>WIXG01000039.1:0-342718 GCA_009869945.1 Mesaphorura yosii
CTTTATTTTAACTAGTTGACCAGTAATTTACTGTGAATTCACAAGCATTTGCTAAAGACAAATGATCACACTGAACAGCAAGAACAAAAAACCAAAATCTGTTTTTCGATTTTCAAAGCAGAGCTTTCATGCAAGGAATTATAAACAACAACTGTTTATAAACAAAGAATCATTTTTAAACAACGGCGTGTGGTGTACTACTGCATAATTAATTCGTATTCGCCGGCGAAATCCCGGCAGAGGGCTGATTGATGAGCTATTTAATTTGTAGGGACAGACTTGAGACAGAGCGTTATGGCGACTTATCAATGACATAATTTTGAATTTTGCTGGAGTTCTCAAGTTCACAATTTTCAAGCAGTCTTCAAATATCAACAAAATGAATGCAGCTGAGTTATTGTGGTGGGAATTTCAGAAACTAACGAGGCAGACGACAGGAAGCAATTTCCTTAGATGTTGTTAGTCTTCATTATTTCGTCAAATCAGCCAATTTTATCTACACGGGCTAGGATGATGGATAAGGTCAAGTGTCTGCCTGTGTCTGCTAGTTGAAAAAGTCGAAGTTGCATTTCACAAAGCCCAAACTCCTCACCAACTTATTTTCTGGCTGCAGTTGCAATGAAACTAAGATTCTTCATGCTATTCTTGACAGTCCAGCGTTGGACAAACACGCTAATAAAAAATATTATAGACCCGATGCGTCGTACACAAGAGTAGGAGATTAATGCAAGATAACACTAACACTGAGCAACCGCGATGCAAAAAGAAACATGATGAATGAATATTTTGCTGATCATATCTCTCCTGTTTCTGTTTGGTTTCTTGGCTGGCATCAGAATAACGACGCACTGCGCCGGCTGCTGTTGACTACTGTGTTCAAGTTCTTGCAACAATCGCGATGGTTCATAATCCAGACTTCTTGCCATTGTATTACCAGGTTGCAATTGTATAACTTTTGTTTCAGACCGGCGAAACACAACCTTCTCCATTTCCATTTCGATAGCCTCGACAGTGGCTCTCCATTCCAACTTTGGTACGTGCAATCGTGTGCATAAATGATTATGGCACTCTTATGTACACAAACCATCATTGTTGTTACTGTTTCGGGCAACAATGAAGAATAAGTTTGGGTTGTGAGTATCGAACGATGTAGTATAAGCGAGTTCTGAAGAATTGCCACAAACAAATTGATACCTCTAAATTGAAGGGTTGAGCTTGTTCTCACATTTTATCTTTCCACAACAATGAGAACGAAGTATTCTCTCTTAAAAGTTCTGCTGTAAGCTATTTTCGCTAAGCTGCCTCCAGATTTATAGGATTTCCTGGTTTCGATTTGGGTTGTGGCCACAGAGGGTTAAACGAGGCCGAATTCAGGGTAAAGGTAAGTATTAAAATGACTTATGTAACTAAAACTAGCCGCTTGTCCTCTGTTCCCACAATTATGGGGTTTAGTTTATGTTTTTATTACAAGGGTAGCCAGACATTTTATTGCACTTTACTTCCACTTCCCTTTCTTATTTCGCGTTCGCGGTGAAAGCAGAACAGAACAGCGAACGACAAGCATTGTTAAAATTCAGATACATTTCAACTGGACTTTATGTCTAACATTTTTCTCAGGAGGCGAATATTTTTGTTGAGATGTGGGAACATTGATCTTTGTCACCTGGTTGGCCAGTTTTGGTATTTGACACTTCAACTGTACCCATATCTCATCAATTTTTGATCGCCAATCTGTAAATGAATCTAACAGGTCCCTATTACTTAAGACCCACATATTAAATGTGCTGTGGCATTTTTTGCCAGTTCTAAAAAGCCTTCCGCTATGAATTTATTAATCTATGAGTTGTTAGCACGCGAGGGGAGGGAATTTGGTAGGCGGGCACGGTGGCGCATCTTGTACCAAACCCATTCTTACTTATTTGATTATTATTTTGAAACAAACCTTCTATTAAATTGACCGAGCTCATGTCGTGGACGCGGACCGCGGTCTGCTCGGGTCTGCACTGACCGAGCTCGGTGCTCAATAAAGTGGTCTGGCTGGTTTTTATTCGAGATATGCATCTCATTATATTATATTGCTACACACAACACTGTATAATTTATGGCCGTGCCCAAAAGTACAAAACTTGAGAAAAGCGCAGCGCAGCCAACTCAATGCGCACTCCAGACCGACCAGACCAGCCGTCTGTGCAGTTTACCTTGGCAAATATCTAGTGTGTACTACTTCTTAAGATTAGCTTCAATTTTTATGTAGTTTTTGTTTTCGCAATTAAGGCACCTGTACGATTGCAAGAATGTGCGGCGGAATAAGATGTAGCCATAAATATTTCTGTTCATTAGCAATTTACACACTGCAATGAACAGCGCAGACTTCGTGAAGCCAAAACAAGGTGCTTTTTTGCTCCGGCGTTTGAATGAATGAAATAAAAACTTGTTTAGTGTAATTCGCTGCCTTGCCTTGTAGCACGTAGCAACGTAGCTTGCACGTACTGCATTGCATTTGCAGTTTGACGCTTCACGAATCACGTCGTCCAGTTCGTGAGACTTGAGAATTGCATAGAAAATACAGCTCACACTCGCAGCTTCGCTTTGTGAAAGCACTGTTTCTCTTTTATTAGCACTCTTTCTCTTAAGAAAGGTTGAATTCACTCTGAGACAGGCCGACAAGACTCACGAAAGTATGCAAAATATGTGCCATGTCGTTGGGTCGGTTGGCCAGTCAGCGACGTTGTGAGCCATTGTAGTGCTTTTAGTACGACGACTTCTTGACTTGCCTGCACGGCTCGCGTTCGCGTTTTATGCTGAGATTCTTGTTTTATAATCTGAACATGGCAATATTATTGCATTGCGTTTTTCGTATTTCGTGATTATGACTTTGACTTATACTGCTGCGATATTTCGTTTTCTTTGCACGGCAAATTCTAATTGAGCCACTTCGGTCGGCCAGAAAATAGACAACGGACTTTTCCTCTTGGCTTCCGTCTAGTTACGTTACTTAGTCATGAGGCGAATTCTTAGCGGGAGTGCTTTTCATACGCATGGCACAAAACTAAAGATTTTTGGTCATGCTACACGGATAGACTCTTGCAATATTGATTTCGTTTAATTTTGCAATCTTCTGCTTGAAGCTTGAGCTGTGTTCTATGTCCCTTGAACCTGACATAGAAATTATTTGCCCTGAAAGAAACCAAGAAGAAGATAAGAAGCACTGGACGCTGAGATTTGTCTATAGAAGTGTGGATTCGGATCGTGAATTCATCATGAAAAACTGCGTTTCTGTACGGCAAGTGCGACCGAACTCTAGAAAATTGCTCACTGTTGCATTTCTCATTCCTACCCGTTTATCATTGTAGTTTGTATTTAGTCGAACAGCACTGTGATAATATTATTTATCATGTCGTGCCGTGCGTCACCTCGCTCATTTTGGTCGCTTATTCCTTCTAATCATTATGCCTGCCTGCAACGTTGATACGAATTCATATTACATAACAATAACGCCATGCCATGAACGCGAACGCAGGTTGCCGCGCTGCCGCTGGTTCCAGAGTTGTAGTATGTTGGGCGCTGAGACAAAATATCTGTACAGTATTTCATTTCTTCTATTAACTCGCATGCTAGTTTTAGTCGTTAATACTCAATGACCAGTGGTCATGAATAGCTGCTAACGCTAACTATTCAAAAGTTTGGCCAGAAGTGGCCTTTGGTGGTCGGAGAGCTGCACTGCACGCTTTCCTTAAATAATAACACGCTGCACATAAAGTGATTTAAACACTTGCTGTGGCGAGCACGAGCAGGCGAGCATTGCGTTGTATGGTTAAGTGAAAAAGAGTTCATTCTCTTGTTCTCGTGTACGAATGTGCATGTGCTTGGCTTCATTATGTATTTTATTTTATTCCTTTGTAGGTGCGTTAAGTAAATGACTTTTTCTCATTTAGCTTAGCTCGGCTCTGGAAATCGCTCCTGTTGCCTACTGTTGCCTTCGTTCGTTGTTCGCACTTCAAGAAGTGGAGTAATAAAAATTCATTTCCATGCAGTGCAGTGGTTCTGTTTACGTTAGGTTCAGCTCAGTTCGAGTTCCGTGCACGCACGAAGTCGAAGCAGTGCAGTATTTGTTTGGATTCTACTTTCAAATTCACATTAGCAGATAATAACCACATTATCGTAATTACCAACGAATACTTGCATCCATAAACACTCCATAAAAGAAGACGAAGACATCAGCATGTGATCATCGGCTACGGCACGGTAATTTCCATATTCTTTGGTTTAATGCTGCAATCGACGGAGTCCTCAACTCGAAACCTGAAAAAGTACAGCAAAATAGCAATAGGCTTCTTTTGCAGCGCAGTCTCAATTTTTGTGTATTAATCGAAATAACGATTTTTCCGTAAGCGCTCGCTTTCTTCAGTATCCTCAAATTTGTGACCGTGTTTCAGTAATTTTAGGCCTTTTAAGTATTTTAAGACTCGCAAGGCATTATTTAATGATCCTTCTTATTTTTACAACTTAAATGAATTGAAAATTCAGAATCGAAAGCACCTCAACTGCAAATTGACGTGCAAAACAACTACCCGGGGTCGCTGTTGCTGAAAGCTGCCTTGATGCTTAGCATTTCGTGTGAGTAACTCATCACAAGCGGATATGAGATATTAGAACTAAATACATTTATAAATTATGACTCTTCTGTTCAAAGAGTTTGTCTTCCTTCCTGTTGAGCAAACTTATAAATTCATTCCAGTCTTTTTTATTTACAGCGTGCACACGCTCATGCTACTGCTGCAACTGAGGATGCTGTGGGACACGTACAAAAGAGACAATTCTCAATTCCCCATAAATTCGACAGGAACTCTCATTTAGAAGAGAAGTATCAAGTACCATGCAATCGTAATCGCAATGGGTCGGACAACGGACAACAATTCAGTCAGCAGTAGCTACATCAAACTCGCCCTCTACATGATTTTGATTCCGTCGCGGTGGTGCAATCGAAACGCATAAAGAACTCTCTTCCGCCAGCGCCATGAAAGATGTGTCACGATCATAATCATCGTCAGGGCTGGACTCATCACTCGTGTCGTGCCTTGTGCCTTGTTGCATCATAACAGGTACAATTTCAGTTCTTTATCTGCTTATCACTTCTAAAATGCATTCGTAGCATCGTAACTTTTTATACTGCCATATTTTACTTGTCTGTCAAATCATCTTTATTCTGATTGCACAAGTTTGTGATAATCTCTCGGGAGCAAGATGGTCGTTCTTTTAAAATATGAAAATACCACACGCACTCATAATTTGATTTTTATCAATCGAAAAGGTCAAGTCGAGCCTAGCGAGCAGAAGAATAAGCCATAAATCAGTTGACACCGCAAGTCAAAGGGCAAAGCGACAAAGTGCGGGTGCGGGATGATAACGCGTCCATAATTAAGTTTGCCAGCGTACATATGTCATAACTTCTCATTTCAAAATCGAATTTACGTAATCTCCGCCTTCGTATGCCGTGCCGTAATGCTTCTGTCCGTCAACGTATTAACGCTAGAGTTTTACACACTGCGCAGTGCACCAGTTTTGTTGAGTCATTTTCTCTTCTGGTAAAGCTTGAGACGGCTGGCTAATCTTTCTCCTGAGTAGTTTGACCTTTAACATGTTGATTATGAGTGCGGGTCTTGTCTTGTTTCGTCCCCATGCGTGCTGTACGCTGTAGTTTGGCTTATCTTGCAAGGGAGAGAAATATTTCAGTGCTGCGCGCAGCAAAGAAGTTACAGTCGTCAAGTGTCGCCTCGTTCCTGTGTGGTGCATGAAAAATATTTTAAGATGTTATTTGCGCAAGCTCTGGCACAGGCACAGGCACAGAGGTCCGCTTGATTATGACTTCGGTTACGATTAACTTGACAGGTCTTGTGACTATGATTGTTGACTGACTCGACTATGCTGTTAGACGACACCAAAAAATCCCTTTGCACCAAGCATGAAGAAGAAATCATATAGACAGCAAATATCAGCCAAGCTAAGTTTGCATTCAACTCAGCAGAGCAGCATTTTTTAACATTTCTGTCGATTGTCGAGTAAAAAATCTGTATTCAGTATGTTCAGATTTTGATTTAGGCAAAAGGGCGCATTGATTAAATGAAAGTGACAAAAGCAAGCAAAGCGGTCGTAAAATTTAGGCACGAAGGGGATGACGCGGGAAGGAGTTAATTTTCGTGCATATTTTTATTGTATTCGACACCACCACCAGCAGCAGCAGTATTTCGATTTCGACAAGCAGCATTGCTCAAACGCGAACAAAGTCGTCGCGAACGAGACGAAGACTCACATTCAGAATAAAATAATAAAAAAAGCTGTTGTGGCTTAACTGTTGCTGGTGACACAACACAAGTGTTTCAATCTTTCAGTTGTTTATACAATTACAGGCTTTTATTTGCTGAATACAGAATGTTATGTGACTCGAATCTCGCAAGGCAGCCAAGCACGGGCAGGGAAGATGAACTGGGCTGTGTGTGGAGAGAAGAGAAAAGTGACTCTTCTATAAAATGATAATTTTTATTATTATTACCAGTGACATTATTAGGAAACGAGAGGAGGAATTAATACTAAACTTCTTCAGCCACACATTTTTGCAGGCTGTTTGTCGTTCTGGTTAGCTGCTGTAAGGCAGCAAGATGGATGTTGACGACCAGCGCCAGCAATGCAAGCAGCCATACCGATTGAAATGCAAGAATTTTACCCGAGCAGAAATGATACGAGTGCATATTTCTTTCTTATACGCTAAGCTGCAGTCGCAGTCGCCTGAATAATTATTAAATGATTAAATGTTTGAAATAGTTTCACGTACGCTACTGCCACTTGCATCTTGCATCTTGCATGACACAAGCGTCAAGTATGTCTACCATGTCTTGCCCTTCCTTCAGAGTTAATCGCAGTCGCAATCGCAAAATCGCCCAACATGCAAACTACAAACTGGAATGCTTGAGTCATCAAGTCGATAGTCGAGTTTAGCAAGAAAAGTGCAAATCGTGATTTTGCGAAAAATCAATAACGTTTCAGAAGAATTCTCAACTGGAATGCGATTTCGAATTCCATAATTTACTGCAGATTTTTGAGTCAGGAGTCAGTGCAGTGCGTGTTTTCATCGTCATTTTCGTCAAGTATGTGTCATCCTATCTTTGCCGGTAGGAATTTGAAGTATGCAAGACAAAATGCAAATATCAGCGAGGATATCGTCGTATTAACACCTCAAACAGAAATTGATAAAGAAAGCAGTCAAGTTTACTGCAGAGACTCAATAAACTCGTCACCATATCAAGTGCTTCATATTCAGACCACTTTGCCGATTTCCAGTTCCAGTACATTCCTAGACAGATATGATTATGCAGATAGCAGCAGCAGCCGCGAATGTCGACAGCCATGACCAAATCGTCGCCCGGGCTTGGAAAGACTGACAGACAATTGACTGGACGTGGACGTGGGCTCTAATGACACGTTTGAGATAAAACGATAGCCATAAACCAAGCCAACCGCTCGTTCATGGAGAAGGAATGATTGTGCCTATTTCCAGTGGCTATCCACATAAATCACTATACGTAGTGCAAGATAAGAAGATAGGCAAGGCTGTGATACAAAAATATGACCGCATTTACCTTTCAAAATAATTAATCCGCTTTAAAAACACACTTGAAACTGAATCTAACTTATGTACCAGCAAATAACTGATAAGCACTCGGTGCAGGGACACCAACAGAGTTTTAAGTTTATTCGTGAAATATGGGCACTATATTTTAAAGTTTGTTCATTTCGTCTTCTTGAGTGTCATAATTGCTTTTTTGCAAGGTTCATTCATGAATTCAATACAAACGCATATTTAAAGAGCCGCATTGTTCATTTCCATTTGTGAAGACCACTCCTTTAAGAATACAAAATATAAGCCATCCTTCTCGACTCAATTGTGGTGTTCGCGCTGATTTACATGCCCGGTTCGCATTTCGCGTACTTGTGTTGTATGAAACTCATTGTATTTGAGTAATGATAACAATTAACGTCCAAAAACACACACTGAAGCAATATTTAATTTGATCCTTGCTTGTCTTGTCTGCTCTGCCCACCAACATGTACTTGAATGTGATGCATCAGTGCCAGCGCCAGTGCCACGAGTGAACCGTTCTGGCGAGAGTGTTTCAAAATTTCTCTGGTTTTGTAAGTTGAGACTCTTTACTCGTTCATTTTGTAGGCCCCGTGAACGTTCACGGAACAGAGTGCGGTCTCTCCGTAAAAACTTGATTATTTCCTATGTATTTGGGCGTTTCATTGGTGTGGATCTTGGAATTAAGACGTTGAATGCGGCAAATGTAAAAAAAAATGGCTTGTTGGAGAAAGTCAGTGAAGTTAGTAAGAAATTACTCTCGTCACAGAATTGTGAATTTAAGTGATCGGCAGTGTTAAATGTTAGCAGAGTTTCTGTACTCATAAAACCGTACCATGACTAATTGATTCGTTAAGCACATTTCCCGTGAAAATCGTAATAATAGAACCGACATCAAATCCACAGCCCGTGAAATTGCCGCTGACATTTGTCATAACGTCACCACTCCTCTTTTGTACGGTAAGCGCATTACAAGTGTTAATTTCGAGTCTGTCTCTTCAAATTCGATGTTTGCAACTTAAATTTTACTGGCGTTACTCGCAGGGGTTGAAAGAACGATAAAATTGCGCTGTATACGACCTTATGTGTGTTCTCCCGTTCGTCGCAGTCTCGCAGTACAAACGCAAATGTGTGCACAAGTTTTTGTAAAAGTTTAGTTGACTTTAGAAAGAGCTTGTGAATGATCCGGCCATTTGAATATCATCATTACCATTGTAGTTTTCAGTGGTATTCAGTGCACTGCTCAGTTCAATAACAGCAGTAGCATTAGTATTTATACTGTCGCTGCCATTGCCGGCCGGCCGAGTTCGGCCAGTTTAGCGTTGTTGCGGTAGTTTGCTGGTTTGGTTTACTTTTCTAAATTCATGCGCAGTGCAGCGTAGCTCATCGCAGCGAAGGTACACAAAGTAATCGTTTTATATGGTATCTTTTGGTTAAATGGTAAATGGCATCAGTACAACTTAAAACTGTGACTGTTTCACATTTGCATTCGAAAAGTCCATGCGCGAGTTCCATTCCAAGCCCGTCCGATCCAAGTTATTACGTAGGAAAGCATGGCGTCGCTTGGTACTACTTGTTGCGTTGCAGCGTGGCGTGGATTCGTGGATTCGGTGGCTTGTTTCAGAGTTTCAGAGTACCACGGCAGTAGCAGCCGCAAGGAAGAAAAGAAGTTAGTTCAAGTCAGTCTGTTCTAATAAACTATTATCATAATCAGAGAATAAGTGAGTGCAAAAGGATCAACTCGTGAAATATAAATGAGGAGTACGCGAGCGCGAGGGCGAGAGAACAACACAAGAAGTGCTAAGAACTAAGAAGAAGAAGACACCACGATCGAGTAGGAGCAGCAGCCAGGCAGGCAAGCAACAGTTTCTTCAGCAGGCCAATTTTCACATCACGTACTTGAGTTTAATTCAGTTGAGTTGAAGGATAGGAGTTGGTCAGACAGTCACCAAAGAGCGAGCAGGAGCATCATCATCGTCTGCCTCATCACTTGCATGTTATTGCATGCATAATCTCGACACTCGGCGCTTGTGGTGTGTCTTTTTAACAGGCAATTAAACTGTTTAGCCCACTAATTAGTACCATTCGGAGCACCAAGTGCTTGCTGTTCGTGGTGAGCGTTTGAAGTTGGCAGTCGCAGTCGCGCTGGGTGCTGAAAGCTCAAGACCAACGGACCAGAGCGCGTCGCTGCGCTGTCATCGCGTCATGTGGTGCACGGTTCTGGTTCTGATTCGCGAACTCCAGGCACGTGGGAGGGTAGAAGATGGAGTTAACCCCAGTCAGTGCCGACGCCGGGTCGAGTGCATCTGTCGCAGCCAGCAACAGGTTCATCAGGACGAAAGTCACAAAAGAAGACGAAGGTGGATTTTTGCTGGACAGCCCCGGAAACAATGCTGCAATAGACAAAGAGTTCAAGTCCATCTTACCGGGCAGCATTAGACTATTTTTCATAGCTCTAATACTGTCAGGTAATAGATGATTTTGAATGCTCTAAAGAAACAACATGACTGACATGCGAACGGAGTTAGTGGCTGAACGTAGTAAGTGCCCAGAATGATCTTTGTATTTTATGCATCATACTTGTTATGTTATCATACCAGACTGTCAGGTAATGATGTCCTTAGTCCTCTAAAGAATCTACATTGTACGCATTTCATCTTCATCTGATTAAGATTTATATCCAAGCTTTCATCGCGTCATTATCACTCCCAAGCCTTCGTCATCATCAATAATTCGTCTGCTGCCGTGCGCCGTGCTGCCTGCCGTCGGTTCATCCTCATTAAATAGCAATTCTTTCTTTGAACTCGAAAGAAGATGCTTTGAACCTTTAACAATTTTTCGTGCCAGCAGAAACTCATTCATTCGTGGCTGTGGCGCAGCGCAGCGGCAGCAAAAGTACTCCTGGAAATGAATGCAGATTATTTCGAGATGGTAATGAAAAATATTCTTGGAGACAGGAAGTTTTATGTGCTTGTCCCTGTGCTTGGCTTGCATTGTATCCTTCTTTGACAATGGGAGCCGAAGTTTTAGTCTGGTCTTGGAACCTGGAACTGCTGCGTTGCTACATCGCAGCCACAGCGTAGAAAACTTGCGCAGTTTTCTGTCTCGACGACAAAAACTTAATTCTTGTCTCCTATTTTTTGTAGTCGTAGTCGTTTCAATTTCTCTGCTGCTTTGTCAATGCTAAACAGAGATTATCGCGTCTGTACATATTTCTTGTGTCTTGGGCTTGCGCTTGCGTTTTTTGTTGAATTCTGAATTCAGGCAGGCAGGGAAAAGACGATGAATACGAAGACGGGACAAACAAGACGACGGCGAAGCGATGGAATGGAGACAATACTGAATATGTGAAGTGAGAAGAGCATATTTCTGTGAAGTCGCACTCGTGGAAAACGCAGAAGTCAAGAGAACGGTTAATCTCCAAAGTCAGGCAGGCAAGTACTCAAATTCTTTACGACTGCTTTTGAATCATTTAAATAAGAAGTTTTATTGTATTTGTGGGTTTGATTTTTTGCCCTCCAAGTGCGATAATGTTGTTTACGTGACTCATTTTTCGGTTGCCATTTATACGTTTGCTGATTGCGTGCGACTGCAATGTACGCGACTGGCGACTCCGAAAGCCACAAATACTTCAAATACTACAAAGCCCTCGTTCGGTTTCGGAAAAGTCAATGCATGAAATTTTTGCAGGTTGTTGTTGTATTTGTACGAATGGAACTCTATTTATAAACTGTCCTTTCAGATTACATCTGAAATATCCACCAACAAACGAAAATACGCGAAAGCGGGCCGCCGAGCCGAAGAAACTGCACCATGGTCTCATTATCACCGTCACATGTTCGCGTTCGCAATAATGCTAATCTGCTGTGGAATGATAGAAGGCATGCTCATGCTGCTTGCACCCAGAACCAGGCGAGACCGGGAGGATCGGGTAGCATTATGAGTCAGCGACTCAAGTCGGATTTGAGGTGGTGGATTATCATAACATGGCGGGACCCAACGACACGACTGCGACAGCGATATCGTCAGAGTAAGTGAATTTGCCATTTGCAATGCTCCGTATTATTAGCCTTGCTAAGAACGTAAGAACTTCTGAGCTTCAGTAGGTCGGCGTGAGTAGCGAGTGCGAGGTAATCTGCAGTACAGTCAAGCGAAGACGAAAAAGAAACAAAAATCTTTTGTCTATAGTTTCAAGGAGTCGGAAAGAAAATTATGAAGGAGGAAGCAACCGGCGAACGCATTAAAGAGCTTTCAGGAATTAAGAGAGAGGTGTAGGAAGGTTATATATTTTATTTTGAGATGCCGGATCACAAACACACAAACGACGACACGGCCCACGATGTAATAATAGCAGCAGTGGTACTGTGATTCGGTCTGGAATTTCGGCATGAGTTCAACTATTCACTAATAACTTAACAGGAGAAAAAATGACTCTCAAAACAATTTCCTTGATGTGGCTGCCGTGCACGAAGGCAGGCATACAGGTTGCTTCTCGGCTTCTTGTTCACTCTTCCTATTTACAAACATATAAAATATTTTCAATCGCATCCAATCATGCCTGAATTCTTCATTATCACATGCAGCCGCCAAGCAACGCAGGAGGCAGGAAATTCAGGCACAAGGCGCATTCAGGCTTGAGTCGTCGTAAATAGCAACAATGTTGCCTGTCTTGTTAACAAAGCGGCTACTGACAAGTTACATGGCAGCGTGGCATTGTTGTGGTAATTCTTCTTTCTTACGCTTACGCTTTGTGTGCGTGCTCACGAGACACGAGATCGGAGATCAGCAGTTCAATTGATCGGTTTGTGCATTGCATTACTCTGCGTATGAGATAAAATATGCACTTTGTTTGTAAATGCGAGCCAAGGCGGCGGTGCAAGCAGAATGAGTTGAAGAATGTCTGAGATCAAGCCTGGAAAGCATGAAACCAAGCCAGCGCAGAGAAATACGAAATCTTTGAGATTCGTTCTCCAATGATGCATGTATCAATTTTTTATTTTTAAGTTAGTTATTAATGCAAGGCAGGAATCACTTTTCGAGTTAACATTCGCCGTGTACGAACCTGTGAACGTCTTATAAATGACGTTTGATAAACAATTGTTCCTTGTGTATGTTGTTACTTCGCCTTCTTGAAGTGATATACAACATTTTTGCCTGATCGTGTGTAATAACGCATTGCAAGTATAATACAGGTGTCCACTTCATAAATCGTCGCATTTTTTATCTTCTTTCTCTCTGTAAAAAATCTCTGAAAGAAAGAAGTCAGATCTTCAGCATTGCAGGCAAAAGATGCTTGCGCGATGCGTGATTGAATTAAGCAAAACCACGGCACAGTGCACAGGTGATCAGTCAGCAGTAGGCTATTATCTTGATTGTGCATAAGTGATGCGTAAGATCATCATTGCAATCGCATCGCGGTTGCAGCAACAGCAGTAATGAAGACGAGGACGAGGAATTCCTAATGAAACTGCAATGCAATCGCAATCTTAACTACATTCGTAATCTTAACAGCAGTGAGAGAATGCGGCAGAGAAAGAATGCAAATGCGAACGCAGGCACGGCAGTAAGGCAGCAAAGCAATGGAAACAGAAACTCGTGAGTCCGGTTTTGCGAGAAAACAAGACAACTCAGAATGAGGAGCTTAATAAAACATACACGTACACGTAATGCCGTAATGGTACAGTAATCTTTATGAGCTTTATTGCATTAAGTTTAATTGCACAGGTAGTTTTGTTGTGTTGTGGATTATTTGTAAGGAAGAGGCTTGGTCGGCTTGCATCGCAAGGCGCTTCAGCTGACGGTGTTGAGTTTAATTCAGTGAAAAATAATGCAACTTGATACTTAAAAAGAAATTTTCATCAATAAAGAATTACCATACGCGGACTAGGATGAGAATGTATGAGATTTTAATACCTGCAATGACAGTTAGAATACAATAACAAACAACGTCACAAACTTGAATCGAGTGTAGGAATTTGTGACTTTGTGAATTAGCGAATTTGCATGCTTTTTGCGACCTTGGCTATGGATCACAAAAGCAGCGTTAAAATCGGGTTTAGATTTTTCATGTAAATGGCAGACTTGACAAATTTAAAGATTTGGGACCCTTTTCACATTCACATTAAAGTTCAACCTGCAACAATGTTGCTGCCCGTCGTTCACAAGAGAGGAAGGAGAAAAACCGGACTTTAATAGAAATAATATGCAAAGGTGAAGCTGGTTTTGAGTTTTAATGCGTCCTGTCTGCACTTGTTCATTGTGTGTGCACAATTATTCTTGTAAATTAGTTGTTTAGTCAGTCCGGCCAACACGAAGACAAAAGACACGACATTGAGATTTTGCTTTATTTATTGACCAGTCTCTCGCCGTCGTCCATGCTTTTCCTTTGCCTGCTTACCCGAAACCTGAGAAAATGATAATTAAATTGACAATTTTCTGTCTCTTTTTTGTTGCTGTATTTTGTCATTCATTTTCTTGTCTCCAACAGAGCCAGAGTGGACTTGGGTTTAAACGGTACAGGATGTGAGGATATCAGCATCAGTCGCAGTCTGGGTCATTGAGTTCGAAGATTCGAAACAACTGAGAACCGAGCCGAGTCTTTTGACGTCCGTTTCGTGTTTCGTGGTCATGGCCATGATGACTGCTCAGGTCAGTCAGTTTATCTCAGTTCCTGTGCCTGCCAATCATTGCCGAAGTGTCAAGGCAGGAACCCTTCGCCCTTTTTACGGCTAACATACAGGAAACTGAATGTTAGTCATCGCTTTAATTAGATCATTTCTGAGAACACGGAAATGCTAATACTTAATACTGACACAAAGCTTCTTATATTTTATAGCACTCAGCACTGAAATCACGACAGGCGACTCCGCAAACGCGACTTCTTCTGTGGGTCAGGCTAATCATCTTTCCTTCTTTGAAGACAACGACTTGCCATGACTCAGTGTCACGTTGACAGAAGACAGAAGCTAATTCATTGACAGCATACAATAAGCCCAAATCCAAATCCGTTCCATGTGTTTAAACTTTTATTATTTGTCTGACCCCAACCAAAAGCCAATAAATCCAAAGCTGCTGCCGCTGCTACTTTTGTCGGAACTTTTCACATTTCATTGATAGTCGCGATAATCCGAAGCTGGCTTGGAAGCTGTTGACAAAAATTATCCCAATATGATTTTGTTTTTATTGATGAGCCAGCAGCAGCAGCGGAGCAAGGCCCTCGAGAAAAGAAGATTACCTCAAGTCGTAAAGTTGGCGGCGGCGGTGCGTTGGCAAGAGATTAACTCAAATCCAGATGACTGAGATGAGATTTTTTTTTCTCTCAAATCAGGCGACTGCTCTGTCCTGTTCGTATCGATAAGCAATATCGAGAAGCTGGGTCAAATTGCCGCTTGCATCATTCATACATCGAATGGGAGAATGTTAATCGCTAAGATTATTACAAGTAATTTAATTATGGCTGCCATTGCCATTCGCCCTTGCCACCGCGACCGCTATCAGTTCACCAAGATAAATACCATGGAACTCATTATTTATGTCAAGTCGCCCTTTGACTTGACTCGCTTTGACTTGCCTGCCTGTCTATTTTGACAAGAAGTCACCAAGCACCAATCTGGATCATGAGTTCAAAATGTGGAACGATTAACTGTTGACCCTGCTGAACTTTGTGGCTCCCGTCGCCGCTATGTCACAGCCACAGCGAAGCAAATAACTCCCTCAATTTTGATTCTGTGAATGCTCTTTTCGTTCGTCGTGGGGAGAAAACCAGAGACCTGCATTATTATTTAAATATACACATGTTACAGGGAAAATAACTGTATTTCTATTTTCAGAAGACTTAGCTGCACAATTAGCATATGGAAATCCTCAGATCCCGACAAATTCCTTGCATGTGATTTACCAATTGCCTGCGCCGTGTTCATATTTTGACCCATTGATACGAATGAATTCGATGAACCTTCGCGATAAAAGTGTTGTACACTCCAAGCGCTGTGAATCTGTCATAAATGATGGTATTTGGGAATGCAAGAAGCAAGATAACTTGTCCTTATCAGCAAATACATAATTTTACCCTCATAAATGCCTGAATACTAGCTAAGATTTTGTTCGGTCTTCCAAACCTTTCCACGTATTTTATCATGTACACAAAGTTATTGAAGTTGAAGTCTTCCTTTGCTCCTGCTGCCTGCTCTCAGATCTTCACTTCCTCGACAAGAGATATCAGCTTGCAGCAGTCCCTTCTTAACCGTACTTAGTGCTTGGATACTGCTCAGTCGTGCCCTGCTCAGAAGTTAAAAGCGACAGGAGAGAACGTTTGAGAAATTATGCTGATTTATGAAAGATCTGCGTAAAGTTGAGATCATAATCATAAGCTGTTCCTGTTTTGTACAGTTTCCCCCTCCAGGTCTCTGTTTTGCTTCTGCTTCGCTTATCATATTTTTTAAAAATTAATGGAATCATCTCAATCTTGCATCTCTGTGACCCTGTGCGTGCAAATATCTTTCTAGCTCATTCTGAATACAAGAAAACCCTTTTATGATATATAGATACTTGTACTAATTTAACTTGGACACTGAATCTTTTCATTGAACCTCTCCGCTTTCGTGTTTACTTGAACTCTGACCTTTGCTGGCGTTTGGTGCTGGACTCTGCTCAGGTACACCATTCAATAGTATCCATGTTTTGCTTCCTGGTCAAAAATTCAGAATGAATTAAGTCGTAAGACGAGTTTTCATTCAAAACCTGACCGGCAGACAGTCACGAGGCTCCCGTCGCCAATCCTAGATTACACATTGTAACATTTCCGTGATTATAACACTCGTTCTAGCTAAAAGAAACTCACTACTGATTTTGATCAAATTCACGACCTCTTGACATTGGCAGAAATGAATGAAAGCATTAACGAGACTTCTTCATCAATTGATAATGTTTTATTGCAATTAGAATGAAATGTGCTGATAATCAAAATCGAAGACGATTGTATCAAGCCGTACATAGTAAAAGAATGTCACATTTGAATTGGCAAATCGCATTTCCATTAATACTTGAATTACTGACTATTTTCTTGTCTAGTATTTGAAAGTAGGCACAATGATTACATTTATGAAAGTAGCATGGTGTTAATAAAGCTTGGCATAAGTGCCAGTGCAATTTACTTGATGAACTTGAAGCACTTCCGTGATTTGCAATATTCCTCGAGCGCCCTCACAAAATCTTCCTCGATCTCCACTCGCTGCTCCGCAGTTACTGGACCCCGCTCGCTGAAGATGCAATCGAAGGCGTCAATCTCAGCTTGAGTTAATGATTTTCCGGCCTTGACTGATTCCAAGAACACTTCCCGTCCCTTTGCACCAGCTTTACGACGCGCTTCTTGGATATCCGGCTTCCCGACTACGTCGTGGTTGTCCTCATCACTTACGAGACATATCCAGAGCTCCTTGATATTGAGCTCCAGATCGGATGCAAGAAGTTCAAGGCATTCAGGTTCAATCCTGTCTGTATCTCCTTCTTGACTGGATTTGGTGTCTATGTCGTCAACGTCTTCCGTACTAGCAGGCTGGTATTTTGACTCGGCCATTTTGTGCGTGTTTCTAAAGTTTACGAGAAAAAATTGAATTAATGTTCATTGAAACTCCTGATTCTCATACCATGCCACTTACGAGATGAGCCCACTTCGGAGAAAGCAAGCGCTTACAATTTAAATTGGCAATTTAAACTGTAGAGGACAAGTTCAGCTAATTTTAACGATCACCCACAACTTAACCCGTAATTAACCCATAGAACTGAAATATATGCACCTATAAGCACCAGGGTTTATTCTCCAGATGGTATCTTTTTCGCATGGCTAAATGATTGTTTACATGAAGTCACACGAGACGAAAGCAACAAGAGAAAATCGATTTTAGTCCACCAAAAGCATGAGACATGATCAGGAAAGAAAGCTTACACCACGTCACAAAGAAATAAGGCATTTCATATTTCATACTGCATGCCTGGCTGCATTTTCTTTTCGCATTTCTTGCAATTGTTTTGCCGAATTCTCTCGGATAATTAAAATGGTAAAGATGCAAAAATGAAGCAAGAATGGCAACGACTTAGATTATCTAACAGTGCTTCTAAATTCTCAGCGCAGCTTAAATACAAACCCAGCAGCGAACAACGAGCAAGCGCATAAGCACAAGGCACCAAGCAGAGCCTTGGGTGCACTCTGTTTCTGCAGACGGACTCTATCGAACTGTCTCCTTCACGGCTTGCTCAGCAGATGTCCTGATGTGCTACAAGATTTTGCGTCAGTGTTATTCAGTTTTCATCCATGTCAATTCGTATTCGCGTTTCGCAATTTGAAAGCAACATTTTGCGAATTGCGAATTGTAAATTCCATCCTGAATTGACGCATGTCTCCAGCGTCAAATGGAATGAGACTCACAAAATCTGATACATGCAACATGCAACACTCCAAAGCAGAACAACGCCGTCTTTAAGTTCAGAAATATTTCATCATGAAAAAAAATCTCAGGTTGAATGTTTAAGTGGTACGGTTTGAAGGAAACTTAGCTAAATAATTAAAACCATCTGATCACTTGCATTTTGTAAACATTGTCCCCAATTTGATGCATCAATCTGAATTATCTGAAGCTCCGACTCCGGTAGTTTATAGTTTAGTTTAGCACCCATTATCATTTTCGTCATCTTCAACCACTGAAGATTTGCATACACGCAGACTCTTCGCAGCGGGACACAGATATGCAAATCTCCTCATGCAAATCTCGTGTGAATGCGAATGCGAACCACTAACAAATGAAGTTACAATTATAAAAGGTTAAATTACGACATAGACGACACAATTCTATTCCACATCAGCGTCAGGCAGTCAGGACGTTGACGAGCCCCTTTCAGCATGTCGCTGTGGCTGTGGCCTGTATTTTCGCGAACGCGAATGTGAATCTTGGGTTTGCGCTGGTGCTACGCTCGCTCGCTGCGCTGCGCGTCAGCGTCAATTGCCCTTGGACTCACTTTCAAAAATGGGAATACTGTACTCAATACTTGAGCCAAGCCATGTAGTAATGTACGTAGACGTACTTGACTGCACTACGCTACGCTGTGTTTAGAGATTGTACATTGCTCCTATTTTATTTTGATTACATTCCCCAGCGAGTCGCGAGCCCAGCAAGCGTGAGTTCGAGTACGATACGAGTGCAAAAATCCTATAAACGTGAAGCACAGCAATTTCCCATTCATCAAGATTCAGGCGAGACAACATTGCACTGCATTGGGCTGAGTTCTGGGCTGGCTGGCTGCACAGACAAGAATTCAATACAAGCACCAACTGCAATGCAAAAGCCAATAGCCAATAGCCAAGTAAAGCAGAGCGAATCCTTTTACTAATTTTATTTTTACTCTCACTTATTATTATTACTACTACCATCACCACCACCAGGAGCAAGCAGCATCAACAAGCTCAATTCGTTTACTATCTGCTGCTGCTCTTTCAGTTCGTTCTCCTTTTTACCCGACTCCGTATTTGTAAATATCGTGATTTAATTGTAGTGTGACTCGGACTGGACTCCAGTTAAATCCCTGCCCTGTGCCCTGTCTCGTTGTGGTTGTAGCCGTGTGAATTTCGTGAGTGCATTGTTACCGACCGCGTGTCGTGCGTGGCATGCATAGACGTCAATTTGAACCTCGTCAACGACTGCTGGAGCCGATTTGTGACTGACCCAGTCACCACTTTCCAGATTAACGTGGTTTAAACGGTGAGTCTCCGTTTTCAAACTTAGAATTATTGATGTGAATTGCTGAAATTGTAGTTGCTCTTTTGCTTCTTTTCTTAGCACAATCACAGCTTTAATCTTGATATGCAAGTAACAAGTTCAATCAGTCTGTTCGTAAGATCGGCCTTCGTTGTTATCACCATGAACTGTGCCAGATTCACTACTATTGATCCTGCTACGTTCTTGCTGCAACTACAACTAACGAATAACTCAGAGAGGTGATTGCAAATATTATTTCGCCTGGCAGGGGAGATTTTAGTGAAGAATTAGCGTCGCTATTTATTATATAAAGTTGAATCTTCTGTTAAGTATTAGATAAAGCTTTAACTAAGTTAGGGTCTAGTAGGTCTCTTGATTGTGATACTAGTTATTATTACTTAGCGGCTCAGGCTCAGGGATTGTGTGCTGTAATTGTTGATTGTGTAAAGGATCTTAGGTAGTAACTTTTCCTTGCTATTCTTGCATTTATCTTTTAACTTGCTATTTCATAGTTGTAACTGTCGTTAGCTTTTAGAGGAGGCGTTCAGCTTTTCAATACTAAGGCAACTAATCTTTTTACCTCAATTACACTATTATCTTTACTGTTTTAGCAAGTGCATCTATTAGCTAGATTACAATTAATAATCGTACGAGTCTTTAACGTTCCCTTAATCAGAAGATCTTCAAGTTATAAGTCATGCCAGTGCAATAATAGGTAGGTCAACTTTCAAGCAAGTTTGAAGATTCTTTAGAGTATCGGTTGAGATTTCGAGATCGACAACGACGGCACCGCACAATCCCTTGAATTTAAGGGTAGCGCAATCAATAGCAATAATTTAGCAACAGGCCGAAGGAGATACTTAAGGAACCTTCTTGAAATTATGTGAAATCGAGGCAGCAGCGGTGACATTCGGTAAGCACAATGAATAATTCAATAATTAGCTACAGATGTCTTTTAGTTATTATGCTTGAGAGTCTTTCTATTTTGTAACACCATCGGTAAATTTGTGGGAACGATACTATAGGAAGCGTGTATCATCGGAGGTGGAAAAATTCCCTTAGCCGGTGTAGCTCAAGTTTTGCTTCTTTGCTTTCATGATTCTAAAATTGAACTCTGCCATCAATGATAATGATTCCAGCAGAATAATTTTTAAAATTACGGAATCTTCTTACTCTTCTGTTAGTGACGATGGACTCGGACTCCTTTAGTTCACTATTCCTTTCAACCCTTCCACCATGCGAAATCAGACCACGCGGTCATACCATTCTGATCGTACATTGATAAAAGCTGTTGCAAATCGTCGCACTATTTCCTGGAAGAATTGCACAACAGATTTATTTCATATTCTGATTTCTGAATATATTTATGTTGATTCGACGCTTGTGCTTATCGCTAGTACTCATCTCACAGACATAAGTATTCCTTGCATCTTGCTGTTGCCTGCCTAAAGCCGTGTTTCTGAGCATCAACAAAGTGTAGACGCAGCCATGCTGGCGGGTGGATATGTTGTTCATTTGATCCTGTTTTGATGTTGATTAAATCGAGCACAAGTAGTAAGCAGTGAAGGAATTCGTACCACAATGTGCCGGGCAGCCGGGCTTGGTATGACCCGACATGGCATGTGGAGATTATGGCAATAATGTTGACTGACAAGGTTTCATTTCATGAGTCGTGGTCGTAGTGCTGCATAAGGAGCATAGTTATCCTCAGATTCTCAACTGAATATAATTCTTGATCGATGTTTCCAATATTAATTCGTTCATTCGCTGCAAGAGCCTATTTGATTCAACTATCAACTTTCAACCAGAACAGAAACAGAACCGCCATTCCTAAGGCACGCTTTTACGAGTTTATGGATATGGATTTATGGACTTGCTGTGATTCAGTTACAAGCTGTAGCTATTTGGATATTGGTTGTTCCAGAGTGAGTTCGTGGTGGCATAAAATATTTTCTTACATCCAAGTCGAAGTTGCAGAGTGGCAAAAGAATTTTTGATGCGATCGAGTGATTCTAATGCATGCGAATAACTTAATGGTGATTTTACGTCGTATTATTGCTATGAATGCATATATATGATGCAATGAATGAACAGCAACAGAAAAAGAGTCGGATCTTTATCCAGAAAGAGAAAGTACTGAAATCAAGATTAGGATTTGAGAGCGGCTCCATGAATACATTATTCGAGGATATCTTAGCCCAATATTTTGATTCTGGTCTGGTTTACATTGATCTGATCTACTGACAAGAATTCAGGCGTCAAGAATAAGAACTTGTAAATATGTTGTTGAACAGTTGAAATTTGATATTTCAAACGTTCAGACGTAAAATTCTGGTTAAATCTCATTGCCATTTTTCTTGACTTCGTTAAATTTATTGATTTGTTATTGATTTTCATCTCGTTTATTTGATATCAACGTTCAACGTTCTGACAAAGCCAGCTCGCCGGTTGCCGCCATCGCCTTCACACTTCCGTTTCGAGGAATAAAAATAAAATAAAAATGATTCGTATTTCATCATCGGCGAGGTCCACAAAGGTGAACAACAGTTCAAGGCATTCACCATTCGCATTAGTCACTGCCAGAGAACAGAGAGTTTGGTCGCACCGGCCGGCGGATGCATGAATTAAAGATTTTACGAGTCTAATGACCGGAGATCGCTGACGTCGTGGCCATGGTCGTTGCGATATCGGCAATGAGTGCTAAAAGACAGCCATAGCCACAGAGATTTCAATGCCAGGCTCTGCCATTTCAGCTTCTAATGAAATGCTTGCGCAATTCAACTACAAAGTACATAATGCATAATCAAGAATTCAAATTCCAATCAGACCGGAAGGCATAGAAAAGAAAGGGCAACAAATAGAAACAGCGAAGTGCCTTAACCGTAACGATTTTTGATTCATCGAGACCGAGACCGGTTCAGTCTAGGAAAATTAATCAGCAGTCTCAACTGTCGGATTTTATAAATAGAAGTAATTTATGTTTCCCTTTTGCCGATTTTGCGTAACAATGCGTACAATATTGCAAAATACATGGACGTACTAATACGCAATATACAATAGCTGTCATAGTCTGGGTCCTTGGTGGTGATCCTTGGACCACGTCGGGCCGGGACGAGCTTGTCCAGCCATGGGGTAGTAAATAGGTGTAAAATATTGCACTCTTCCCAATGTAATGCTGAGTACTTTTTATTACCGCCGAGGTTCCCGTCACTTTTAACGCTTCCTCAAGACGAGCCCATTAATTTTTTATTGCGTTGGTTATTTTGCTGTTGCCTGACTGAAATTCTAAATATAAACTACGGCGCGTAGTAAATATCTCATACAAAAGGTATAACTATAAGATAGGGTTCACTAGTTAGAAGTTATGGGCCGAGTTGTGAATTTTATTTTCATGCATCACCTTGAATCCTGACTTGAGCTTGACTTCAGCAGCGTTAGCGTAACGTAACTCGTAACTTTTATTGCCATTCGACATTGAAACTGAAAACATCAAAGCATGTACGCATGCATGCATGTAGTACAACTGAAACGAATCAAATCTTCGCGTTGTTGTTCAAGTACGAATGTGAGCTAGGCTTTGGAAATTGATTCCAGAAGATTTGTCATCCTCTCTCAGGCTAAAGCCAAGAGCCTGTGAATGCTATGAACGTGAACGATTTTACGGGTAGCGAAACCTTGAACTATTCGCCTGACTTTACACACGCTTCAAAGCTGCGCTATCTTCTCTCATGGTTGGAAAAAGAGAAGAATGACTTGGCTGACTTGGAAATTGCTACCATAAATTATTTTACTCGATTCATACTGACTGTGACTACAACGAAGCAAAACGACAGGTTCGTCCGATGTTCGCGTTCGCCGATGACATAATTTCTAAATCCATCCCATTTTATCGGTGCAGTCAAGCTGGCTGGCTGACGACTCTGACTTGTCTTCCATTTGAAAGAAAGTAGAAGCCGAAGTAGAAAGTAGGCCTTCGCTCCGAGGAAGACCTTCGAAAATTTTGCAGTAGTCAGCATTAAAGAGAAAGATATATAGAGCTGTCAAGTGAAGCGTTAAACCTAGATTCCACGCGAGTTCTAGTTCTAGACTTTCTGTTTGATACAGCACAGCTTTCACCACGCAGGCAGGCGTCTAAGGACTCCGGTCGACGCTTTCCTCGAAGCCCAGGCCAGGCCCAAGAGGAGGCTGTTGACCTATTTTAGCAAAGTCATATTGAGTGTTCTCCGTCCGCGTCTGAGTTTTGCTTCAGAAACAAGAGCATCTTTCTCCCTCTGCGTTTTTGCGTTGCGTTGCCCGTTATCCTTGTCCCAGATATTGATTCCGCTTCGGGTTTTTGCAACTCGCAAACGCAACTGGGGCTGCCGCTGTTGCTGCTAAAAGCTCGGGCTTAGACTCGCTCAGGCTAGACGAAGACACATGCCATGCAAGGCAGGCGAGGAATTTGCTATTTGCACTGCTCACTGCACCCGCGAGGACGAGGACGCGACGCGGACTTGCTTCTCGTTTGTGGTGGGTGGGTTTCTTTCTCATTTGTTGGCTGCCACTGCCACTGAACTGAATTCTGACTCCTGGTAAAAGTATTTAGATCACTTCGGCCACGGCCATGTGCTCAGTGCTCGCTCTGCTCTGCTCTTGCTGTGATCATTAGAAAAAGAAAGAGCGAACATTGTTATAATGTGATATAAAACGCGAGCCATGGCTTGGCTTGGCATATATAAATGTGATATGCTTTTAAACTGGGTCAGTTCTCTTCTCTGAGTTCTGGGTCTGTGCCGTGCTGTTCTTTGCTGTGCTGCACGTAAGCGTGGTGTAAGGAAAAGGTAGGTCACGACACGGTCGTCGTCTGCTACAGATAAAGCAATAGCAATACGGTTTATTGTTTACAAAACGATCCTTTGATAATTGATTCGGCTCGAGCAAGCGGCCTCGTCCTCGTCACGTACGAGAGACATTGCATTATCTCATTTTGTCCGTATATGAACTATAAACAAAAGGATCGGATTTGAGTAGAAATCATTTTCACGTAGAGTACTTCGAATTGCACTCATAATTGAGCTTCCATCATCGCGCTAGCAGCGCCTCGAGTAAATGAACTCATCAAATATTAATCAAATTGCCGAGCCGAGCCGGCCGCCCATGCCAGGCCGCGACCCCGGCTTTCACTGTAACTATCCGATAAACTCGTCAACGCCTGGTCGATGCTGTTGCTTTTTTCCGTCCTTGCCTTTGAAACGACAGCGATAAGCGCGTTCCCGCCAGTCGTGCATTGCAATAACAATGCATAATTGAATGCAGGAGTCGGCCTCGGTGTTTTCCCATGCATTGTATGCGTTTTCTTTCACTGACGACGGCATAAATCATTTAAATTAGTGATGGGGCGAATTTTATTGCCTTTTAAAACCGAGAGTCATTATTGTCGACAGTCGACTCGGTGGGCAGGCACGCAGGCAAACATGCAGAACGTCGTAAAGAAAACGAAAGGGTTGGCATTTTGCAAGTTGCATGCATGCGGGCGAGGGGCCCGTATTAAATAATAGTTGATATTTAAAAATGTGGCGAAGCGGCGAGGCAGAGGCAGGTGATGAGTGCGCTGATTATCGAAAGGAAAAGGACATTTACACTCAACAACCAACCACGCAGCGACGCAGCATAATTCATATTCATACCTGCATGCATGCATGCATACACTTCGTTAACTCACCTGTGCTTAGTGCTTGCTAATAAATTAATTTTTTGTATGTACACAGCCACCAACCACTCCACCACCAAGTGTAGG
Source organism: Mesaphorura yosii (assembly GCA_009869945.1). Lineage (NCBI taxonomy): Eukaryota > Metazoa > Arthropoda > Collembola > Poduromorpha > Tullbergiidae > Mesaphorura > Mesaphorura yosii. Next base: position 25,157 of record WIXG01000039.1, read on the forward strand.
GGGTTTAAACCTTTGCTTTGCTGCGCTGCTAAGCTCCGTGCACCGCAGCAGTGCACGCCATCATCATTAAGTTTACGTCCAAAGTACAAAAACGCATCTTAGCAGGCAGGCCGGGGAGTTGAACAGCACATCGTACGCGTACAGCATAGTTGGCATACCACGGGTTGGGATTCAACGATTGGAGTGAACAAGAAGTACAACAAAGTGAGAGTTTTTCGCCACCATCGACCAGCATCTTCTCATCCAAATCCTTTTGCTTTTCAAGCCGTACTTGCTCGTTTGATAAGGCAGGCAAATAGCAGACGAGGATCTTCGTTGCGCTTGTGGCTGCTCCTGCCGTGCTGAGCCACTGAGCGAGCCGCGCGCTGTGGTTAGTTAAATTCTCTAGGTTATTGGGTTGGTCGTATCTCATCTTTATCATCCTCGCCGTGTTCGCTGGCAGCGTCCGTACCGCCGTATTTGTTTTACTCTGCTACACACTCTGATTAGCAAATAGCGATTTGGCGATTTGGCCCGAACCACGTTTAAATTGCAGTTGATATCCAAGCCAAGTTTCGACGAGACTCTTGTTGTGAACTGTGATTGTGCGACAGGGAGCAAGGCAGGGTATTAACTTATTGGTGCTAACGTACGACTAAAGTACTAGCGTGTATTTGCCATTTGCTACACACCAACGGCATTGTCTCTCGTCTCAGGTATCAGTTTCAAGTTCAAGATCTTAGCTTTAGCTTTAGATTCCAGCTCCGGCAGAGCAGACTAGACAAAGACTTTGAACCTTGCAACGCGGAGCTAAGCGAGAGATTAATCAGGCTATTAATTTGATCGTCATGTGGTGCTGCTAATAACCTCAAACCAAAGTTTACAAAGTCTGAGTAAAGTGAGATTTAGTTTTTGACTTTTGAGTGTCGTGTATCATATCGTATCTGACGATAAGAGACTTGAGACCCTTTGTGAAAAGTTCTGCACTGCCTGCCTTCAAGTCGAAGCTTTGAAGTTTGTGACGTTTCTGGCCTGGAGTCATTGTCATTGTATTTGTATTGACTACTGGAGACTGTACTGGAAAGCTGCTGCGTTGGATCAGAATGAATTGGTCTCGCCTGCATTGCTGATAATCTTATCTGAACATCGTAACTGAATTTGAGGTTATTTTTAAGTTTAAGCCTTTTGTACTCCTGCTACACAACTGCACTTGATTCGGCTCGCGTATGAGCACGCGTTTATGCCTGCGCTTCAAGTAGGGTTTGTTATTAGCTTGACCTGCAAGGAAATTAAATTAACGCCGGACTGTAAACGTAAACAGCAATGAATGCGTACTGCGCCGATTGCGTCTGTCGGTCTTTTCGCCTCTGATAGTTCAATTGCTTTTGTGTTGCGTGGTGCATTGGACTTTTTATTGCAGATTACATATTTTATGGACGTACGCGCACGCCCGTGTTTACTGCACTGGACTGAATTGAGCGCAAGTTCGAAAGAACTTAATTTAAGAATCAACAATTTTTAAAGTTAAATTTTTCATGAATCCAGCCTGTAAGTGTTGTCTTGAATTCGGCCGTGATATATTGCCAGTGTCATTGCCAGCTTGGACGGACACGCAGGAACACGGGACGGCATTCGCATTGCTGTCTCTGCTCTGCTCACTTAATTAATCTGAAGTGAATTCACGTCGTATTCAAGTATCAAGTTCAGCCACCATTGCAAGAAACGCAGAGAATAATTTCTTAATTTCAGTTTCATTTCATTGTTGCATTATGCGGTTAAGTTGATCGCATTGTTCTCACTTTCTTGTGTGAATATTCTCGTCCTTATTGTACGCGGACGCGTACTGGTTTGAGACCAGCAACAGCAACAACCAGCTGCAATGTATTGTATTGTTGATTGTTGCTTGTAGTGCAGTGCAGGCCGAGACGATACGAGTTAAGTTGAGAAATCTAGGTAAGTAGGAATGTCGAATTTGTGAATACGAATACGTTTTCATAAAAAGCGAAGAAAACCTGTTTTTTTTCGTTTTCTTCATTTCATAGGTTTCGTGTTTCTCTTTTGTTCGCTTTTCTACATAGCACACCTTCTCCAATCAATTGCAATCTTGCCTTAATCATTGTATTGTGGCGTTCTAAGTACTAAGTTCTAGAATTCACGTGCACTGAGGCACTGTGGCTTGGATTAAGGCTATTTTCTCTGCATTTCATTGGCATTGCATCCCAGTGTCCAATGTCCATTACGTTAGTTAGAAATCGCGAAATCGCAAGTTACTGAAACTCCGAGACTACTCACATTTTCCTTATCCATGCCATCCTTTGAGATGAGCGCGGAGGCGGTGCGGGTCCGGTTCACATTTTCACATGCAAGTGTCATTTAACTTGCTGCCAGTCGAGCCGGAAAATATTTTCGCATGCCAACGGGTTCAAAGCTTGGCTGGACTAGGCTCGTGGCCTCGCGGTCGTAATGGCTAGGCAAACATAAAGCTTAGATGTGTAGGCAGGCATGACCTTAATGTGCAATATAAAAAGGACATTGGACACGGAGTATTAAAAATGGGCATCAAGCTAAGCAGGCACGCAGGCACGAGAGAAAAATTGCAGCGCATGGCATATTGCAGGATAAAAATTTAAAAATTATTTCTCATTGTCAATCAGCCCGTAAATAACAATTATACAATGCGATACGCGAGTTCATGGAATCGCGTCGGACTGTGTGTGTATTCTACACGGTTAGTTAACTCTGCACGGCTGTCTACCTTTAACGTAGCATTGAGTTGCATGTAGTGGTTTAACCTTGTCGCGATCTTCCTGTGTGTTAAGTAATTTATTTTATTTTACTACTGCATAATACGCCAAGCCACGACTGAATACTGGATGTGTACATGCTAATGAATGCGATATGCGAGAGGTGATGCTCTCGCCTTATCTCTTCCATGCATGCACGTTAACGTTGGACGGAGATTTTCGCATTCGCTAATTTGATTCACGTATTCTCTTTGAGGCACTGAGCTGTCGTCGTCTGTGCTTTGGCTGTGAGTTTTAATGAGTTGGTTGGCTCTGCAGCAGACGAGCTAGGCCAGAGCCTCAGATCTGACGAGAGACAAGACAAGCGAGTGAATCAAATGTAATTTGGGTCTGCCAGCGTGTTTATGCTTAGGCTGTTGAGTGTTGAGGCATGTTAGCCTTGATGTTGAAGGACGTTGTCGAGTTAAAAAAGAGACAGTTCACATTACGAAAACAGAGAAGAGTTATTCACGTTTCCTCAACCAACAGCACACCGACCGACTCCATGCCATTTTATTATCACATTGCCATACTTCAATGCGATTCCATATCTGTTAGTTAACGACAATAACGCTGATGGCGATGATGCCGCGGCCGTGCAAGCGTACATTAACTCCACGGCATGGTAGTTAATGGTTTTCGCATTTGCTAAATACATTAACTTCACTTTTTGTATGAATATGTAAATAAAAATACCTGAACGCAGTCCTTAGCCGCTCGCTCTTGGTATTTTACGACTACGACGACTGCGTTTATCCTGCACTTAGCATAGTAATTTATATCACTGCTGAGATGTCTTTGTACTTGACTTGCAAGTTAACCTGTGCAGAGCACAGAAAGGACACGGCACTGGTTTATTTATACAAATGTTTAGTTCAAGTGTGATGAATTCTTAATTTTATATTTATAATTTTTTGCTGTTGCTCAAATTAAGTGGACGCACTGGTACAGGTACTTGCTCGGGCAAGACAAGACGATGATACTCGCCTGCCTGCATGCTATAATATTATTTCTTGATTAACAATTGCCCTTTTGAGAAATTTGCAAGGTTATATCATCCTCCTCGTAATATCGCATAATAATCATCATCTTTCATCTTCGTGGCAGGCAGTCGTCAGTGCGGTGCAGTGTGGAGAAAAAATGGACTACAAACACAGCACAGCACTCTTCTTTTCTTATGTTCTTATCTTGAATCATTTTTTACGGGTCGTGATCATCATGCTTAGTTTTTGCATATAGTCCATAGTTCATTATCCATCATCATCGTGATTGTTGCTGTTCGCCATTTGCGATTAGCATTCGGTATTCTATTCGTTTTCCTACTCCAGATGATGATTACGATGAGTTGCAGCTAGTGTGTAGCGTGGCTTTATGGCAATATTTCATTCTGCATTCTAGATAAGGGCAGTATTATTTCATTTCGAGGCTGAAGCCGAGGTTTGGGACTGGGTGGAGTAATTTAATGTAACAATGAAAATGATAATAATGCCATCCGTATTTTTTGCGTGCTCGTTCGTGAGTCTAAAATGGATGGATGAGCCAGAGCCAAAGCCGACTCGCGATTGCGATCGTTGTGAAAAGGGAAATGTTAACTGCTGGGTGAAGGCAAATGGCAAAAGCAAATGCAATATGTCATCAATATTCAGCAGTATAGCAAGCATAAAGCAAAAAGCAGGCAGTTAATAAGCATGTAATAACGCCTGCAAAATGAAACTGAAAGGATTCTTCATACCGAACCAAAAAAAGAATGTTAAGGACGAGAATCCTCGGTTTGGAAATGTTATCCTTGCAAAATTTATGTTCCATGATGATTATGCACTTGTTATTATAAAATTGGAAACTCGGCTCAAATGTCACATCGTCATTGAACGGAGGATGAATTTATACAGACGAAGCTTAAGGCTTAAACTAAGTGACAGGAACGAAGTCAAATGCCAACAGCCCATTGTTTGGGCAAGGCAACCCCTCAAAAGTAAAGAAGCTTCGGGAATGATTAGGAAAGGCAGGCAGGGATGACCTTTACTTGATTAGAAACTGCGTTTCGGTACTGACGCAACGGCGACACACGATGCAAGACGTAATAAATTTTACATTGTAGCTGGAAGGCGAATTGAAAGTCGTATGTACATATGTAAATGACGACGAGTGACGCCTTAAAATTGTCAAACAAATGCACCCTGTAATTATTCACACGAGGACAGGACCACGTTAATGTTAAGCTTTACGTGGGGCAGGGATGAGATCGATTCTCTGGAATGGTCTGATACTCTGTGGTTCTTGACTTGAGCACACATTCAAAAAGATTAGTCATCTGTCGTGATTGCAAATCTGTAGATTCGTAATTACACCAGATGCAGAGAAAAAACAAATCTACCGACTGTTGATGTTGAATCATGATTCAGGATGTGAATGAACAGACTGTATGGCGATTTCAGACCAAGCAAGCATGCAAGCAGCAAATGCACCAGCTGCAATATTCAAAATGTCATTAATTCGCAAAAAATTAATGAACCTTGTGTCTCTTTTCTGTTTACAGGATTAATTGACTACGACATTTGGCCTATTCTTTGCCACGTCACAGCCAGTCAACTGATGGACATTTGATGTGACTGCCATTGCCACTTTTACTGAATAACTTCCACCCATTTTACAAATTCAACCACACCTCAAGTTCAAGCCACCGCCACCACACGCAAAGGATACTTGAAGCTCTCATCTTCCAAATCAAACCAAATCAAAGACGACGCCCGTGCGAGCGCGGCTCCCCGCCTCGATCATGTTTCAAGCTGCACCACCGCCACCAAATCTTCAACATCAACGAAAATTAGAAACCAATCAATCATTAGTCAACAGCACTAATGGTTCAGCAATTAAATCAGAGTTGACATCAATCGAGACGAGTCTGGGTGGCCTTCCACCAACGAAGAGATTGAGGCATGAGTCCTCAACGAATGAATGGGACGATTTTAGTCAAGGGTCTGGTACTATTTTCAACTCCTCGTCACCGCAAGATGGCTCCATTTCGGTGGATGACGACGAACAGTTTTCACCTCGAATAGGTAAGTACCACTTTACATCTCTGTCGCGAATTGCAATTTGCAAATTCGAATTTGAGTCTCGAATGAGTCATGCAATGCGACTGCGCTTGCATTCTTAATTTAGCATTATGACGTGAGCCATGAGACATGAGCATTTGAAGTCCACTCGAGTTAAGGCTCGACTCGACTCAAGATTTAGCCAGCCTTCGCGTTCGCCATGCTCAAATATTGACCATTGTTAAACAGATTATCGCCAGCGCATTGCATTTGCCATTCGCCATTGATGTAAGAAGTCTTGAGTCAGAATCATAATCTAGCGTTGCGTTCATGATTCAGTGAGTCGGAGTCGAGTCTGCCTCCAAGCCATATTTTTTCATGTTCATCGAAATTATGTTCATAATCGCCCAAGTTATGTGCTATACAATTTATGCTGTGCTTAGATGGTTGCTTAGCGTGCCATTCTTCATCCAAAATTTTTTATTCGTTCCGTTCCATCATGGCGATGGCCCTGGCATTCAATTTTATAATTTGAGTTTTCAAACTTTTCTTTCTACTCTGCTGTCTGAAGCTGAAGCCTGCGCTGCATTGTACGGCCGGACCAGCAAACTATTCTTTATTCTATTATGATTTATGAATTCTTGCGCCGCGTCGTAGACGTATAAACAGTATAAAGTCGTGTCTGCCATTATGTAAGCAAGATTCCATACTTCACGTCTCATACTTTCGTGTTTCGCGTTCGTTGTAAGAAAAGTAATTTGACATAATAGTTTCAGATTCTATTCAACTGAAAAGACTTGCTCAAAGTGTGTGACACCATCATCATCTTTTCATCGTACTCTCTTCGAGTACAGCCCAATGCGTGATGATGGCAATGCCAATTGTTGCAATCGCCCACATCATTCCACGCCTAGGATTTCTAGGATTCTGCGCCGGCGTTAGTTTTAAAGTCTAACTCTGTGTCGAAAGTATTTCCATTTTCTTCAATTGACAGCTCAAAGGATCCACATTTCCATTGCAAAAAATTCGATTCATTCGAAAATCGAGGTGTTCGCTTCAGTGAAGTGAGTCAGCGTCGGTGTTGGAGGTTTTGAATGATCAAAATTGAAGAGAAAGAGGAACGATGTCTTAGCCATTTCCCTTGCATTCGACACATATTGCTGTATAAAATGATCTGATTGATCGAACCATGGAGTCCTTTGTCTCAACTTTTGCACGACACCGGTCAAGTCGTAATTTAGGAGATGGTATCTTGCGCGAGCAAAAACTGCACACGATCATTATTCGTACAATTTCTGCTCGCTTGCGCTTGGTTTGATCATTGCGAATGCGAGCACGAATATTAGAAGGTCAGGAAGAAGTCAAGTCGTAGGCACAAAGCAAACATTATATTTTGTATGGTTAATGTCGGAGGTCATGGATATCTATTAGCTCATGTCCCGTTCGTTCGTACATTGGAGACAGAACTTTGTGGCACTGCCACTTAATTCGGCAGTGGCAGAGGCAGAGATAGAGCTCGCTACTCGTTGCTTTTACTCGTTTGCTACGCTGTGAATAAAGTTGTTTGTTTTGAAAGCTGAGACTCCTGCGACTCAGACTCAGTGGCTGTTGCTGACAAAGTTGGAAAATGGAAATGGAAGTTTGTTAGTTTGTCTTTAGAGGACACTTGCATGGAAGAGAAAAGAAGTTTGCTATTATGACAAGCCCAGCTAGGAGCCATAAAACAAGCAGAGGGCATTTGTAACGTTTTAGCGTCTTCATTTACTTGCTCGTTCGAAGAACAGTATCAAATTCATCCCATCCATTTCAGGCGGTCGAGTCCAATGTCACTTTAGTTCTCGTCGGTGCTCAATCATGATTCATGGCCATGGAACTCGTGTAGTTTGTGACTTTGCAACTTGGTCTTGGTCTTCATCCTCGTAATTTGTTCGCACATGTTACACGCTCGTCGAGTCGAAGTGATCGCCTCGCCAGAATGCATGCCCTGCTGTCTCTGTTAATGGTTAAAATATTAGACATGGAAGTGGATTTTATAAAAAGCTTTACCAAATTGAATTGGATTAGCGAAGCTTTCGTGTTTCACGTTCGCGCTACGGTACGCTGTGCTGCATACAAGGTCCGATGCCAGCGTCAGATTCAGCATCAGTGCCGAGGTTTAGTGGTTTTGTAAATGGTAGATCTGCATTAGAAGGTTCATGGTTAATGTTATTTAGTCATACCATCAACTCAAGGAACAACAGCAAAAAATAACACCAATTTTTTGCGCTGGCTGGCTTGACTGGCTTTGTTGTTAAGGCCAAAGTATGTACTGGGGAACTCGTGAGTTAGGACACGGCTGGAAGCGTTAATTAAATGCGTCGGCGAATAAAATCCTAAACACGGTGGGCAAAATTTAGATCCACTGCAATCTAGCGTAAGTCTCGCTTTTTTTGTTTTCGAACCAAGCCATCAAACTTCAAACGCATTACACATCAAAGGTGGTCGTTCGTATTTTTTTTTGCCACACTTTAATTTAACCACGAATCGAAGTCACAGTCGCAGCCAGCGTTACCGCATTATTATTCAATTCCCACATAGGGTACATATGTGTACCAGTGGAAATGGCAACTTGCAACCAAATTACATTTTCCATTGCAAGCCGCGTATTATCATCTCGCTTTTTATGCCTCCGGCTCTCCTGCTGCTGCTTTGCCGTAATTAGTTGATATTGTTGTCGATGCGGGTGTAGTTTAGCAGCAGGAGCAGTACGACATTGCGATTGCCATTGTTTGGAGCGTCTTTTTCGCGTCGTTGTTTAGCAGGCGTGTAGCGAATGCGAGTGCCAGAAGTGCAAACTCAGAATTAATTGTTTGCAAAGCTAAAATAGCAAATACGCACACTTTACTATTACATTAGGGCATGAAAGAAGTGAGAGGTTTGTTGGGTAGATGCCAGCTAGCTACAAATTCGAGGTAGAAATGCCCGGCCATGCTTTCATGTGTTCAGTCAGCCAGCTTGGAAACTTTGTTTCGGTGTCGGGAACTGACACCGCGCAGCGCGGTGGAAGGTGGAAATGAAGGTTTTGCGCGCATGATGAAATATGACTACAAGAATTTCTTACTACGTGAGAAAGAAAAGCAACAGCAAGACCAATGAGGTTCAAGAACATTTATTAAATCCGGCAAAATAATCAATGCTCACAACGTGAGACTTGCCATTATTAAATAATGGAGTTATGGGCCAGCAGCAGGAAAAACCACACGACAACTTTTTGCAATATGCCGTACCATTGTTGCTGCTGCTACGTGCCCTGGCATGGCATTTGACATTATTATGGATTTTATCGGACAGGGCAAAAATTCATTTCATGTAACATGACCATTGGTCGTTGTATGACATGGCGATGGCGATTTTTTGCGCGTTCAGGTAAACATTCTTCACTCCACTGCATTGCATGTCAGGTTGTAACTTTTCCTTTCTCTATTCGTGTAGTTGCGTTTTGCGTTGTCCATTCCATTCAGAGAACGGCAAAGCGAGGCATTTCAGTTCTGGTTTTAGTCACGTTTGCATGCATGCATGCACTGCGCGTCAGAGCTAGAAGCATTGAACTCCAAAACTCCCATGTATATTTTATGCGCTGCCATGCTTTGCTGTGCAGATATTGAAATTGAAAATCACAATGGTAGGACAGGCAGGCGGGCGAGCGGCAGGCACAACAAACCAAATCGAAATACGCAAAATCGCAATACGCAAAAAGTAGCCATGCCATGCCATAAAATTAAGTTTGGAGATTGGTGGCAGGGCTCGTTCTCATTCTTTCCCTACCCACAACCCAAAGCTATTAATTTGAGCCATAGCCAGGCATCCTGATGTTTGAGATGTGATATGATTCATTCGCTGTCGCTGTCGTTGTCGCTTTCATGCGATTTTTTGGCATTGCATCCAGAATTGCGAAAAGTTCAGTCTCTAAAGTTGAGATTTGAGACAGAGACATGCTTCAAGATGATGATATTGCAAAAATGTTAGAGTTGAAGGTGTGATGAGCGATGAGCGTGAAGATAACAAATATTTCCGAAGAAAAACTTCCGAGCATATGACGTACATCCGTGTGAAATGTGAATCGCAAATATGAATCGTCTTTGTTCCATATGTATGAATCTCCGAGCCGCCAGAGACAGATTGCGTCCGTGTCCTGCGTCTATTTAGAAATTTATTCTGCCATTCGTCGTTCGGTGGTGTGATTGACATGGTCATGGCATGGCTTCTTGTTATCGTTGTCCCTCTGGGCGAACTTCATATTTCGTGCACGTATGCAAAGTAATCAAAGAGAAAATAAACTTTCTCCATCTGTGCCTCATGCCTGCCTGCGTTTGTCTCCACCGCAAATTACAAGGAAGCCAAACTAAACTCAAGTGGGAATATTTGCCCTTGAAAGTTGACGGTTGACGAGTGCGGATGGTAATTTAATTTTTGACTCCAGACAAATTGGCATTCTAATTATTACGTGACCGTGGGTCGTGATCATGCCATTGCGTGGCAGCAGGCAGCGTGGGCTACGAATTGCGTTGCGTTGTGGCTTTGGTTGGTCTCTGGGCGCAGTGCAATATGAAATTATTCTGAAATTACACCTAATTACAAGGTGGCTCAATTCCCCGACCGACCCACGAATACGAAGCTGCTTGTAGTCGTGAAGTAGTGGCCGTGAATGTGAATTCTTCTCCGGCTTATCTGCGCACCAAGCTTAGCATTTCACGCTTGACGTGATTTCTCATTCTCATAAAGACAGCCACTTTCTTTCTCCCTGTAAAAATAAGTTTTTTATTGCATGAAATGCAGCTCGCTGTTCGCAGGAACTTCAATGCCAAGTCAGTTTCAGTTTCTAGTTTCTGGTTACAGTAAAAATCAAGTTTTTCAGTTTCAAAGACGAAATTGCTCGAACTGACTGAATTATTATAACAACGCTCGCATGCCTCCGTTTGTTGACTATAAGACCATGGACATCGTCTGCATTGTATAACGAGTGGATGTTTCTGTTCTGAGGATTTAATAACCTGTAGCCAAGAAGCCTGATTCATTCGAGAAATTTTTGTTTTGTGCTCGTGCTCGTGCTTGCTCACGGTCGACGGTCCCCAAACCCAAAGAGAGAATTTAGAATATAACCAGCGGGCAGATGAGTATTCTTACACGAGTAATTCGCCTTCTGAGCGAACCCGGTGCCTGTACTTGGCAGGCACTGGCACTCTGGCATGCTCCATGTATATTTACTTTGATGATTCTCCAAATCCACACCACAGACGTTCGTTTCGTTCAGTTTTTTCGTCTGCCTGCCCGTACATTTGAAATGAAATGCTTCATGTGGTAGTGGTTGTCAAGTACAGCCAACCTTCTTGTGACTCTGACGTAGTTTCAGCAACCTACCAGCGCCCGAGCAAGCAAAGCATGAAGCGCTGAGGCAAACGAGTGTTGACATTCCTAGCAGTGAGCAGTTATATCATATACGCATACGGTGGAGCCGAAGCCCAGAGCCATTAGCCTGGCCAGGGTATGGCAATGGCATGGAATATAATACGGGTGGAACCCGAAACACTACGACTACGCTTCTAACTAGCCAACCAAACGAGCACCAACCCAACCGCCCACCTAACTAATATCGCCAACCTTAAACTTGAGAAATCTCATTTTTTGTGCTGCTCAGCGCTCGCTGCTTCTTGAAACGTAATACCAGCAAAAGCAAAGTGCTATATCCTTAAAACACTCTCACTCGCTAAACCAGTCACTAGTCACTTACTACGGCCAATGCGGCTGCGATGAATGTACAAAACTACGTACAACTGGCACTGGCACGGCGCTCATAACATGTATAACCCTTTCCAGTCAATGTTCTCTCGTTCACTATCAGGGCCCAAGCACGCTCTTCGCTCCTTCCTTCTCGAATGTACACACGGCTTATAATAAACAATTCATCTCTCGCTCACTCTGTGCTGGTTCTTGCCCGTCGTCCGTATATTATTAGTGCACACCAAAGTGTGATAAAACAAACACAACAGAACACACGGAACGGACGGACGGACGGACGTTGTTCTCGGACCAAGGCAAACTGTCCACTTGTAACGTGAAAACGGCACGACGACGTTTGACGCGTCTTGCGACGCGACGACTTGAGTTACCTTTTTAGGAACTTGCTAGCTGAATATTTATTCTTGTGTCCGTGCAGTGCAAGAAAGTGAGTGATTAGGAAGCTTTCACCGGCCGCAGACACGCGGGACGCTGAGACGATCAATTTTGTGATACGATACTGCAACAGTGTGCAATTGAAATTGATACCAGGTGAAAGTTGACTTGGTTAAAGTCAAAGTCAGAGTCAAGTAAGGCAGAAGTGAGAGACTGGAATGTAGCTGTGCTGTGCTATGGGTGGTGACTCCGAAGTCTCTTCGTCAAGCACAGATCTAAGCAGTACAAGTAAAAGCAGCTCTAAGTACAATCTTAACAATTACAATCGGAACGCAAACCCAAACATCATGATTAGCAACTTGGTGATTAGCGACATTGGTGGACGGAGTTCGTCAATGTCGGGTGATTGCAACAGTGCAAGTGCGCTCGGAAGTGACGATCTCGACCTGTGGGATCTTGACCTTCCTAATGTGTACAGTAGTAGCGGTGGTGGCACCACGACGAACAACGCCAATTTGCATAATGGCAACCCGAGCCCTTTGAGCAATGGGTCATCAACTACGACGAACAATATTAACAACTCGAGCAGCAACGCGCTGCACATTAACGCAAAGCGCAGAGAAGCCCGAAATACGAGTTCGATGGTCAGCTCCTTCTCGGACAGTTGTTCTTCAGGTACGTTGTTCTATGCTGTACGATTGCACGATACGATTGTACGCAATTTCGATTGGCGATTTGGTCCGATGCCCCGGTGTCCTTGTACGCTGCGTAAATTGCTTTCACCCACCTGGTTTGGCGAAAGGTTGCTGGCATTTGATGGGCAAGGCACAACACAACTCGAAATAAACGCCGTGCCGTTCCATGTCCGTGTCGTGTATGAGCAAGGAAAGGACTCACTAGCATACGATTGCAACGCAGCAGTCTAATAATTTTATCGATTGCCGTGCGCCTTGCCTGTTACGACGCGCCGCGGTGGCGGTGAACGCGACGGAATGAATCATGTATTTAAGGTTATTCCCACAGTACTCTGGTTTAAAAACCCCGTGAATATCTACGCATATCGCAAATGGCAGGAAAATGGCAAACAGGCGAATGGCTCACACGAAACATTGCAATTCTGGGCTGGTTCACTGCGCCACGGCCACGCTCAATTGCTCCTGCGAAATTGTAATAATGAAAAGAAAAGTACAAAAGCACAGCACCACACCAGGAGCGAAAAAGGAATTTTTTGCTTTCAGCTTTCATGTTTCTCGCTCATGAATGTGCTTCTTGATTCGTTTTTTGGAATAATGGAGTAGGGCTTTTGCTTTTGCTTTATCATTACCGTCATCATACCGTGACTTGGCCAGGCCACCTTTCTTCTGCCTTTCGTACATGTACATCATTTGATGATCGTGTTATTTAAAAGAACCTGAGAATAATGAGACCTGTGCGAACGCGAACATTTTTAACTTGTCTCATGAAAGCTGAGAGCTTCTTCTTCGCTGTTGTCTGTGAAATAAAGTAAAAGCTACCAAGCAAGTAAGCCTTCTTAAGCCAGTTTCGGTTGTTGGGTTTGGGTTGGTAGGTAAGGCAGGCAATAATGACCGAGTCGAAGCCAAGTCCAAGTCGACTGACTGTGACTCCGACGTGAAAAGAGTTCAAAATACAACAATAACAAACTTAAGCACATTAGCATTTGTCTGCTGCCAGGCAGAGCTTAAACTTAATACTTTTTCCTTCATTATAATTCATTTTTTGAGTTTCAGTTTCCATAAACTAAAAATCTATTCGCCATTCGCGTTGGCCGTTGGCGTTGACGTTGTTTGTAATTGAAAAGGGTACAATCCCAGAAGCCAGAATGAGCATAATCAGTATGTTCAACTTTTGAACGATTAACCCAGCCAAGCCAGTCCACAATCCAATCCAAAGCTCCAAGGTTATGCATTGCCATTGCCTTGTAATCCAATGCCTGCTTAGCATAAGCTGTAAGCTCTTGGCTTGGCTTTGGCTTAGCACGGACAACAAATACATCAGGAGGCTGAAGGAAGAAGAGTTTCAGATTTCTCATTTGATTGGTATTATAAATTCTCTGTTCTCCGGTTTGTATTGCGTAGCAGCGAGCCAGCAGGCAGTTCGATTGTATAAACATTGCAAGCATTCCTGTCCTGCTCCGTGCTTTTGATTATGTTAACTGGCTTGGCCTTAACTATGAACGTATCATCTAAGACCACGACCAAGACTTGTGCCAGCGCCGGCAACCAGCAAGCAAGCAGGCGGTAGTATTACTATGATTATGATACGGACGGCATGTGGCTGTGGCTCTTTCCTTCTCTCGCTCGTACAACGTCCGCCTGTGTCTATCTACATGCATTGAATGAAAGGGAAAGGACACTGACACGCTAACCTTGAAAAATACACCTGAGTGTTATTCACCTCGTCTGTTTCTTTTAAAATTTTGTTTTTGTAATTATGTTGTTCTCACCGGCGACTGTCGCTCGGTAATGCCAAATTCAAGCTGTGTTTTGTAGTGCTGGTGAGAATTTACCAGTTGACCCGGCCGGCCGAGTTTATTGTTATTTTCCATTATTGCGCTGCGGCGATCCTGCGAATGCGAATCATTCGTGGATTCGTGGATGATGATTTGCAATTTTGTTACTATGCTAAATGCTAATGGCCTCCGAGTGCGCATGCGATGTTATCAGGCAAGGCAAAGCGAGAGTTGATGACTCGTGATGATGAGAAATACGAGTCGTATCGTGCGAAATCATGTAACGAGATCATGATAGAAGGGACGAGCTACGAGAGGCGAGTTTTATCACATTTAGATATACAATTAACGTAATTCATACATAAAGCTATATTCGAGCTTGAGTTTGAGTCATGACTTGCGGCTAGCGACTGTGATGTGGACTCCGCTTTCGTCTGCTAGTGCTGGTAGGGATTGGAATTGGAAATGGTGATAAGGCCAGAAGCATTGACTTTGTGTCGTTGTTCCCAATATTTACATAAACGTTAAATGTTTAGATCTCGAATACTTTGTCCGTCCTGTCGTGGTACCGTTGCGTAGTGATTCCAGGTGCGCGTGTGTTCGTGTGAATTTCAGGAGAAAGAAGGGATTTGACCGATAATAATGACTTGGTGTGTGGTATTATTGGCTATGATGAAATTACGAATTAAATTCGATGATATGAACACAGGACAGAGCCAAGCAGTGAGCAGGAATTATAATTCTATACTGATAACTCATGGCTGCATGAAACCGAGCAGAAGGCAGAAGCAAAAGCAAAGTACAACACACATGTATGCTAAATGGAAATATAAAATGATGACGTGATCATGAGAAAATCAAACCAAGCAGACAAGCAAAAAAGAGTTGATTGAATGAAGCAAATGCCAGCCTGCCTGCTGCACGAATGTGCGATACGAGCAGAGCACTTTACCTTCGTTTACGTAAAATGAGACAAAAATAACGTAATAACTGGCGTGTACATGTGGGAAGTAGAGATCAATGGACATTGAACGAGCATTTATTATTTACACAAAAAACCTAGTGCTTAAGCGTTTGGGTTTATGGTTGTGGAAAATCCTACCGAATAATAACTTAATATTAAATAAACGCTCTTTTCCTGTCTTGTCTCTGCTATGGAATGAAATTACCCAGTGCCAGTGCTAAGTGCTAAAACGCTAAAGCTAAAGGTTACGTGGCATGGCTTGGCGGAATTTAGATGACTGCACGGGAGTGAGAATGAACTATTATTGTTCAAGTGTTTAATTTTTTCAACATGTTATTGTACTCCGTCTGTTTACTTTGCGCTTAGACGGACAGGTACTAATAACCGATAAAATCATAAATGTTGTCGGTCTGTCGTTGCGCATGCGCATGCATATGTACGCGAACTCTCGAGTACCTGCACTGCAATTGCAGTGGCAGCGATAATTTCACGATGGCAGTGCCAGAATTGAATCCAGTATAATCGTAATCTCTGCTTGCTTTCGTGTACTGCGGGCAAGTTGCGATAATCGAATTACAAGCGGCGTATTGACAATTTACAGCAGGCGGCTGTGTTGATTTATAGTACGAGGGAGCTCATGAAATATTTCATAATGAATCCAGGAAGTTCCATGCTCATGCTCAAGGTTCTTCCAGTACAGTGGCCGTGGTTCTTGGACTTCAAATATTCACCATTCATGCTCACGTTCATGCTCGCGCATAATTTTCCAATGCATCTTGTAGCATGCGCTGCGCTATGCACGACTCAGTGAAAGAATGTTATATGTCCGATGTTATACGCTAACTGCATTTTAATAACTCCTTTCTTTTTTTCCTTTTCCTTATGCAGGAAGAGAAGATTTGTCTCCAACCGGAGGATTTGGTGCTGATAGTGAGAAAAAGAAGAAAGGTCCGGTGCCGAGGCAGCAAGAGGAACTTTGTCTTGTAAGAATCTATTGGTACTTGTGAATTCATGCAATATATTTAATAAACCATAATAATCATTTTTCAGGTCTGTGGTGATAGGGCCTCGGGGTACCATTACAATGCCCTAACCTGTGAAGGCTGCAAAGGTAAATTACTCATACCGTTCGCTCGGTGGAATCCCTTTTAAAAGCCCCTTCATGCCTGGTTTATGTCTGGGTCGTCCATTAACTTGTTTACGACAAGAAAATTACATTGAGCACACTCCTAGCAATGTATAAACCTTGAATTCCTGGAAAAACGATTCAATAACATACGATTTTAGCAACGTGGCGATAATTGGTTTTCCGTAAAATCGTAAATCGAACCTAATGCCCTTTAAAAATTCACTTTTGATTTAGCAGCCTGCTTTCGTCGTCGTAAGTTGTACCTCGTAGTTTTTGCGTAGGATGCTTGATTGTTTTTCCTGAAATAATTTGATGTTCCAAGTTTTTTTTATAATTATACATAGAATTCCTGAAATTTGTTTCACAAGTCGCAGGTCGATAAAATCGTTCTTAATGAAATGTTGGACGAAGCAAATCCCAGCATGACCTGGTGGTAATACTTTACCTTCTTCAAAGACTGAATTTTGACTGTTTATCTCTTTCGCAGGCTTCTTTCGGAGGAGCATAACAAAAAATGCTGTCTATCAATGTAAATATGGGAATAATTGTGAAATTGACATGTATATGCGAAGGAAATGTCAAGAGTGTCGATTAAAAAAGTGCCTCACCGTTGGAATGCGGCCAGAGTGTAAGGCGTGATTCATGATGCTTGGAAACTTATAAACTTTTAATACATTTATGATGTAATATTATATTAACGACGCGAATCTTTGACTTGTAGGCGTTGTACCTGAATACCAGTGTGCCGTGAAACGAGAAGCAAAGAAAGCACAGAAGGATAAGGATAAACCAAATTCGACTACCCAATCTCCCACTCCCAAAGACATTACAGATATAAAAGTAAGATACTTGAGACACGACACAACTGTTGTCTGTCGGCAGAAACATGATCCATTTATAAATAATCTCTCACTAATTTCTCACAGCAGGAAGACCGACTAACGCCTGTCACGAATATGAAACTTCGATCAACATCCGGTCGAACTCTGTCTGTGGAGCAGGAAGAATTAATTAATCGCCTGGTCTATTTTCAAGATGAATTTGAACAACCTTCAGACGACGATCTCAAACGCCTCACTGTAAGATATCATACGACTTGTATTAGTTATAAGAACTAGGGATCTTTCTTCTCGTGCCCTTTCCGCTAAATTTACATGATAGGTTTTAGTTATCTTCTTTTCTGCTGTTTCTTGTTTTTGTCCTTTCTTTATGATTTGTATAAATAGTTTATTCAGCGAATTTCTAGTAATTAGTTTTCATATTGAAACCGGCTACGCTGCCGGTAAGTTATTTTGATTTTCCGCCTTCTTTTTAAAATGTCGCAAGCATTCATCGCGCTTCACTTAGGACTGCCCTAGCCCTGCCCTAGAAAGATTTAGATTGCATCAAAATTAGTTGTAAGAACAATTACCATTCTCTTACTTCACCTGTCCCTTTTTTCTAATTTTTTTCAATGACCACTTCTTACTGCTGCCGTCACCGTGACTGTTGCTGCTTCGCCGCTGAAGGGTAATCCATCTGACGAGCAAGATGCCTCTGAGATCCGGTTCCAGCACATCACCGAGATGACAATTCTGACAGTTCAGCTGATTGTAGAATTTTCTAAACGATTACCAGGCTTCGACAAGGTAGGACAACAAAATGGCCAGACGTCCCAAATCATTCCCGCAAACTAGCACAAGAGTAATATTAACATTTTTATCTACAGTTGGAGAGAGAAGACCAAATTACATTGCTTAAGGTTGGTTTTATTAAATGTACATTTGGTTTTTCAATTAAGACTACAGTGTAGGAAATGTTAAATTTGTAGTAACAATTAACCTAGTAGGTTGTAACAACAGGTAAGTGAATTTTTTGGCTCCGAGAACAGAAAACACCGTGTCGATCTTAGGCACTTTAGCTAACACCGTGTTACGATCACACAGAAAGCTGAATCGCTTTTTTGAGTACTTCAAGATTGAGTGGCGTAAACCAAGTGCATAATCACGATCCCATCTTGGCATTACAGCTGCACTGTTAATCAGTTGAAAATGCCGATAGGCAGACTGCTTGTTCATCCAAAGTCCAGATAAAACAAGGCAGTTTCTCCGAAACAAGCGGTGGGGTTATTGACAATCAGCTCATGTACAGCTCCTTTCATGTCCTGTGGTATCGAGGAGATCCGTCCACCTCTGTTTCCTGGCTGCCTCTTGTTCTGTTTCTTCACAATAGAAGTATTCAGTTGTCCGTTGATGACAGTCTTGATTAAAATTGAAATTCTTCCTCCTAAGTTCTTCTTTGGAAGAGTAATCGGAATGCTCTTCAGCAATTGCTTTCTTCTTCCTGGATTCTTCTTCGTATTCATTTCCTGCACAGCGACTCAACTTCCTTTTGTTACTCATTGTTATTCAGAATTAGTACTTAGTTGCACAAGGTTAGCACTTTAAACTAAGACTGACTGAATTCGAATTAACCTCTTCAAGAAAACTGACTGAGAAATCGAGAAGAGTTCAGTAGTTTTGGTTGAAGGGTTGAAAGTCACATGGAGAGGAAACCAATGGCGGTTTATCCTTGATTCAGTGTTGGCTGAACTTGACCTCCAAATCCAATTCCGACATCAGCTTTGCTTCCGCTTTGATAACTTCTTCTCCTGTCTGGAGAGAGAGGATCAGATTACGTTTCTTAAGGTGGGCATCATTATTTTTAAATGCATGGTTTGTTCTTTTTAATTAGGAGTCTTCTATGAATATTGATCGAGAAGATAGTGAAGAGAAGTTCAAACATATTACCGAGATGACAATATTAACCGTTCAGCTAACAGTTGAATTTTCCAAGAGACTCCCTGGATTTGATACGCTCCTTCGGGAAGATCAAATTACATTACTCAAGGTGGCACAACAGAATATTGGTTTTCGAATTTACATTGGATTGATGACAAAGCAAACAAGCAAATATTTATTATGTTTAATTGAATTTGCACGTGTATTCATTTGATATGATTGGATTTGCTGCAAATTGATATCGCCCCTGAAGAATTCGCACTAAATTACGCTGTAATTTCATTATAACAGGCTTGTTCCTCCGAAGTCATGATGTTAAGGACAGCTAGACGATACGACTACCAGACGGACACGATTGTCTTCGCGAACAATCATCCCTACACGAGAGATAACTATAGCATTGCTGGGGTTGGCGTCACGGCAGACCCGCTATTTAATTTTTGTAGACATTTATGTACCATGAAAGTTGACAACGCTGAATATGCACTCTTGACTGCGATCGTTATTTTTTCTGGTAAGTATATCCATGGCCTTGGCCAATTTGCATATAAAATGCCGAAATTCTGTGAATTTAATTGTTTTTTGTTTCCTGTACAGAACGGCCCTGCTTGTTGGAGCCGCGTAAAGTAGAAAAGATTCAGGAAATCTACCTTGAAGCCCTTAGAGCCTACGTCGAGTACCTTCATCCAGTGAGGCCAGGTACGAGAAAGCTCCCAGGAGCACTATAAACAAATCTGTACACAAACGGAAGTTTATTGTTCATTTGTACGAAAATGTAATTTGGTATGTCATGTGCTGGATTGTTTTATTTAATTTTGTATTGTTGTTTTTTTGTTTCTTTTTCGGTATTCGGTTGACTTAATTTCTGTCGTCTCGTGTTTGTGTCGCTGTGCCCAATCAAACCACCGTTGTGACATCAGCCAATTTGCTTCCAGGCGTGAATTTTGCAAAACTGCTGGGCGTCCTTACTGAACTGCGGACGCTGGGTAACATCAACTCTGAGATGTGCTTCAGCTTAAAGTTGAAGAATAAGAAGCTTCCACCATTCTTGAGTGAAATCTGGTAAGCAAATTCCCCCAGCCTGCTGAACGATGAAAATTCCTAGATTTGTGACTAAATCGGTTGTGTTTACTTTATCCAGGGATGTCAACATTTAAAATTACATAACTTTTACGAAAAATCGCTGTCAAACTCTGGGATTGACACAAGATCTTGTCAACGACATGCAACAATGACTGGATTGTTGCAGTGCCTTTATGTTATTAGCAGTTATTACTTTATAAGGACTAGATAATTATAACCACTTGCTAGATAATTCAGAAGGGACTCAGTATTCCATAATTACACAAAAATACGACTATCTTTTACGTAGAGCAAATCAATATTAATATTATTACAAAAAATCGAAAATAGTGAAAGCGTATTGAAAGAATGTTATTTCATTGTTAGACAAAAGAGAATCTTCTTTTTTGGATAATTGTTGTTTCTTTGCATTGTACTCTCTTATTTCGCATGATGAGAATTAGTAAAAGAAATAAATATTATAATCTTTTAAAATCACGGACCAAGGTCAAATCATTTTGTCATCCGTCGAATACTTCGAAGCAAATGAATTACGAAGTCATCGTCATTTCGTTATCAACTCACTCGCCAATCAAATGACTACTGCTCGCTAAGATTGCATTTCTGACCTTCACTTCTAACTTCAGCTGAACCTTTAAAAATTCAAAGCTTAATGAAACAATTATAATTGTCTTCTCTTCTACATTAATGCGGTAATGCGGTTTCATTGTTTCTTTCTGGTACAATGGAATGTGCCAGAATCAGGTTTCTGTCTCGCTCGCGTATAGCGTTGCCCTTCATGACTTTTAGTAATTGGCGCTTTTCAGTAAAATTGATCCATCTCATTACAAATACAAGAATTCGTAATCTCTTCGCATCTCGCAATCATAAATCTATTAAACCCAAATGGGAAAGCGTGGTTTCCGATTTCGTGGGCCGTTGGCTCGCACTGCAATTGCAATGTAATGACTTGCATGGCGTAATCATTATCGCTATGAGGTTGTAATCATGGTCATTGTTCACCTGAGTTGGTCCATCCATTCTTTGTAACCTCAAGTAATTAGTGTATGCCGCATAATTTGGCTTATGATTTCTTTGAAAGGGCGTACATACGTATACAAGAAACAAGAATCTAGAACTCAGATTCAATATTTACTATTTACCTTCCCTCACCGGCCTGCCCGGCCCTGCGGCCAAATATTTAAAATTTTAAAAATTAGCCTTCACTGTCCATGCATCTGTGAACTCTGTACGCTGAACTAAATAGACAATAAAACCACCCTCAACCACACCAAGTCCATTTCAATTTCCACAAAAATCTTGTGCCGTGCCATTATAATAATAATTTCTCATTTACATCTTATTTCCTCAAGATACCAGTCCGTCTTCCAATCGTGCAAAGAGGCGCGGGTTATACTATGAAGTTATGATGCACTATTCGTATACCTATCCATCATCGTGGCACATTTGCCACGTTACTGGCATCACTTATGAGTACGATTACATCTTCCACTGCTCTGTCGTGCGTATTTCGCATTTCGGCATTTCGCCTTTCATGAGATGAGATTTCGGGACTCGACCGGAGGTGTACAACAAAACAAATGCATGCAAGAAAGGGAAGCAGAAACTCGAAATCGTCAACTTTTCATGAAAGAAGCTCGTAAAATATAACAACAATAGACAAGTAACGACTTAAGCAAGCAAAATAAAGCAAAGTAACACACAGCAATGCGGTAGCAAGAATACGTGAATGCATTGCTCTTCTTTGCCGTGCCGTGACTGACGACCGCATTGGCTATTCGCAGTTGTATTTCAGTTTCGTTTGTGACGGTGATCGTGACTGTGGCATTCAATCAGAAGCTGCAGGAGCTAGGATGAAGGCTTGCTACAGGAAGATTAAGGCGGCTATCAAGTAAGCTTGCATTAATCCGATTCACTGATTGATCCGATTCGCCGTTTTTAATCGCATTTCGTGTGGTGTGGTTTTGCTTCGCTTTCACAGGCCGGAACCGCCTACGTCGGAGTCTCTCGTTGAGGCCGTTCGCCAGAAACTGCACGATATTCAGAAGAAACCGCAAACCCCACTCCAGCGACGGCATGCAAAGTGTCTGCAGCCGAGCCCCAGCCCTAATGCGAGTCCGAGATCCCCGAGCAGCCCGGCGCTTGCGGCGGATCGAAAGAAGAAAGCAATTGAGCCGGGGTCGCTAACGGTGGCACAAATTCGTGCCCTTCCATTGAATGTTTGTCATATTCGCGGAGAACACGAATCGAGAGCGAGCTACATCGCCAATTTAAAGCAAGTAAGTACAAACTACTGACACGGACAAGAGTAGCTCTCTTCGTTTTGACGCTCCACGGCAGTGGCAGGCACAGAGTTTTATTAGCTTTGTCAAATAGCACCAGAGTCGGAGTCAAGTTGTCTCGGCCTCAGTGTCGAGTTTTCAACTCGAGTTTTCAGGGACTTGACGTCTGATGTGGATGTTGATGTTGTTGTTATGTTTTGTGATAGTATACTCAAGAGATTTTGTATTCCAGTGGGATTCTTCTGTACATACTTGCTCGGGTAGCAGAGTACATTAAAACAGCAGCAGACTGCTGTACAGTGCTGTGCTGCAGGTTTCCACTTTCGACAACAACTAACATGAAATTATGATGGTGAAACGCGATGGTAAAGATGTGCTTGCTTTCCGGGACCGCCTAAGTTGTGTATTCTCGTATCTTGCCCTGGCATCTGCTTAAATAGTGTGCCAGAAGTTACTTCCATGTTAATAATTTGTTTTATTGCCTCCGAGCCCCTGCTTTACGAAGCTTTACGAAGCCATGAGCAATGGGTTATACCTGCCAAAATGTCCATTAATACTTAATAGCAGACATTTCAAGATTTTCAAGGAGTAATAGCAACTTAAACAAAGAAAGCCAGGATTCGGGACTCAGGACATGTTTCAACAATAATGCCACTGAACTCACAACTTTCGACTGAATTTAATTCCAGATGCGAGCCACAAACTCGCCACTCATCAAGCGCTCCCGCAGCCTCTCGCCAAAAATCCTGCGAACGACTCCAAGCCACGATTTAAAAAGCCCGAACCTCGTCAGGTCGGCGAGTGCGTGCACTTCACGCTCACGCAGTACTCGCGGAAGAATTCCAGGCATCAACACAAGCACAGGAACACAAGCAAGTGATGGGAGTGATGGACTTAGTCCACAGCAACAATACCTGTTGAAAAGTAAAAGAGTTGCTGCTAACGGTACTGGCTTCACTGGCAGCACATCCTCTCTCACTCTGGCCACTCATGCCGGCGATGAAAGGAAGTTTTCAGAGTTGGAGCTCTTTCACAAAAGGTCCAACAGCATGAAGAGCATGATTCCAATTCCAATCCGCTCACCTTCGCTTTTGAAATTGGAGCAGCAGCAACAGCAAACTGAATTCAATAACGGGTTGACGAGGAGTCCGGCCTCGGCGTCTCAGCTGCAGCATTATGGAAAAGAAAAACACCATGACAGAGATGAAATCCGAGATTGTTGCTGTGTGAAGAAAGGAGATGATATCAATATCGACCAGCAGCAGCGTGATGATGCTGGCCCAGGCTCTGGCTCTCGTAAGTATTGTAATTCTTCTCTCATTTCCGCTTCACATTACGCATATTGAATGTAATCTCCTTCCTGTGAGAGAAAGAAGCAGAAGTAAGTGAAATTCCCGGACGTGATAATAATCACGACAAGGACGGGAATTGAAAATGTGCCGTCAAATTACACAATACACGAGACACGAGTGACCCACTTCTTAAGAACCAAACCACAATGCGGCCAGGGCACAGATAGGGCCAAGCATTGCCTTCGTCCTCATCGTCATAGTTCATAGTTCAAAGCAAAGCGGAACGCTAATGGGTCTTGACATATTTTCGGATTCTTACGCCTGTCCGTGTCAGTCAGTGTCCACGCGCCAGCATCAACCTTGTTGTCGAGTAGAGATTGTATTTTGCTATTGATTCCTAAATTGTTGCCAGAAGTAAAAAATTCAACTAAACTAACACGTGTGGGCGGGCATGTTATCATAATCAAACAATAACAAAAACATCGCATCACCGCAAAGCACAGGTGAATGCGAGAAGTGTCCGCAGGAGCTGAGGTTCCGAATCTGATCTCCCAAGTTAAGAAAGATTGCGTAGAATCGTGGATATTGAATTTGAGTTACTTGATCTTGTGTATTTGTTTACTTTGGAAAATAGGGTAGACCAACACGTAGCGCAGCTTGGACGAATTCGTGATTAAGAAAGTCGTAACTTATTTTTGCGGTATTGCATTAGAAGAAATCACACATTTCAGTTTGTGTAGTGCTGAGTTCTGAATGAAAAATGAATGCAAAATGCTCAAATTGCTGGAAAATGAGTCGAACTCTCCTCGCTATAGACAATCACGTGTCGTATCAAGTCGTGTCTTGTCGCATTTACCTGTACTGCATACACTCGCAATCCGGATTCGCAAGTCTCGATACAGGTAGGACATGAAATTGAGTCTCAGATTTCATTCTTGAGTGAAAGTAAAGTTTGCTTCGTTCAACTTAAGGGCAAGGAGATAGTGGCAGTGGAAATTTAATATCTTTCTACGCTGCTGTACAAACGAACATTACGTGCACGGTACACATCCATTAAAATTTAATAACCTTCCCTGCCCGCCCGCCTGCCTCTGCGCTCGATGCTCATGCTTGCGTTTCTAAGAAAGATATTATCATTGGGTTCATTTCGTGCCACACTCCAGATACACAAAGGCTGAAGCTGGAATTGGAGCCTGCCTTCGTCTTCTTCTCTTCCAAAGTGCATATTCATGTGGGGACTGACTGACTGAGAGCAAGTTCATGAAAGAAAGACAAAAGAGGCTGAAATTGAAACTGGAACTTTTCTTTTTCTTTGCAGACGTGAAATACTACAAAGAAAATAGAACTTGACTCAAAGTGTTTATTTGAGTAAGCTTGAACGATTTTCAAAATTGCAACGCGAGCGAAGGAAAGGCCGCCAGGCGACCATGCATTCAAGGTTCATTTTACACTCCTCATAAAAATCACACGGTCTTCCAGCACAACGATCTTCCAGCATGTCTTGCTTAAACTCCTCTCATTGCCACGCCACGTTATAATGAAGACATTAAATATTTCAGTAGACAATCATGAACGCACGTTGTTCATTTACATTTACAATGTTATCGTGCATTGCACGCATTTTGTGGTTTCAACTCAACTTCCTGCAAAATCAAGCAATCTGAAATTCCACGTCCACACGCTCAGCGTTCCGCCATCACTCCACCTTGCCTTTGCTGTTGCTGTTCTTCAAGTTAACGGTAATCTAGAATAGTTTTGTGGCCTACCAGCCAGTGCTCAGACTCTCAGAATTCTTCTCTTCGCTTCAGTTAAAGTGTTTACTTTCATCATCAGGCCGTGCGAGACCCGTAGCGGCTGGAGCAGCACGGAAATTTCATGAGAGAAAGTTTTCCTTTTCATCATCATCATCCATATCTTCATCTTCGTGAACAAAGTCGTGTCTCGTGTCTCTTCCTTCGCCCCGGCCAGAGTTTTTTATTTCATGAAAGATTTTTATCTCGGACAAAAAATTGCTGCCTTTGCCTTGCCGAGCCTATGAGTCGTAAGCCATGCGTGCATTTATGCTTAAACTTGTGTTTTGTGTCTCCGTCCCATTTATAAAGCCATTCTCCTCTCCTGCCGGCCCTCTTGTCATGCGTTAGCATTTTACTGCTCGCATTTCGCATGAATTTCGCTCGTGGTCTTGAAAATGTAACCAAGAACACGTCCGGCGTGGCATGGTGGGCTTCCTGCATTGATGCGAAGAGCAAGAGCATGTATTTGGGTCAGATTAGCTTTCTTGTCGCAGCCGCACGCGGACATCAACAATTTTCGTTTAGTTGAGCGAGACCAGCGAAATGGTGAATTGCAATAGCAAAAGAGCAAAACAAACAAGCAGCATTTCATGAAGATTAATCTAATTATATTTGCGAAACGAAAAACGGCAACAACGGCAGGAGCAAGCGTACATAATTAGAAAAAATAAATTGTAGCCCTTCGGGTGTTTTTCTAACGTAACGAACATGCGTGCTCTTCAAGTTACTTGCCGCACTGCACCGAATCTGCAACGTTTAACGCGCAAGCAACAAGGAAGGCAAGAAGAATGCGAAATGCGAAACCAAAATTAGCAAACTTCGCCAGAGCCAGGCATTGTTGCCAAAACCCAAAGCCAAACTTTCTTTCTTAACAATTCATTAGGAACTAACAATAGTGACTCATGCTGCTGCATTACGCATAAGCCTGCTATTGTTGTCCTTACTTAATGCTTAACGCGTTTGCGTTACAATACCACGCTAGTCCCTTTTGAATAATGAACAGTACAAGAAAAGAATTCTACCACTGCCACGATGTTTTTAGGTTGTGTCGTATGTGGCGGGACGTACACATACGCATGTGGCTGTGGCATTGCTCTGCTGCTGCTTGCGCTTCCGTTTCATATTAATTCTCTATTCATCTTGTCTTTCGTCTTTCTGGAAGCTGGGTTTTGTCCCGTTTTCCTTTCATGGCATGGGAATTTCTCTTTTCTGCTAGCTGCATCTTGGAAGAAGGGTACGCAGCCTGAGTCTTTGCTTTTGCTTAGCAGCTCCATGGAGAAAGTCACACTATGAGAATACGAATACTCGATTGCGTTGAAATACGTGTAAGTGCGCATTCATTGCAGGCCAGGCCACTTCCACCGCCACGCTTGGCACCACGCGTTTTTGGTGCTTCGTGATACAGTCGTTTCTTCTTTTAGTACTACTTCTCCAGTCTCCCTTTACCCTTAACCTTTTCTTTTCGGCTACGATTTCTGGCACCACGCGCCAGCAACAGCAACGATGTTCTCAACACAAGCATTCAGCAAATTCAGCATTCAGCGTGAACGTGTGCTCAGTTGTCCAGGCCAAGTTTGGAAATACATTTTCGTACATGTACCCATGTGCGCCTGTCTTACGCGTGCTTCACTTGAGTGTGTTAGTAGGACTTTCTTACACTTCCAAGTTGGCAGACAGCCGTAGCTGCTTGCAATGCGAACGTGATAAGATTACTTTTGCTCTCTGTTTAGGTCTGCCTGCTTGCATCGCATTTGCACCATCACTATGCATGAGATTAGGTCGTATTACTAGTGCGTCTACCCCATGCATATGTATACGTACCTTGTACGTACGCGTATGCATGCGCCTATCCGTATAAATAAAACAGACAAAGCACTGCAAGCAGCCCAGCTCCAGAAGCAGTTTCTCATGTTATTGCTCTCCTCCACCCGCGAGCAGAGAACGTACGAGAAGCTCGTAAAGTGGTGGTGGTGATGTTCTATGCCTGTGCCTTTGCTGAGCTGAGGAAAGGGAAGGAGAAAGTTGAAGATGAAGAAAGTAGCTGAAGCTGAGCTGGGTGGCTGGAATGCGAACAAACGCAACGCACACTGCTGACTGACTGACTTTCACCAGCACAGAGCGCAGTTTCTCCGCTACGCTCAACACGAACTACGAGCAACGTGTTCGCTCTGAGTCCGAGACTGAGCTGAATTGTGAAACGCTGGATTCTGAATTCTGTTTGCTCAGTAATAGTAATAGCGTAATCTCACTCGCATCGCATCTCATCGCGACTGCTGCTACTTGTAAATTCCTTCCTTCCGTCTTGAAATATTAATAGAAATGTAGTCTATAGTCTATTATCATTACGCTTCTCGGCACGGCACGGCACACCAAATTTGTACATTGTTGTGATTACTGGAAACAAAAGTCAGGCGGACGCGGACACAGTGCATGGTGCAGAAGTACAAAGTAAAGTGAAGACTTTACGCATTACACAAGCTTCCGCTCGTCAGGCTCACTTTCACCACTTCTCAGTGTTCTTCTCGAGTTCAGTTCACTTTGAGTACGCTTATGCGTCTGTCGTGTAGCGTGTAGACAACATTTTTACAATTTATGACTGAAGTATATTTGTGCTGGCTATTGAAATTACACAATGGACAATTAAACCCCAAAGCAGAGGTTTGTCCTTGCTAGACGAGTCGACGCGTTGATGCGTGTCAGTGTCCGATTTCTTCAGCCGACGACTACTCGCAGGTTGCAACACAACACAACGCGAACCGCGAAACATTCACAATTCATTTTCAAAGCAACGGCACGCAGTGTAGTAGTATTTGTAGTAGGTGTAGTATTTGTAACGGGTGTAGTACCATGTGCTCCTACTGCAGCGACTGTTGTGTTCATCCTGGCAAAGGATCATCTTTTGATGAACGAGGTCAATCAGGTAACTTGCCACTGCTATGCTACGACGTACGATTACGATATGATGTAAACTAATTCCACATGTCACTTTGTCTGATTTCCCCGTTTCATCGTTTTTGGTGTCTCGCGTCTCGTGTTTCGTACTTCATATCGTCTAGAATGCGTAAAATACGCGTATTCGAGTATGAATCGTGCCGTGCCAGTAATTTGACAGTTGATAAATGGTTCAGAACAGCCGAGGCGCAACGCATGACTTCATTCTTGAAATTCTGAGGCCAATGGCATAGCACGGTGGCGTGGCATGAGTGATGATGTTGATGATACCATCTGGAGAAAGTCAACTTTCACTACTCGCTATTCACTCGCGCTGGAGTAAACACGAAACGAAACACAAATACGACTCTCGATTGTAGATTCTATTCAAATTCCTTCTCTTTTCCTCGACTTTCGACTCAACTTGACTTTTATCTTTATCTTCACATCTCCCGCGATTGATCCAATCATGCTTGAACGCTCGACTGATTTTTACTGGTTGTTTGCCGTTTGCTTATACGAAATATTTTCTTTTCTTTCGCTGCCACATTCATTCACCGCCGTGCCGTAGATGAAGAGCTGGCACTTTATCAACATCAAGAGCAGCAGCAACACCATCGAAAGAAAGCTCATCACCATCAGAATGGTAAGTTTACCAAACTCGAGCGGCGAGCGGGCACGTTTTCGGACTTTGTCGCGCTCGGCTCACTCTCACGCATCAGCATCAGTCTATTGTCTCGTCTCATTTTTGAAGTCAAGTCAAGTTCCACGGACCGACCGACCAACTTTTGACAAGCCCATATTTATTTACTATTTACCACCGACCAACGAGCTCGTGTCTCGTCTCTTGTTTCTCATTTCTCGCCAAGAGACTCTTCAGCCGTGGTGAAGAGTGAAGACATTTCAAGAGACTCTTCAGCCACAACCGACTGCATGACTTTGTCATCGCCTTTGCGTGATGCGTAGCGAACGCACAAGACACGACCAGAATAATATATTTACATTACAGTTAAGTGCGGTGCGGTGCGGTGCGGGTGTCATCGTCATTTAATCTTTGTCTTATCTGGCCCGAGCCGTGATAATGATTATAAAAGAGGAAGTTGACACAAATTTCGTGCACGCACGACGCAAAGCGAGCAACCAGTCATAATTTTATTGCTTTGTTGTTCTTTTAGGGTTACTTTTCGCTACGTACGTGGTCGGTAGCTTATTTCATCAAGGCAAAGACCAAGACCACAATCACAAATGGCACGGCAGTGCAGTACTGTGCAATGGAGTGTAGCGTATTGGGACTTATAAATACGAGGAAGGCAATGATAACGATAAGTAACTTGATCAGGTCACGAATGTCACGAACCCATCTTGAGATGGCGGCGAGTTGAGCGTAATGGTAATAACCATTGTTCTTTTTCTCTTATTTGTGGTTGGAGACACTGCTGGTCAGTGGTTATGTGATCAGGTTTTCAGTAACGACCGCCAAATTCTAATTAAAGACAATTTCGGTACAATTGATTCTAGGCACTTCACGACAACCAAAGTCGAACTTGTTTAGGTAGAATCTTTATTGCCTGTTGGGCTTTGATTGAAAGAAATGCAAATGTTCTAATGGCGTGGCTTGCCCAGGAATTGTGATGTCTATGTTGACGATGCGCTATGCGATGGTTTGAGTTGATTGCGATTCTTTGTGCATGTAGGTAGCAAAGATGCCACAAATAAATTGGTAGCAAATTCTTACTACGCTACAAAACTTTAAAATACAATCGCCATTTCGAGATGATTCACGAGGAAGTACAGTAAATACAAAAAAATCGGAACATAAATTGGATTTACAACATATTTTGTGTGAATTTACCAGGAGAATTGCTTTGACTGCGACGGTCTCGTAACTCGTTTACGCTACGATATGGTACCGTGTGGCATTATGGCATAAGCTGTGATTTTATGATTTGGAAGTGTGACTCCAAACGAATTCGATCCGAGAAATGTGGCTGTGTGACTGTGCATGACACATTTTTAATGATTCATGGTGCCATAAATGCGTAAGCATAAGGGTCTCATACTCTCATTGCAATCCGTGCTGTGTGAAATTAAGTGGCTGAATTTGACTTCTGAAGCACGAAGAATCCGAGCGCTTTTAAATTATTCGCTTTTACAGATGAATTAAACATGGAATCGCGAGGATTACATCGCATGCATACAGGCAGCATGCTTACTTTACTTGTGAGATGCCAATTTGTCACCTTTTCTCATTCTCCGATTCGATTCTCGCCACTTACACTAACAATGTCGCTTGCGATTGCGATGAGTGAGAATCTGTCATGTGAATAAAAGCCATAAGTGTTAGCTTTGTGTGATGTAAAAGTGTTTAATGTAATGTAAATGATCACTCGAGCAGGCCGCGCTGGCTGCCGGGCTGAGTGTTGAGTTGGAAGGCTCAGACTGAAAGTTCTGCCATGCCAAGCCAAAGTGTGAATTTAATAACAATGTTATGCGAATGCAGGCTTTGGCCACCAAAGCGGTCGAGTGGGCATAGTGATGGTGAGTTTGAACGACTGTAATAACCATGTAATATTCAAGTAAACGTATGTAAACATGAATACATGACTTTTGTGTGGTTTCTTTCAGCGCGCAGTAATAAGATTTTGAAATATAATCTCCATTACGCGTTGAAAGCAGAAATGGAAACCCTTTTCTTGTAAGATGTAAAGTATGCAGGTGGCTCTGTGCGTAATAATTGTAATCATGATCGCTGTCGTCGCTGACTCTTTTGTGTGTCTCCTTCTGTGTGGTCGTGACATGAAAAAACGCTATCATTCTGCATCTAAGAATCTTGAATCATTAAAATTGAAGATTGCCGTGAACATAATGTGGAAATACGAACGTGAACACGCTTTTTATGCGACCCTTGAATTGAATTACGTGCATAAACTCAAAGGAAGCCCAAAATTATTAAGAACTCTTTGCAAAATTGAGCAGATTCAAGTTTGCGTGAAATTATTTAATGGCTGAAATGTAAACCGAAATTATAGTTTGAGTTTTTGAAGTCATAGGAACTAATAAAGACAAGAACATGTTTTTATACGCAAATAACGCATTTTTTGCTGTGTAGTAAAATGCGAAAGCAAGCAAATCGTCTTCGTCGTAAATGCCTGAGTGGTATGCATAATAATTGCACTATTTCTATTGGCACTGGCACTGTTTTTGAATAAATATGGCCCCAGCGGACAAGCAAACCAGGCTCGGACAATATTGAACTTGGTTCGGTTTTCTTATTTCTTCCGCATTTCATCTCGGTTCGGTTCTCTGAAGAAAGTAAACAAAGTTGATGATCTTTGAATTTGAAACTGCAGGAAAATAGAATCTTGACGAATAAATAAAACCAATGAATGCCCGATAAATTGGTCGGAAAAGTTTTACCGCAGCAGCAAAAATTCTAATTCTGAACTTTCTTTTCCTATTCAAAGATTTTGATGTGTATTCAGCGCGGGCAGGCGGTGAAGGAGAAGTGGAAATATTGAGTTGATCAGGACTTTGAGAGAAAGTTGGTTGTGCTCCATTTGTCTTTTTTACTTCTTACAGCTGGTGGCGGTAAACAGTGGATTGAGGTTGCGAAATTCATGAAAGTTTTCAAACTTGTGAGTCGTGAGCTTTTTTTCAACGTGCGCGTACGCTCTTAGTGCTCGATTGTCTTGAAATTTCAATGAATTGAATACAATATCAAGCTTAGGCAAGCTGTGGCAGTGGTAAATTGCTGATGATTAAGGAAGTTCATTCGAAATTCATTCTTCTAGTTTACTTGTGGTCGGTGGTCGATCTTTCTTCGAATACTTGCACAGCACAGCATTAGGGCGACTGGTCGTAGCCGTGGCCCTAATGACCCTAATCGAGGCTGGAGCAAGCACTGGGAGCATGGAGATGGAGATTAAGTGCACTCCAAGTTAAAGTGGTAATGGCCCTACCGCCCTACTGTACGCGGCTTTCAAGTAGCGTCAGTATCAGCATTTTTGCCTTACCAAGAGGAAAATCAGCTCTGCTTCCTTCCATACACCCACCGACAATCGAGATTGGATTGGAATTCCATCTTGCATTCTTTCGCTGGCCTGCCTGCGTTCCTGCGTGCCTGCTTCTCAGTCAGAGTTTAAAGAGTATCCGCTTAGAATAATCCTCAGCCTTAGAAGAGACCTAAACCTAAGCCTAGCTTGTCTTGGCCTGGCCTGGTAGTCTTTTCCTGTGTGCTGGAATTACAATAGGCTTAACGCATGCATCCGTACACCTACAGCGCGGGTACGGCTCTCATAAATGATAGTACGCATTCACGGGAAGCTGAAAGCCCCATTGCCACGGTTAGCGAATGAAGTTCCACAGCTTTCCAGTGGCTGCAGCTGCAGGACAATCAGGCAAGATCAGCATTCCTCGCACGTGGCCCAATTCACGGTGGGAGAATAAATCCAACTCCAAACTTTTTACAGCACAAAATTCAGCAGAGCAGAGCAGAATTCTCTCCTTCTCCAGCACAGCGGTTGACTGACGACAAAGAAAATGCAAGACACGACAAGACGAAACGGCAACGCACTTCCATAATTTTGCGTTTTATCCTCATTCAATTTGAGTTAGCGTATTGTGGGGGCAGGGAAGGAAAGGAAAGAAAAGTATGAACGTATGAGTACAAGGCACAGAAGGCCAGAAATGGCGAAGAGGAAAGGTCGAGGTCGTTGAAGAGGCTGCGGATATTATTAACTTGTAATTGGCAAATTGGCCCGGTGATTTTGCCCCAGCTCGATCGGAACGATTTGGCGTTGGAGTTGGTTTACTACTGCTTTCATTTTTATGAAATATTAATCCGGAGGATGAGAGAAAGCTGCTTCACACACACATCGCATCGCCTACTCATATCTCATAAATGAGTATCTTCGTCTTTCATGTCATGCAATGCTTTACTTTCCTGCTTTGCTTTTCGTGTGGATGTATGGCGTGATTTATAAAGTAAATTGCGTGTTCGTCCATTTCATGTCAGTCGAAATCTGCAAGATACCATGCCGACGAGGGCTCGCTGCGGCCGTATTTATTGCACGACGAGTGACTAGATAGGCATGAAAGCTGCAATTGTCTCGTTTACGATTTACCTGCTCTAAGAAGTGGGGAAACTCGCAGAATTAAATCTAGGACGAGATTCAATTTTGGTCCAAGACTGAACAAATGCAAAATGCGTGAATGTGAATTGCGGAGTGAAAGCCCGAAAATATCCTTACATGGTTCTAGTTTGAATGGGATTGGAAATGGAAGGTGAACAATGCAACCGGTACACTTCACCGGAGGAAAGAGTCCATTTCGAATCACAATGCAGCCCACAGCTTCAATTTTCCAAGCACTCGCGTGAGATGATCATTTCCCTTCTTTGACGTTAGAGTTGACGATTGATGAAGAGCAAAAGCAAGTTGTTGAATCGCTGGCGAGCGTGTTTGACACGTGCGTACGGATCGATTCACACTTTTGCCATCAGCAGAAAACAAACCTACAAACTGCAAAAAGCAGGAGCCTGTAAAAGGAGTAGAGTAGAAACACTTTGCAGACCAAAAGTGGAAATGGCAATTCGCTTTCACTTGATATGATTTTTTGATGTTGTTTCTGTTTCTGGTCTGCTTTTTTGTTGTTGTCTCACACTAACACTGCGTTTGTGTTGTTTTTCTCATTGCGCTCTCTCATTTGATTCATCTTCGTGTTTGTGTCTTGTGTGTGTTGGCGTGTTCGTGTTCCAGCTTGTTACGGAAGGTAATATAATAAATCACGATTTGTGCCGCTGGTGGGCAGGCAAAGGCAAAAGTATTACACGCTGCACGTAAAGCCTTTTAAGAAAAATTGCAAAGATACATCAAAATTCGCACTCGCACTTTCACTCTCGTGTAAATTTTATCTGTAATAACTTTCTTCGCGTGGATGGACTGCATTTCTGGCCACACGCGCAGCGTGCTTGGTAATGAATCTTTTTGCCTTGTATATCTCGCAGTTGTGTGTAGTTTGTTGTACTGAATCCTGCCTTTTGTTTTTGTTTAGATTGAAATTTTCACCTGTGGAACTTTTTTCTGCAAAAAAAAATTCAATATTTGGTTGCATTTCTGAAGCCCCACGTATCGCTTTGCTAAAAATTTCGCAACGGTGGTTCACTTTTTATCGTTTCATTCAAATTTAAAGAGCACAAGTTGTCTAGCAACTATTCTGCCGCGCGCTTATTGTGACATTTAGCAAAGTAATTTGACACTCTTTGCTTCATGGGAGTTGGAGTTGGTTCAAATGAGATTACGTTACGCGACTTCTTGTGTGACTTGCGAGTTGCGAGCTTTGAGCCAAGAATCCCAGCCATAAACTTTAAAAAGAAAATTTGTCATCCTTCTTTTCTTTTCGTAATTTGATTTAAGTTTCGTTTTACAGTGCGTGCGACAACGATACGTACAAGATATCGAATTCATTGTTGGCATTGTTGAACTGGAAAGTTGAAAAGTTTCTTGCGCCGAACTAAAAACCAACCGACCGACCAACGTTCTTTTTCTTCTACGTTGTGCGCTGCTTTCTGCTCTTTTACTCTCACAGCACAGTAGTTTCTCATTTTAAAAATTATGTCTCTCTGGAGAACGGGAAGAGAGCAGGCGGAATTTGTTTTTCACAGTTTTGGCAGCATAGTTTGTGACATCCCCACTGAAACAAGCTGTCTAGTTTACGGGGAAGGTGAAAGTTAACTCAAAGTCAAAGTGCGCGAAGATCAAATTTGTGATTGCGCCCTTTCTCGGTTTTTGAACTCTTTGACCGTCTTGATGTGACGCAGTTGGAACTTAATTGACCTAGAATCTATAAATATTAACAGCAGCAAGAAAAAGAGAAGGCCGTCTTTCTCGGGTAAACTTAATTTGTACAAAGAAAGAAGGCACGACACCCGTACTTAATGGGATTGGAATTTGAGACCACATCGTTAAGGGACAGCCTGTGGCGGGCGGCGGCTTGTTGTTGTTGTGTTGTATTCTAGAAGATCAAAGGGTAAAAAATTCAGGTTGTCACTTGAGCCGAGCCGAGCCAACTCGAGTCGAGTTTTAATTCTAAAGAATAAGCAGGCTGAGCCTGAAACTTTAAATCCAAGACGTACGATGGTCGGACTGCTCTGCCCTGCTGTTCTGCTTTCTCCTCTGGTCAAAAGAAAGTTAACTTATTAACAACGTGAGTCTGAAACTGTGTCAGAGTCAGACTCGAGACTTTAAACTCGAGTTCATGAATTGTAAACTTTGAACCGTACAACTAAAGCTACAACTACCTGACGTGGTCTCTTGACGAACGAACGAACGAAGCCACTCTGCCAGAGCAGGGAAGGATGCATAATTTATACTACACGGTTTCTGCGTCTTGCGCCATTGCACTGCTCGACTGTACTTAACTTTTCTCCACGCACATGTTTACAAGCAATACAGCAGCCATGAAACAGCCAAACAGTATGTCGGTCATGAAAAGTTTGTCTTGATGCAGACGCAGATATGACAAGCAAAGCAACCAAGCTGAACTACCACTACTGCTTTTACTTTTATTCGGCACAGCAGCTCAACTTTTGACATTATTGTATTCATTTCGTGTTTCGAGATTCGATGGCGATGAGTTCAGTCGAGACGCAGAATGCAGTCAAAGCAGACAGCAACAGCCTTCGTTGATGAACTCGTTTCTGAATTTTTCATACGCTGGAAGTAACATCTTAAGAAAAATACGAAATGTCGTCCTGTTTTGTGCAGTCGTGCTTTCTTCTAAACTAATTTGGGTTACAACCTTCAGAAAAATCCTTGACATGCATGGAACGCTGTACTATAGTTTAAGTCAGCTGTGGCGTAATTCGTTGCAGGTTAACTCGCTTAGTATTCCAAAGAAAACAGGCAGCCGCGACTTCAATTCCTTTGAATTATGATTAATACACAATCCAGGTCAGATTATTCAAAAATGGGCTGCCTTTTAAATAAATCTTGGTTTTGAATATTGATGTGTTATAAAAAACCAAAGCACACTGCAAAAAATTCTCAAAGCGAAAGCAGGAACTTTTTCTCCATTAGAAATCTCCGATCTTCTTTCTCCGTCTCTTTTATTCAACAGAAAGGATTTATAAATTCGATTTCTCGTCAATTATTATAATTCGGTTTGGCCGGCCGAACCCGAACTTCGCTTTCGAACTGGAGCATACTTATTGAATTTGGCTGAGTAGGTAATCCATTCAGATTCCAGTCATGTGTGCTTAACCTTCGTAACTGCTGCCAGACGATTGCCTTTGACCGTGGCTGTTGCTCGAGCCTGAACCACCTCCATTGCCATTATTGGCGTAACCACCAAATCCGAACCCGTAGGAATTCGCCGGGAAAACTGGAGCAGGGGATGGAGCGTAGGCACGTAATGGACTGTTGAATCCACTTGAGGCGAGTGGTGAAACGAGTGAACTGAGGTGGAGCACACACAAAGAAAATTGTATTACACATACGATACACATACACATACGATAGCCACGAGTGAGGTCATGTTGCGTTGCTTCGTATAAAAATGAAAATTTATTCCTGGAGCTCCTCTCTCCCTTTCTTTTCTCCAAGAATCCAATTTTGCAATTTTGCTTTTGCTATTGGAGAGATCACTCGGAATTGTGTTGTATGAATTCTCGAGTGGGTACACAAAATTGAATCATAAATAATGTAATTAAAACTTTTTCAATGTAAAGTGCGTCCAAGTACGACAGAGCACGGTACGGCGACGCGAGAGCGAATGCGACACTTTTATTACCTTCCTGCGTATCCATTTGCTGACGCGTCGTGTCCACTCGTGCCTGCTCCTTGAATTCCAGTTGTTGACACACCGTATGGGTTCTGACGGCCACTTGAGGCTAATGCTATCATTATGTGAAATAGTAATGTCCAGAGAAGTGTCGAGGCGGATGATGCGCCGAATAATGGCGATGATCGTATAAATTTTGTAGTGTTGGTGTGAAGCTTGGACATTTTGAGTCGCTGTGCTACTTCTCACTAATTTAATTGGGAAGAGTGAAAACTTTTGCAGCCAACGAAATTGAGATTAACAAGCACAAGAGCTCAAGCAAGTGAAGTTGTTCTACATAATTAAACTTTATCCAATTTGTTCACGACACTTTATATAGCGTTTTAATTAACCTCAGAATTGGCACGTATCAAACTGAGTTGGGATTCAGCGTGCCCAGAATCCATGCATTGTATCATCCATTCACGAATCGAGATTCGCCCAGAATGTCATGCAAAAATTGAGCCAGACCGTCATTGAAGCGCAATAGTCAAACTTTTTACTCTTTTCACTCGAGCAACCACATTGAGTCACAACTTTTAGAATCATTTGGCATTTGGTATAAGCATTTAGCAATTGGCAATGGAAATGCTGTGCGTCGTATTAATTTCAATTCAAATGAACGCCATTTGTCTTGTCCTTGTTCACTAATTAGAACAAAAGAAAGGGCACGATGTACGTGCGTACGAGATGGTGGAAATACTTTTTGCACTTATTTCACGCTTTTGGCAACAAAATTTATTACTTCACTTTGGAACAGCAAGAGCACTTCTTGCATTTCTTGGCTCAGTAGTCTCTTGACAATAAATTCAACTAATTTTGATGAAGTCTTCTTGTAATTACTTTTTTCATGCTATGCCATTCTTGTGCATTAATAAAAGAGCAGACGCGAGAAAAGAAAAATTGCGAAATACGTGTGCGTGTGCGCGTATAAAAAATTGGCAAGAGCGAAATACATCACATCGCATGAAAGATTGCGGCGAAGCGAGAAATTGAGACATTACTCTGCCTGCTGAGTAAAATCCGTCTTAGTTTTAGTCTTAATCCTATTCTTTCAGTTTCCAAATACTCTGACAGACAGACTTCTTCTATGATCCTCTGCTGCTGCTGCTGCCGCTGACGCCTTTCATCTCCGACCGTTTTTCAGTTTCCCATGAACCATCATTCATTATTTTTCATTTGTCTTGAAAAACGTTTTGTGAGGCAGGGCCGACTCAGATTCGGCTTATATTCGCATCTTTCAATGTTCATCAAATCAATTACAGTTTACCAAACAAATTGATTATTCTGAGCAATGCCTGCATACGGCGCACAGAAGGCAAGGGCAAGTCAAAACGGCACTAGAATTCTGTTCGTGTGCGACTTTCGAACGGTGAATGCGAGCAGCGATAAGAAAATTATGCTAAACTTTCAAATTCGATTAAAACTGGAAAACTGGGAGAGTAGAGACGAAATGGCAAGGCGAAATGGGGCACTGGGCTGACAAATGGTGACTGATTAATGAGAAGCTTCCAATCTTCTTTTCGTCGTACGCGCGCTATAAACGTAAACGCAGGCACAATGAACAAGTGAATGAACAACGGGTTGTTTAGTTTGAATTGAAATTAAGGCATGCACTGCCTTCGGAAGGACGTGCGACGTTTCATGTCTGTTATGCATAGAAATGCAAATTAAGGAGCCAAAATCATGTTTACTCTTTACTATGTGTTTACAAGTGAAAACAATACCAACCACGCGCACGGATCGCTGAGTGCACAACGAAACTGGAATACTGACAAGTCAAATTAGCCGGACAATAATATGCTGATATCGGAGACAGCATTTCGGGCCTGTATTAATTCGAATTGGAATTTGGAATCTGAAGGCGATATTTAAAAAGAGTCAAGTACTTGATATCGTGGCCGTAAGAACATTTTTCGATTTGAGGAAAAAAGATTTGTTTCAGAAAAAGTTGTGTGTATCATGAATGGTTAAAAATTAAATATATGCTAAGGCTAATTTGGGATTTCCCCTCTGAATAATCAAGACCTCTCATCAAAAGGCTAAGAAAAACAAAGGCAATTCATTACCAAAATTGATTTGCGAGGCACGGCACATTAAACAAAGTACAGACGCTGTTTAGTATTATTCACGCATAAAGTGCATATTAATGGAATTAAACGTAATGAAGATTGATTAATGAGTCCGAGCACTACGCTCCATTAAATCCAGTTACAGATGCCTTGCACTTGCTTGAGTTGCTCTCTCCACGGTTGCTGGTTGCGAACTGCAGTCCAGCCAATACACATCATAAACTAAACTCGATCTAAATTGATCGTGCATGGAACATGAGCGTCGGATCATTAGCTAATTTATTACACGTTTTTAATACTCTTCTGCATCTCGAAATTTTCGTTTCCGCCTGAGGAGATGTGCTTTCCTCGCACAGCCCAGGGCGAATATTAAAATCAGTTATGCACGGTACAAATTTTCTTCAATTTACAACATGAAAGCGAATGCAAGTCAAAGAAACGAACGGAGCCACGAAACCCCACGCGGCCCACCACACACATACAGATCGAATATTTATAGTTTGAGATATCTGATGAAATTGTCAAGTTTCATTTCGTCTCTCAACAGTTTTCTTTCTTGTACACGGTCGACGATTGCGTACCGAACTCTGGCACTTATCATGGCACTACATTTCCTTCCCGTTCGCTTCGCCACAGTCACTGTCACATTGACTCGTGTATGTGCATTATACATGGCGTGCGTGTGTGTGGATGTGCTGCTGCATAAGTTTATTAAATTTTCTCAATTCATTCTCTGTTATACGTCCTCTTTTCTCCCATCTCTACTTTCCTTCCCACAAAAAAGAATAGAACACGGAAGTCGCTGGAAATGGAATATGGAAGTGTGAAGTGCCTCGGAAGACACTCCATTCGGGTCCAATCCTACCTTCCCAATATGCATGAATGCAGGAGTCGAGTAATGAAATGGGACAGCTTCAGCATGTGTTACAATAATTTATGAGGAAGTATTACAATAATAATTGCATTACGTGCCCGATCTAGTGTCTGAGCTGTAGGAGGAAGGATTTTCACTTCCAACCCACTTGAACAGTGCATTGTGTGAAGAAAATTGAAATTTAGAATTCATAAACTTCCGATGCTAATAATGTGCCAGGTACTTCCCCGTCTAAATTTGTTGATATTGATACTGGTATTGCTGCAATCGGGCGCGCACACACGATGCATGACACAGACGATGCAGGTTATTGATTCTATTGCCAATTTAGATGAGCAAATGTCTATCATACAATTTTATGTTGTGTTTGCACAAAATTGGAATAAGAATGATACTGCTCTTGGTTATGTACGAGTTCGAGCCAAGTAAGACAAGCACAAACTCAATTGAAGATACGCCATGTAGCGCTGCGCCGATAGCCACATTTTTTAAACGCGTCAAACACGTGGATTCATAGTAAAGTTTTAGCTTTGCTTCAGCTTTAGCGTTGTAAGGTACAGACTCAGTAATCAAAAGTGCCCAGATAACTGCAATCTGACATTTTACGATCGGCGGATGTGAGAATTCCAACCTCCAACAGATATGATTAAAGTTCTTCACTGCCGTTGCAACATCCCACCATTCCATGTTCGACTTGTACTTTAATCTGCAATGCAACAAAGTTTGCACGTCGGAACGCAAAACCTTGTGTCCTGTGCACATATTTCGTAATTTATGCAAGATTTTATATACTTTGTGAGAAACACGCTTTCGATTACGTAATCCTGCTGTAATAAAACCGAGCTAAGGCGCCACGACGCTGCGGCAGTCAAGCTTCTTGAGGTTTTCTGTGCAAACAAAGCCATGGCAGACAAAGATACTCATACTCGTTGCTAATACAAAGGAACTAATGTGTAATTTGCACTGAAATTTAGATAAGTTGAATTAGGCCCAAAGGATGCGGAACCAAGGCTGATCCTCATCCCGCGCCCGAACTAAACCAGATCAGAGCAGACATTAATTTCATTCTAAACGAAACAATAAACAAAGGGGTTATTGTCCATTTGCGCACTGCGCACCAGCACTGGCCGAGACCGGACGGCACAAAGGAACTAGGGCACAAATAACATTAGCATTAAGCATTGCATTAGCAGAACGAACAGAAATGAAATCCTTTTGTGGAGAAAAGCACTACTTTCAGCCATTTCAGCAGTAAAACGAATAATTGTATTAGTGTAAAGGTATTGCCGAGTCGTAGTCGTGTAATGATATTCATGGTTTGGCCTGTCAGACCGCCGTGTTCATTCATTCATTCACAATTCACAATCTGGTACACATGTGTTCAACTACAACTCAAACTCGTTACTGTTACTGTTGGTCCTTTCTCGTTCGCGTTCCTCGTACGCGTACTCGCATCCTAGTTTGTAGTATTTATACTTTTAGGGATATTGACGTAAATCCTTCTCGTGTAACGGTTCCTGCTCATTTCCCTTTCATTTCAAGCATTCTTCCTTCTCCTTTTGCATTACATTTAAAGTTCCAGTTCCAAGTTTTGGATTTTGCTCAATTTTAACCCAAATACGGTCATATATCTTGCATTGTGAGATAATCTCATCTTCTCTTCTCTGGTCCTGGTGTGGCCTGTTGTAAAAATATACAGTTTCCACTTCAGGAGCGCCGTACGCCATGGCCAAATAATAACAACGGGATGGGTCTATTCATTCAAATCTCTGCTCAAGCGAGAACGAGCAGACTGAAGGCCTTTCCTTTCCCGTAGCAGGACAAGGCACGGCGGGGCAGGGCTGTACTGTCTAATCAGCCGAATTCAATTCTGCCATGCTGCTGTTCGTGCACCACCGGGCTAGTTACCACAAAAATCTGAAGTTGGAGTCGCTGGAGTTGGAAGCAGATTGCAATATATCTCTATTTATCATCAACCAAAAACAAACAAAACAGCAGCATCATGGCCATCATGCCAGAAGTGACTGGCAAAACACTCGACTCGAAGTATTAACTGTATCTCTCTCGTACGTGTACCCTATTTTCATTTTTGGGCCATGTATCATAGTCTGGATTCCTTTGTATTTGTGACTCTTGCACAAGTTTGCAATGTCCTGGCACTGTGGCCGTGCCACCGCCACACTCAGGATCCAGAGAACTAAAACTACGTTAATGGGTTTATGGCATTAAACGTGCCGTATCGCGTAAGGCTGACTAAGGCGAACGTGGGATAGTGCCAGAGCCTGAAGCCTCGCTTGGCTGTAAACGCATTCAGGGCTGTGGCCGTGGTCGTGGAAAAGAATACCAAAAGCAGAAGCAGTGAGCCAGTGATGCAAAAGTATGCGTAAAAGCTCATACAAAGGAGGAGAAGAATACTTCAAACACGACTGACTTGACTGGTTTCGGTTCGTAAAAACTTGGAGTTGGAGTTGTAAGTTTGTAGTACGCGTGCACTGAAACGCAGGCAGAGCCGCGGCTTTGGCAGGCATGGAGAGAGCAGAAGTATGAATAGTTTGTGTACAGTCGCCGTCGCGTACTGCCGTGGCCGTGCTCCGTGCTGCAGCAGTAGTTGGCCCATAATATCGATCCACAGAGGGTTATAAAATTTAAGAGGTTTTCTTATTTTTTCGCTGTGTTGTCTTCCTTCATCTCCGCTTCATCTTCTGTACTGTTTCTGCTGGTGTGGTGTGTTTTTATTTCTGCTGCCTATGCCACTGGCGCTGGCACTGGACTTCGAGTTAAATGCTGTGCTGTGCTCTGTTGCGTTGATTGCCAGTACAGCACGCAAAAGGATTAACCCTTTCCTTTGAAGAATAGAGTGATCATCAGATAATCGCGGAGATACGACACGACAAACGAGTAACGAGTTAAACGAACAAGCGCGAGCCGAGACTGCTTTCTTGAAACGAAACAATAAATCAAAGACTTACTTACAATACAAGTGATTGTCGTAGGCTCAGTTTAAATTAATTGACTGCACTGCACTGCAAAAGAGCAATGATTGTACAACCGCATTCTGGTGCCGCTAAAAAATAGCGACGAGTGTTTGTATTTGTGAGGTGAGGTGAAAAACCCAACGAACGGACTATGCAATTTTTTCACTACGTGTTTAATGGCAACGAAAAGACAAATGGCCTCTGGATTGCAATTTTGGCCTACGTGTTG
Organism: Mesaphorura yosii; assembly: GCA_009869945.1. NCBI lineage: Eukaryota > Metazoa > Arthropoda > Collembola > Poduromorpha > Tullbergiidae > Mesaphorura > Mesaphorura yosii. The sequence continues at coordinate 68,774 of WIXG01000039.1, forward strand.
TGTACGCCGTACGCGTGACATGACTGACTGATCCGGGTCGGTCGTGACTCGTGATCTTGACCTCTGGACTGATTTTTTGGTTGTGAAACCGGCAGCCGACAGCGCACAAAAATTAAGGTAAATCATTGAGCACTTAGTCTTTACCCAGAAGAACTGCATCTCAAACTGATTTTACCGTACCTGATGATAGTGCATTCAAGTAATTTTTCAAACGGCAGCTCCTTGTTTGGAGTTTCTCCATGAACTAAAAAATCGTGTGCGGTTATCTCAATTCACGAATGGTCCAAAGTATGGCTTGACAAATATAGATCGTAGACGTCTTTCGTTGAATGTGCTTGCGTAATGCAGGTTCATTTCATTGCCGTTATTGGTGTGGCTGAAGAGCCGACTGCCGACGGATAATTAGGTTAGGTATTCAAGCTTCAAGGTTCGGTTACATTATCAAACGCGAACCATTCGGCGACGCGACAATCGTTAATTCGCCGATTGTACATACACAAGGCAGGCAAGAGCCACAGTCGCTTTAATTACTTCCGGTGATATTGATAAGTACGATATTTGTTTGAAGTATGACCTTTTTACCACTCGTACTCCTTGACTATGCTAACATTAGTGACATTCATCACCGCACCGTGTTGGAACAGATATCTAAACCCAACTTCACCCAGGATTTGATCCATAAGCCGGTAGCTAAGGCAAAGAATGCAATTAATGCCGGTTGTTATTGTTTACCAGCATACCCAACATGCATGAAGCATGCAATCGTTCATGCTATGCATACGTAATTTTTTTAACCCGGTCTATTTATAGGCTGACATACGTCTTTATTACAATAGCATTACAACTTTATGACAACATTCTACTTGTACTCGTACAATGTGCGATGACGCGATGTGATCTACTAGCGCATTGAGCACTGCACATGTTCTTTCTTACACAAGTATGCTGTCAAAAGCGAAGAGCCTCATGTCAAAAGTCTCGTCAAGTCAAGATCGAGTAATTCGGTAGTCGGCATTCCTTACCGCCGCCGCTGCGTACTGCGTACACAATTGATATTGATCTGTCGAGCGAAAGAAACCATAAATCAAATTTCTGCTTACACTTTTATTATTGTAACAATAACATCACATCACTTTTTTGTCGGTATCGTCACCTTCGTCTGCCTTCACCGCGGTTGGCTGGGAGGTGGTAAAAATTTGATACTGCTACTGAAACGGAGATTTTGCAGTAGCAAAACCAAAACGGTCGTAAATGGAAATGGGAAACTGATCTCTACTGAAATCAGCGATTTTGAAAGAAAATATTTCAAACCTGTAAATCTGATTCTCGGATCTTGAATCTTGGTTTCTGGTTCTGGCAAAAGCAAAAGTTTGAGAATTGCATTTCATTTCGTAGAGAGAAGACTTTCAATACCATTTTTCTCGTACACCCTCGCCTTTCTCTTCGACCAAAACCAATACCAGTACAATGGATATTGGTTCGTTCACATCCACAATTCATGATGGCAGATACCAGAGACCAACCAAGTAGGGCTCGTATCGCGGGCGTATTGCTTTGGGCCAGTTGCCAAATTAAATAAAACGGCCCAAGAACCCAGAAAACTGTTGTAATGCTGAATGGCTACATGTTTCCAACTCTGACGGGGGAAAACTTACTTTGGATATATTTTTACGGACTTTCTTGTATATTTATGTTTCCAGGAGCATCGAAATCAGCGAGCAAGTCAAGACTCTTTCTTCAGGCTCTCGTCGGGATGGATATTCAGGTTAGTACACCGCCACCGCGTATCGGGAGTATCGAAGTGCTGTGCCGCGGTTAAAAATACAGACTACAGGCCAACAGGCAGGCGATGATGATGAAAGAGTTGGGAATTTCTTGCTGATAATTTGATTTGAGGTTAAACTTTTTATTTGAGTGAGAGCAGAATGAATCAGTACAACACAAAGCCCAGAACGAGTTGTCGAGTGTGAACGAGTATTTAGCTTAGGTGCTGCGTTAGCAGTTAGTTCACATTAGCTTTAGCATACTTCTCGTGCAATTATAACAGCGAAGTCCCGCAAATTCACGTTTCCTGCCCCGCACACCTTTTTTGTAACGTCAATAGTAATTAGCACTATTTACTATTTACTTGAGTTCCTCAAATAATTTTGACTTTGACGTAATTTGATTTGCTACTTTGTGTTCTACGTTCGTATTTGTTTGGTTGACTTGATATTTCATTTTATTTTAATTTTCGGTTCGTTATGTTTATGTTTTTCAACAGTCGGCAAAACGAAAAGAGCTGGAAGAACGCAGCAGCAACAGTAGTCGTGCTAAATATGTTCCTGTTCCAGTTCCTGCACAAAATGTAAATTTCAAAGTGAGTACAAGTACGAGTACGAATTCGAGCACCAGCACAACGAGTCCAAATCTTGCAACGAAAACGAATTCTAGTGTCAGTGTTGCTCGTGATGATAGCAAATTGCTGAATAACACTAATCACAACCACCACAATTACGGTTACAGTCATTACGATCGTGTGAACGCGATCGCGAATCTGAATAACAATGTAAATGTAAATAGCAATCCAGTTCCTGTCAAATCCACAATTATGTATTCAAATATCAATGCGAGCACTGCCAAGGCTGCGTCTCCTGCGAATGGCGTGGCTAGCAGGCTTCCAGTCATGTCAATGTCAATGAGAAGCCCGCCAGTTCAGCCACATTCTCCGATTTACGCAACAGCAAGTCCAACTCCAAATTCACCGAGACCACAAATGCAGATGCATATGCAAATGATGTCATCTCCGTCATCGCAGTCGCCGGTTTACGGATACACCGGCAATAAACTCTCGATTCCGAGAAAGCCGCTCTTCTTTCAGCCGCAGCAACCAAAGCTCCTATTCCGAAGACCGATGAGCAGTGCGAGTTCGGTTACGTCTGAACCACCGTACCAGGTGGAGATTATCGCGTTTGCCATGTTTTCGTTTTATGTTCGTTTTGTGTCTGAATTTCCTGTTTTACGTTTTACCCTTTTACGACTTGGACTTGTTTCTATTTTTGAAATTTTGACACTAACATCAAGTTCCAAGTGTCAGGCAGAACTAACACGATGCGCCATGCCCGGTATTCATGAACCGAAGAGACAAGAGACTAAATACCAGAGCAAATTTGACATGTGTGCTTTGTTTTTATCATGTTCGCTGTGCGTTTGCGTTGATGCGCCTAACAAGTAACATGCGGTATGTATTGTCTTTGACTTGTAGGGTCCTCGTGGTTTCATGACGCGTCAGACATCGACCACTCCATCATCCGTGCTTTTTGACGATGATCCGGGCATCATGTCAGAAGCGGAGACCTCGTCGACTGGATTCAGACGTGGTGGTAAAGCACGTAGTTCATTGCCAGTTGTAAGAACGCCCTCAAAAACATTAGAAAGACCTTTAGGTATGATTTACCATTGTTCTCTCGTTTGTGTTTGCGTTGAGATTATTTAGTGAAAGTGTCATTAATAATTAAGAATAGTCGTCGACAGCCGATTCTTCATTCTTCATAATAATAATATCACATCGGACAATGCCAATTAGTATTATAAAAATTCAGCCGGAAAAAGATGCTTATGAAGAAGTTGTATTGTGACATTTTATATCTCACTTAGCCACTAACATTCTCGAGTTGAGGAGGAAGAAGTCCGGAAAAAATATTTTTCTTACATTGTAAAGTATCCCAAATGGCTAATAACGATGCCAGGTTGGAATTCTCGGGTATATCATTCACGAACTCGTGGCTCGTCGGCTTTGTCTGTCACGTAATGAACCACCAGGAATTTATGGTGTCTCCCTTTGCAATGCAAATTTCCCTTACGCTGGCAAAGGTTTTAGTACAGGAAGGAAACTTGTGGAGAGTCTTGCAATTTACCTTTTAACATGAAGCATACTTTTCATTTTTCATTTCCTGTTAAAAAGTCGTAAAAGTAAAATGTAAAATGCGAAACGCCAGGGTGTTTTAAATAATCTCTTTGTTTCAACAAACCAAGCAAGGATGCTTTTAGAGCCCTGAAATCATTGAAGATATGATAATTGTGCATGTACAAGGCTGAATTCCTTAATACCTCAACTGAGCTGGCTCAGACTTCAGACATATTTGCATTAGCAATTTGGGGTTTTACATGCTGTGTATGACGAGGACACACAATTAGCACTTACCTCTTACGTGCTTATTCAGTGCTCCATGTTTCGAGTACGTAAACAGTAATTTTGCCATTTGCGTAATGGCATAGGAAGTAATTTGACAGACAGGTGAACTCCATCAAGACTGACAAGTCATAATCCATTGTTTACCATCTCGTGCACCACACGAACGGTTTCATGTGGGCCTAAGCAAATAGTTTCGGCATTCTACCTCAAGAATAGAATAGAGAAGAGAGTACATTCATCGGCATTTGTGTAAATAATTAATTAGGAAGTCAGTCAGACAAACATGCACACGGTTGCGAGGTTGCGGGTTGGTGTTCTTTGCCCCGCAATTTTGTCGTTTTTAACTCGCAATGCAGCTTAGTCAGCATAAAATATGTTAAATACTTGAAGAACAAAGTTTGATGGACCTTTTACATGAAGTTGCCCAGATCGATGACATTTCTGTACATTTTCATTGCAGGGCTTGTTTTTTTACAATATCGTAATGAGACGAAGCGAGCCATTCTGCCGAATGAAATTACATCGTTCGATACAGTGAGAGCGCTGTTTGTCCGCTCATTTCCAAAACAATTGACGCTGGAGTATCTGGACGTGATGCACGTTAAGATTTACATTCATGATACAGCACGAGACATGTTTTATGAATTGGAAGATCTCCGGTGAGTTAACTTGAAACCCGTGCGTGCTACAATCTTGATAGTTATCGGTTAGCAAATTGAGATCTTATGCACTTATAAATGCAGAGACATTCGAGATCGGTCGGTGCTACGGTTGTTTGAGCCAAATGTCAACGGTAATGGAGCTGTTCCACAGTGGGACCAAGACCAGTCGTACTTTAGCGAACCGGAGTTTGACTCAGACTTTCAACATCAACACATTCATAAAACAAAGGTAAGTAAGCGCCTACGCCTACATTTTGAAATACTCGAGCCTCCAGCCAAGCCAAACTAAGTGAATCAACATGCTTTTGAAATCATTAAACTTTTAATTAAACAGATCATTTAATCCCGAAACTTTGAGACGGGGCGAGAAACTTTACCTTTGAATTCAGAACTTAGAGCTACGAACACTCATCATTTGTCAATACCAAAACCAGCAGATTAGTAGTTTAGTATTACGTATTAATTTACTTTGAGGTTGTTTACACAAAAGTTCGTCTTGTTATTCGACACAAAGTCTAGTCTAGTCTAGACAATTCATACACAAGCTTCAGGCTTTGGGCGCAGGCTGCAGGCCGATTACGAAGGAAGAAAGTGGGTTAATCCGGAAGTGGAAGTATCGAATATCGCCTGACTGACTCTGAACGCTATTGTTATGATTGGGCTCCTTGCAGGCTAATAAAAATCCGTATCTTCCTGCATACGCTTACCCCGTTGGTGCTACGTTGCCAAGAGGTCGACCATATTCACCTTTAATAGCAGCTAATCTTAAATCAGGTAAGAATTTAGTATTTCTGCGAACTTGTTATCGAATAGATTCGATTCGGCCACCGAAATAGTCTTTTGTCAAAACAGTACAAACGAATCCCATCTCGCCAAATTCGGTAGTTCCACCGCCAAAACCACAGCGAAATCATGTGCCAGCAGCTTATAGTCTAGTCAAAGGACCAATGTGTGTTTCTCCGGCTCCCAACATGATTTACTCACCACCGAGAGGGATGACGCCCGGTGAAAGGTCGAGTTCATTTCCACCGTCATCAGTTGGACATTACGCAGTTCTTGACGGAAGAGGAAGACCACAAGCAGATTTGTACTCTTCGGCAGGTATGCACACGGCATATATTTTGTGTTTGCGGGCAAAAATATGCGTGAAACCAGTAACAGTAATTTCGGTGCACGTTTTTGCAGAAACTGGAGTATGCATGTCGTCGCCCGAACGAAGCAGCATCAGCGTTGGTGGCGGAGTACCACGTTACATTTCGGAGGACCCGTACTACAATTATCCTCCAGGATCGAGATCAGGCTCAATTACACCAGGTATATTGCTCGGGTTGTAATCAGTGCGTTGCGGTGCAGTGCTGGACAAGCGCTAATGCTCACATCCTGCTGTAGTGATTTTAGACGAAGAAGCACGTTTTCGCATGGAGCACATGGAAAGGCAGCTGGCCAATTTAACAGGTCTTGTGCAGAAGGCGTTGGTTCCCACGCCAGTGCCTGTGCACATACCGACAGCCGCGGCAACACGCCATCATAACACGCTTCCAAGGAATCTTGGTGCTACAAATTTAAGTCTCGCTGCACGAGATTATATTCCCTCACAGAAGGGATTTGAAGGTACATGAAAGACAGCATGTGCCCTTCTTTGCCTAGGATTGGGTTTGGAATTTTGTAAATTGACACACGTGTATGGTGGAAAGTAGAAGTATTCTTGGCATTCTTCCTACTTATCAATAATCCTCTTCTTACATCCTTCCAAGCCACGACTCTGCTTTCTTTTTGCTTTCTCTACGTTCTTTTTGAATCTATGAACTAAATAACACAAACTCGCTTCACTAATATTACTAATCAACAACCGCATATTTTTATGATGTAGATGATATTGATAAAATGTCAAGTTCCAGTTCTGAGATACCAGGTAAATTATCCTGCATTGCTTTGGGGAAATGTCTGTCAATTTTAAAACTAATTTTCAAAGACATTTCCTTTGGGCTTTCGGGGAAATTCTCAAATTCTTGCTCTTGGCCATTTTCTTAATTCCTTTACTAACACTGTAAATTCTTGTTTGCTTGTGCTGCCGCTGCTGCTGCTTCTGCTGATACTAAATCGATTCGATGGTCCTGCTTTCATGTGTTGGGTTTCATTCAAATGCAGATGAGCGACCGCCTCCTTCTTTCGAAAAGAATCTTATAACCGCACATCATCCGAAATTTGGAAAAGGTTCGTGTTATGTTTCCAGTTTCCTGTGTCTGGTACAACTGACTGTGGCTTACTTGCTTTCATTTTCTATTTCTTGGTATGTCCCGCACTGCACTTTGCTGCTCCGCTACAGAAAAGTCAGTTTCGTTTAGTGATGACCCGCCTGAACTTTCCAAACACTATCATCAGTACTCGCCGACGCACCACAGTGGAGGTTAGTTTCTTACACTCGCTTTGAATCTGTCCTTGTTAACATTTTACACGTGAATCTTGTGAGTTTCATATGCCATCAATGCCATGCAATCTGTATTAATAATCTACTCTCATTCTTTCTCTTTTGTCTCTTTTTGGCTCACATTCCAACTACTACCTTCGTTTCTCCCAATCTGTCTCTTTGTCTTAACCGTCCTTCGTGCAAACAATAGCCGAGAAACCAACAAAACCAGCTATTAAATCCTCCACTTTACCAAGAATGTCGCAGGGTAAAATACATCTCTTGACTTCTAATAGGAGATTCGCCAGTAGCAATTTTCAATTTCTTCCCAATTCTAAGAAAGAAATTAAAAGCTGTACTTCTGCTTTTTGAACAGGTGATCGTTTGGTCCCCTTTCAACCTCAGAAAGGCGGAGGTCAGCCGTACGACAAACAATTCACAACTTATGGCTCAAGAGGTATGTTTAGTGAGCCCCAGCGGAATTCATGCAAGGCAATTAATCTGTGTCTCTTCTTCCAGTTGAGTTAAGTCCTGAAATGTACAATCAGTTAAGAAATCTTCAGAAGAAGGCGAAGGAACTTAAATCGGACATGAAAATGCTTCGAAGAAACGTACAGGCTCAAGCACATAGCGTTAGAGAAACCTTGCGAGATACCTTTCTACGGTTCAAAGTTGTTGCGTTGGCTGGAAGTGGTGATCATTGGTTAACTGGTGCTGCTCTCGATCCGGAAAAATTTAGACTGAAGAAGGAGGAGGAATTGTACAAGCAGGAAATGATCAAACTGGACAAAGATCTCACGTATGTCGAGAGTTTTTGTGCTCGAGTACGTAGAAAGTAACATGCTCATTTATCAAATTGGTTTGCGTTTTCTGAAGTGAGCTGGAGTCCCACGTTGAAGTACTCCGTACTCACGTGATCAACAAAAGAATGCGGGTCAACATGTCGGATGTCGAAAATATGGCTTTAATTTTAAGCAAGTCCAGGTGAGTTAAGACTATCGTCTCGCCAGTGGTACTCAATATAACATGCTTGCTATTTTTCCTGTAGTAAATCGGTAGCAGACCTGAAAGCAAGGTTTCCAGTGCTGCATGAGCATTTAAGAACGCAGTTGGCATGCGAAATGGATCGAGTTGTAATTGAGGAACGCTTCATGAAGGACGAGCCAGATAGGCTAGAAAGCGCTTTAAGAAGGTGCAAGAAGTTAACTGGAACGCTGGTAACACTAAAAAGGTTAGTCTCGTTGTGACCCTGCCCCGCCCTTGTGTGCAATGTGAGTCATATCCCGTATTGCGCATTCAGATTGGCGTCAGTCCAGGAACAACGTCTTCCATCTTCAAACGATTCGATCCGGTCCCTTCCAATTGTACAGCAAACACCGGCCACGCCAACCGAGAAAACCGTAAACCGGGTAAGCCTTCTGAGAAGATCATATCTTCCGCGATCTTCTTCCACATCCAGCGACACTTCTTCAACTCCTTCAGCCAGGCCGGCTAGTACTTCCAATAATAACACAGCTAATAACACTAAAACTCGAGCCTTTGCATGGAAGCTCAGAACAACAAGTAGTAGTAGTTCTAAAATGTAAATTCACACGCGAGTCCACTCACAGGCTCGTCACGTCGCGTTCACGAGCCTCACAAGTCGCAATCACAAGCAATATGCAACAGTTCACACGCACAAATCACGAATCACGATCATCAATCAGCCGTCAAATCATGTCACAACCAAAGAGGGAATCATCACATCTGATCTTCTTATGAGTATTTTAGTTGGTAGACTTGAGCTGTGTTTTGTACTCTTTCCTTTCTTTTTCTCTCTTGTAGAAACAAGGTTGGAAGTTCAGCTCACACTTCAGACAAGTAATTACCGAGTAAACAAAATTTTAACTTTTTTTTTCGTAAACGTCCCGTGAAAGCGAACGAACGTGTAAACGTAAACGTAAAACACCGAATTTTTGACTTGACTCGAATTGAAGACTCAAAATTGAATTGCATGAATTCTCTTTTGGTTTTTGTTTTGTGAGCTCGAAAAATCTGTCGGTTTCTATTCACGAATGAATTTTACTATTTAATTTCCCGTTGAGCACAAATTATTTCTAATTTTGGTCTGGTGTTGGGTTTGTCTTGCAATTTTGTATTGCAATGCATTTTGATGCATGATTGTAATTTTCTTCTAATTGCTAATAAATCTTGCATGCTTTCTTTTCGTATTCTCTTTCCTTGTACCTTTCTATTTCTAGCACTTTGCACTTTGCACTTTTAGCACGGAATCTAGAACTCTGCTGCTGCATGGCTTGATTTGTGGCACATGCACTCGAATGGATTGAGGTTCGGTTGGGCATGGAATGGACTCTTTCATCACATGGCAGTGGCGCATTAAATATTTATCCTGAATATTCCGTAATACATTTGTAGACTAGGGCACAATTTTCAATCTGAATCCTGCATTGTTACATGGCTTTCACAGAGTACCAGCTCCATCTACGGCGGCAGTTCTCCTTCGGGGTACATCATGGTCCCCACCACCAACTCAACCGCCACATCCACCGGTCCAGAAACTCAGCTCGATGCATTGTTAGGTATGTTTTTAACCGTTTATTTTTCAACAAGTGTTAGCCACTTTAGAATCACTGCCATTTAGTACGATGTTCATGATATATGATAATAATAATAATAATAATAATAATAATGTCAATGGATAGTATGTTAGTGCCGATAAGGTAATTTAAGTTGGGCTAAGGAAATTCTAGATCTAAGTTCAGCAGAATGTTTAAAAAGAAACTGTATAGAGAATTAGTATGGCTTAGTATCATCTAACGGTTTAGCTCCCAGTTTAGTGAAAATCGGTTCAATGTTTGGAAATTTCGGAGCCATTTTGAATTTGGGCAGCAAACTCCATCTTCTTTCACTATGCTGGAAAATAATTAGACGGACTGCACCGAGGAAGTCTTGATCCCAAGGTGGGAAGATCACTTGTGCGTTAATGAGGGTGAACTTTTCACGTTTTTTAGTTCGTGGAGAGATGAACTCGTTACATTGTAGGAAGAAGGATAGAATTGCTGCAGATTCCGCCAATGGGTTGATGAGTTCCTCATCTTCTTCAGTAAGATAGACGACTGGTTTTTCTTTGATTATTGCGTTCGGATATGTTTTTTGGAATGCAGACATAGAGCCATATTTTGAATTAATCCCATGGGTTTCTGAACTAACTCTGCCTCCTCGGGATCCTCGATCTCCTTTCCGTTGTCGCTTTCCAATATATATAAAAAGTTTCCCTTCAACTCGACAGATTCTCATGTACACAAAACCGAATTTGGTCTTAGCAGGTGACATAAAACTTGGACAACTGAAATGGTTGAACCCGTCGACGGCTGCACCAACACTTTGCTTTCTTGCTTTGAACTCATCCTCAGTTTCAAACAGCATGTCCAAATCATTAGCCTGCAACATATCTCTTAGAAAATCTTCCTTGACGTCATCAATTTTAATCTGACTTGAATAATCTTCGATATTGGCGACAATATCCGGTTCTGGTTTCATTTTGTCCATTATGCTTTTAATGTGTTCGAAGTAGGCCACAAGGATCTAAACGAGTAATTCCAAGCGAATTAGAACAAATCAATGAAATGTGAGCATGAAAATTAATTTAATTACCGAAATCACCGCTCTTGCTGCTTCCGCGTTCATTCTACTTTCCGCTGGGAAATAGAAGGACTTTGATATTGACATGTCCCTTATGATTTTATATGCGGTTAATCTCTTCCCCTTTCTGGACAGTACAGAACTGGTGGTAAATCTTTTTTTTATTGAATCCAAATTCGGCTTGTCTTCTTCACAATTCATTAGTGATATTTTGGTGTGTTTGAACTTCGAGTACAGGCCCGAACGATAAACAGCGACGATCATAGCGATAATACCTTCTTTTTCACTTGCGTCCGTGTTTACTTTGTAGAGATTTACATAGTCAAAGGAAGAGTGAAGACTGGCAGTATCACAATATGTGTCCTGGCTCATTGGATTTAAGATTTCTGAAGCTTGGTTGTCTTCAATGTTGGTTTTCTCCTCGTCCATTTTTGTCAGGTAGCCATCGTGAAACTGCAAAATTTCAGGTTCATTAAAATCCAATCATGTCTGTTATTTGTTAAGTATAGTAAGTAATAAGTTTGGTGCTTGGTCTTACGTCAACAATGTGCTTCCCAAGTTCATCCTCGCCGGAAAAGAAACGCTCACAATTTGGACATTTTAAACCTGATCCATTATGCACCTGAGATCAAAGTGCAATTAGTAATTAGAAACACTTTGACAGCTTGTGCTAAATCTTTGCTGAGTACTCACCTGCCTTTTATGGAAATTTAGAGCCGCTTCACTGTTATATTTCTTCTTGCATTGATCACAGGCCATGTACATGGGAATTTATTGCTTTCATGAACCTGAAAGCAATTAAAAATTCTAAAAATATTCAATGTCATTGCATACCATAAAAATTTGTGTTTAAGACGTACCCTATTGATGTGCGTATTCAAAAGCTTCAGTGTCTCGAAACGGCTAGTGCATTTTCTCCCATCTTTCAGTCTTTTGCACGCAAAAGGTTTCTTTTTGAGGTATTCCTGATACAAAAATTCAATACATCATGTGTGGTAATTATTGCAATTAAAATACCCGAATGTATAACTTTTGGGTTGTTACCTTCTTCTTCTTGATTCCATCTTTCTTTTTTGTATCTTCGGAGGAATCGGTGTCACTGCCACTATCGAACAATTCTAAGCTCTTACGCTTTCCCATATTTGCACTAATCAGTTCAGATAAGCACTGATTAACTGCTGAACTGTGAACCTTAACTTGGAACACGGGAGACAGTGCTGGCAGTTCGACTGCAGAACTTGAAATAAAAACGAAAAATGAATTTCGCTCTTGCTTTCTTCAACAAGACCAAACAAAACGCATTAGTACAATGCGTTGAGAAATGTTTGGATTTCTTTGTCCTTTGTCCTGAATTATTCTTCGCGTTGAGGTTACACGCTGCACCAGTACACCGTTGAAAGTCAGTAAAAAGAATACAGAATTAGCCAAACTATGATTATTCTCATCAGAAATGTTGCAACTAGTAAACGGTAAGCCTCGTATTTAAACTGTCTGAATATGTTTCGTTCTAGATGAACTCGAGTTGCAGCAGCAGCAACAGGCTGCTACAATACTCTCTCAAAGAAATCGACTCAACCCACCTGAGCCTCCGAAGCGGCTTCCTTCTTACCCGTCGACCGAATCGGGTGGTTCACCAGTGCGACATCCACCGCTGCCACCCAAGCCCACGAAAATCCCACCGCCTCCTCCGCCTCGAACTACTTCTAAATCGCCGATCATTTCACCCTCGCTGATGACGGTCGACTCAGAGTCGAGTGAAAGCTTAAACTCGCAGGACGGCACGAGTTCGGGTGGAGAAAAGTTAAATCAGCGGCATCAAGAGCTCCTTCGGAAGCAGAAGCAACTGCAAGACCAGTACATGCGACTGCAGCTCCTGCAGGACAAAAACGTGAAGCGGAACGGGAGCGACGGCAACTTAAGCGGGAAAATGCGCAATTCCTCCGGCGGCGGAGGTGGCGGAGGTGGCAACGACATGGTTTCTAATAACTTAGCTTTATCAAATGAAACGGATATTCTCTGACTTGGACTTTGCTCAAAAACCAAAACGGGAATTATAAATCTCATTTTCGCTTTTCTTTCCTTTGTATTACAAACAAAATTTATTACGACTTTCTACCAATTAATCATTTATACGTACGTAGTTTATAGTTGATGACTTGTTAGGTTACGATTTACGAATACGATTGCGATCTTTCGAATCAGTACTCAGTACTATTGTTACTTTACTACTCTCCTTCATGGAATACATTCGGTTTGCATTCGTTTGAATAAATTCATGATAGACTGATCATTTCGAAATCATTGGGCACTTCACTTTTGAGGGTGTCATGCAGAGAGGTGCGGTGGCAGGTGGACAAATGTCATACGTGGCATGGCAATTGAAGGTCAAACCGGCAGCTGGCCTCTTGAGAACTGAAGCATGTATTATCCTGCTCCAGCTAAAGTTAAGCTGAGCTGGTAGCTGCCCGAATTTAACTCTCGAGTGGATTCAAGAAGTTTTGATTTTTTATTTATTCACGGCATGTTTAAAGCACAAATTAGTTGACATTTGGGCTCCAATCAAAATTCAGCAGGCATTTACGTTTGAACTTGAATATGAACTCAACCAGGAAGCTGCTTCTGCTGGCACTTTTCGCCCTCGCCGTACCATCCGCTTGCTCAGAATTCCTCCGCGTACAAAATAATGCGTTCTATTATGGATCCAATCAGGTGTTTCTCTCCGGACCAAATCTAGCGTGGTACTCGTACGGGTACGATTTCGGCAACAACGAGTATTTTGGAAGAACTGGGCCGATTCTACGAAAATGGGTTGATGACATCGCCGCTGCCGGTGGAAATACATTGCGTAAGTATTCCAGAAGGCTCTGATCGGTTCACCGGCTTAATTGCATGTTACTCTTTTGTACTGCGCGTCGCAGGAATTTGGCTGCACGTCGAAGGAGAAAACACACCACAATTCAATGGCATCGGATTTGTTTCTGCTCCTGACCGCGCAGGAACGCTCATCGACGAATTGGCTGACTATCTCGACTACGCTGCGACTAGAAACGTGTTTGTAATTATTGTGCTGTGGAATGGAGCCCTCATGAGAGTCGACAACTACAAAAATCTGGTGCTGGACATCAACAAATTAGATTCATACATAAGCAATGCTCTGAGGGTAAGTGAAGTGAATTTCTGCTGTACCAAGTGATGATTCAGTTGAAGTAACAAAGCAATCATTCTGTGAAGCCGATGGTACGCGCTCTGGCGAACAAGCCTGCTTTGGCTTCGTGGGAAATTATGAATGAACCAGAAGGATCAATCCTCATTGCAAGCGATCCGAATCCTTGTTACGATACAAGCATGCTGGGGCCACATGGAGGTGGATGGACTGGTACCAACATCCCCATGATGAATATGTTGCGCTTTCTTAACCATCAAGCGTCAGCCATTCGCCAAGAGGACCCCAAGGCGTTGGTGACGATTGGTAGCTGGAGCGAACATCCTCAATCTGACGCGTTTCCTGACACAAGTAAGTGAAAAACGGCGGCTTCACTTTCGCTACGTACATTTCCTAAGTTCTTATCTTATGGTGTTTTCCCTTAGTAAACTACTACAAGGACACATGCCTTCAAGCGGCAGGTGGAAAGGTCGACGGCATTATCCACTTCTACCAAATGCACACGTACAGCTGGGAAGGCAACTGGAACACCAACTCACCATTCAAGCACGCAGCACAAGATTTCCAGCTCAACAAACCTTTGATCATTGGCGAATTCTCCGCTGATTGTGCTATGAATGAAGGAATTGAGTACCTATTCAACTTCGCCTACAACAACAGCTACAATGGTGCACTTTCGTGGCAGTACAATGAAGGAGGGCATTGCTCAGACACTCAGGCCGTTCAGGACCGTGGAATGCAAGCTGTCAGGTTCAGAACTGATAACGGAGTAATTGATGTAGAAATCCAGTAATTTTGACGAATAAAAACCTGTCAACACGGTGCTTGAGTTGTCAAATGCCATAATTAATTTGAAAAACAGCAAGTGTTGAATTCTTTCGATGTGCTTCACTTACTTATTCCTAAACTGGCATTTGATACTGCCAATGTCAATGAACATAATGAACATTTTATTAAAGCTTTGCAAGAAATCGTTGATGAATTAGCCAAACTGAGCTTAAACTGCCCAAATCCGAACGTAATCGATTTGCAGCGCTGCGTCTTCACCGTTCCAGGTGGGGTACCAACTGTTTTTGGCATTCCAGAAGTCCAAAAACGCATTTGGTGATGTGTTCATCCATGGCTTTGGCCTCGGCCCGGTAGTTGTGTCAGGGAAGAAGCCGTTTGTTCCACCCACCGCCAGGTTAATGATGAGATAGAACTTTTCATCGAATGGAGCCATTCTGCTTCCATATCTCCACGGATTCTCGATATTGTCGGGGAAGCCACCGAGTTCCCAGAAGCCTGCAATGCATAGCCATTTTATAGAAGATCTAATCCATTGGCTCAATGGGTCCATGTGACCGTAATTATTTACCTCCTGCCGGTGGCATGATGGTTCCAGTGTGCACTCCGTCCACAGTGAATGTCAAGTAGTCCGCTGTCCATTCCAGTCCATAAGTATGGAAGTCACGGTCGAAGCCGTTGCCAGCTGGACTCTGCCTTTCGAAATGCGCACGCTCGTAACCGTTGTGTGGCCAGTATGGGCCAAAGTGGAGAGTTTGAGAGATCTGTTCTGTGCCAATGTTAACACCATTCTGGAACAGTTCGCGGTTTCCTCGTGACTCCATGATGTCAATCTCTCCCGACGCTGGCCAGGTGCTGTACGCGTTGAAACGAGGCATCATCCAGATGGCAGGCCTGCGGAGAAAATGCATCATGAAGTGTCGCATCTCGGAATCTAAGAAAAGCAGCGAGAGGAGCAATTACCACAACCAATCGCCTGCCGGTAGCTTCGCACGAACTTCGACGCGCCCATATTTGAAGAAGAAAGATTCAACAGTTCGAATTCTGGCGCTCATCGTAGGGTTAATGATATTATTCCCTGCTCCGGTCCGCTCGCAGCCCCAGAAACTTGGATTGGTGCATGCGTCAGCTGGTGCTCCTCCATGCAGGCTCAGTTCTCCGTTGAAGATAAAATCTTCTCCGTACCTGTCTGCGGTCAGTGTCGGCTTCAGATAAAGAATCCCATCTCGAACGTAACTGTTGGTTCGGGTGTTGGAGTAAATTTGGAATTCCCAGTTCTAACAATTACAATTTCATACAAAATTAACAATGTCGAGTTAATTTGTGGTTTAAACTTACGCCACCACCACTCATCGTAACTTCGTGCTGCCACACTTCAAAGTTGAAGGAATCGAAGTTGTCTTCGAAGATCAGGTCGCCAGGAGCGTGAACTACACCCTCTTTCGTTTGTGTAATTGACCGAGAGGCATTTTTGGCAAGTTCTGCCTTGGCGGAGAGGACGCACAGGGCGCTAAGGAGAAGAACGATGGAAGCTATTTTATCCATTTTGGGCAGAAGCATAGACTGACTTCACAAGTGCGGATTTGTCAACTTCGATCACGAGCTTGAGGTTTTATAAGCAAAAAGCAGTTAATTGAAAAATTCGATAACTCGATAACGATAATGCTAACTAGAAGTGTTTTCAACAGCACTATCGCTGACACTTGAAGAAAATCCTTTTCCATGATGGCTGGTCGTAGCTTCACATTTTTAACAGCCGAGTATTTATCCTATGTGTGAGAGCGAACGAAACTAAGCCGCAGTTTCTCCGGTACGAAATGATGAAATTCGTAAGTAAACATTTGAAATGCGAATGTGCATGCGACACAGACATGACAGAAACAGAAATTGTGACATGACATGACCATGCATATGGATCGCGTATTTTTGCATTTCGCACGGCGAAAGTGGCAATTAGCTTGTAATTACGTAAAGAGCCCGCATGCAATGCAATGGGTTATGGATTATGACAGGTGGAATCTGGGTTTGCTCATTCCACGCACGTTAATCACGTGACTAATTATATTGTAATTGAATGCATTAAAAGTCTCAAAATGTATCAAAAATGCATCTGTGTCCTTAATCTCCGGATTCGTGCCTCAAACCTTTGTCTTTCTTCGTACTAAATCTTGAATAATACAATGAAAGTAATGGCACCGAAGGGCTGGCTCGGCTGATGCGCAGATCGGTGATGCAATCTGATGCGTGCCAGAAACCGTGGCAAGGTTACTTTTTGGCATTTTCATTGCCAGTGACTGTGGCAATTGACAATGACAGCGACGGAGAAGGCCCGACCCAACCCGGCGACATGACGGTGACAGTGACAGAAATGGTGCAATTATCTGTCATTAAGCTGCTATTACGTAGTGCCTGTCTTCTGTTGTAATGCAATACAGGTCCCTCATTCGCGTCGCGTGCCCCGCATTGTTATCGCTAATCTGTATGCATCGCTGAGCTCTCTTTGTCGCTAGTCGCTGTTCTACATTTATGTTCCAGTTCAGAGCACATCAGCAGTAATCAGCATCAGCGCCTTGAGCCGTGGGTCGATGCAGCACACGCACGCTCCAGCCGGCTGGCTCGACTGCCTCGTGACCTGTCGTGGCGTATCTTCGTGGTTTGCATTTTATTGCTGATAAATCAGGACGAGGAAAATGAATAAATTCGCCAATCTTAATTAATTCGCGACATCCTCTTTTGTTTGGGATTTACCATCAGTTGCGTGTCGCGTGCGCCTGTGAGGTAATAAGACAATAGAATTTGCAACTCGTTCTCGCTCCAAATCCGTGACATTTTCCTTTGCTTTTGCCATTTTATTGCATTGATAAAATCCAGATACCAGGCTAATGGCTATTCGACTAGACATCCAGTATACAGTACAATGAGGATATGGTTGACAGTTTCCCAAGGCCGTGGCTTTATTTCAGTGAATTTGCACATAGTAAAATGGCGAAACACGAACCAGTACTCCAACCATCGTGGCTTGGTGGCATGCTTCGATATACATGAAAAATGCTTCAAGAAATCATGACCTGACCCATAAATAATATTGCCGTTGTTATGTGAGTACATCATCCAAAATCAACGGCAAACGCAAAGGTTAGTGGGGCTGTAATGCTACTGCGAGCTTCTGATCACAATAATCCCGATCACCTGTCGACTTGGTCCTTCAATGTTCAATGTAACCACCTTTCATATTTGTGGCTCTTAATATAAGCCGGCCCGGCCCAGTTCCAAGAATTTTGATAGACAAGTACCTATTCTGTTTTTCGAAGAAGGTATTAAAATGTAATCAAGAGGACGGACATCCAGTAGAGCTTCGAGCACCTGTCATCAGGCAACGTCAGTGTGATTGTCACCTTCATTTCGTTCAATATTAGCGGACTGGACAAATAAACACAGCAGCAAAACTGAAGGTAACCTTTCCTTGTCTTTCTTTGTAGTAACAGAGTAAAGCGCTCGTAATTGGCAATTGTAATAGCCTCATGTACTCAGTACTCGTGTACATGTGTTATTGCTCAGATAATGAGGGTAATAAAGTTTAAGTATGGATTTACGACATGCTTGGTCAATGAAGTCAAATTAGCTGACGTAACACGCTCGGCATCAAATTGGCTGGCGAAGAGTTCCAAAGATCCAAGTTCCAAGTTTCCAAGTTGAGCTCAACAACAGCTTACCAACGACCGGCTTTTGATCTTCGCCCTTCACCATCATCTGCTTGTTTCGTGATGCAAAATCGAGTTGCTGCTGCTGTGCAAATAACCGTGTAGGTGTACGACGTAATTGAAAATTGACTCGGTCTGGTCCACATTTGCACTGATTTACAATGCAAACGAGAAATTTATATGGAACAAGTAATTATCACGTAAATTAGTTCGGTAATAAGGCAAAGCAGAGTGGCCATAGTGCAATGACAACTTCATGACAGTTTCATAACTCGACCGTGGCCATGAAGTATTGAGGATCCATTAATAGCCGGCCAAATATGTTTACATGCAATGTAATGCGACGCGGTACATTGCATTAAGTGGAGTGGCAGTGGAGGCAATTAGAAGTAATATCGAGCTAATATTAATGATCTCCACTGCACGCAATGCAATGGTGAGGAGGTGGCCAAAGAGTCGGCAGCCGAATACGTACGTCGATTACAATTGTTGTCCATGCTCTGATATGATAAATATGAATCCATCAATCCTCAGGCCTCCAGTCATTTATGAATGCTTTCTCACGTGGCTTCTTGGACCTAGCACGCAATAATTCGTCTTCGGCCACGAGTCCACGCAGTTCTTGAAACTTGAGTGTCATCTTCGTCCATCGCCACTGTTGCGCCGTGGCAGTCTAGTCAACTCCTAGCCAGTCTTTTAAACCCCCGTAGTCCATGCTAATTGAGAACAGAACAATTGTATTTTTAGTGTTTATGATCAGGACGTCGCACGTCAGGATGCCTTGCATGTGCACACAAAGTAGACGTGAACGTGACAGAAAACAGGTAAACAGCGACTAGTCAATGGAAACAGGACAAAAGTACAAAAGAGCCAACAAAAAAGGATCCTACTGCATTCTGCATTGTGTTGTGGCTGAAGAAAAGCCTAAGCTAAGCATATGCGAGTGTGAGCGAAGGACGGCCAATTAATTCTGAGAGCATCACAAAACTGGTGCGTGTTTCACGTTTGTATTGCAGCGCAGCTTAGCGTGGCATAGGCTAGTGTGCTATTATTTCAGATTGCAGACTGATTGCTTGGTTTGCTGGCTGGCTTGGCGTTTTGTCTCAAGTTCACGCTCAAGCGCAAAGGCTCCGACAGTCCAGTCCAGGCCAGTTCCACCTCACGCATGCACCAGACCTTGTTTACTGTGCCTTGTCGATGGAACCTGCCTCACGACGCTTAAAAGTGCAAGATTTTTGTTTGCATTTTGATCAGTCGGAAACTGGTTGAGCGGTAATGTGCAGTCGATGCGGTGCTGTGACCAACAAGCTTCGGAGAGTTTAGTTAGTAAGTTGGAGTTAATTAGGTTCTACAGTCAAAGCTAAGGTGCTGGAATTTTTCGCTCTGAACGTCGTTTAGGAACTTCTATTTTTATCATCGGACACCCGCTGTTAAATAATAGGTGGAGTTTAACATAGTCCAAGTTTGTGCTGTGAAGAAACTTTGTGTCCTTTAATTTTTTGTTATAGATGCATCGATTATCTGGTTTACTTAAGTCGTGACTGTGATTGTTCCCGGGTTAAGAAATCGTTTTATTGACCTGCACGTGGACCCCGAATGTCACGTTTTGTGTTGTCGCCAAACATAAACATTGCTGAATGCTAAAGGAGTTTCGCCTACCTGCGTGACTCAATGGACAATAGATTTTATCACAGCTCGTGCCGACGTGCTTGCCTTGGCTCCAGTTTCAGTGCGGCGTAAAACCAGTTCTGGAGCTTCTCCAGTTGTCGCCGTCCTTCGTTAATTACAAGGCACCAATTTAGTAGTACAATAGAAATTGCATTGAGGATTCTGCGCATTCGTAAAATTGAGCTGCTCGAGGACCGTGTCCAAGTCAGGATCCAGTCCAAGTACAAGGAATCTCTTGCCTGTTTTAGTTGTTCAAGGTTAGAAACATTCTCATCTCGTTGTGCAATTATCGACGAGAACCTGAGAGCCAGTCCGTGTCTGAATTCTGAGGGAACAGAAACCTGCCTCAAGAGTCTGCCGAGGGGCTGGTCAATATGACTGACACGCGAGACACGAGTAATAATGAAATATGCAGCGTATTGAGACAATTTTTTGCTGGTGTGTCTTGCCGTTTTTGCAGGGCAGCTAATAATAAGAAGCGTGGTGCGAATTATACGAGCTATCATCGTCCACTATTTTAATTAATCACATGTCTCACAAGACACATGCGTACAATGCAAAAGTGTATGAATAAACGAACTAATCATCCATTGTTTTCATTGCAGATGGACCAACAATCAAGCCCAGCGCCTGAAATGGCCGGAAATCACACAGATGCGTCTCCGAACTACAACTCGGGTGACATTGCATGGATCCTGACCAGTACAGCACTGGTTTTCTTCATGATTCCAGGCGTGGGCTACTTCTACTCTGGAATGGCAAAGAGTAAACACGCGCTGTCACTAATTATGCTGAGTACCTGGTCAGTGGCTGTCGTTTCGCTTCAGGTTAGCTGATCCGGCTGGAAATGTGGAAAAACACAACAATGATTGTAGAAGGACACTGATAATTTGCCTGTCTGTTTAAATTTGCAGTGGTTCGCATTTGGATATTCGCTGACGTTTAGCAGAACCGCGAATTTCATTATTGGCAATTTTGATAATGCATTCTTGATGAATATCAGAGACGGCCCTTCGCTCGTCACGGACAAGATTCCAGATTTAGTATTTTGCATCTATCAATCAATGTTTGCTGCAATTACACCAGCTCTTGGTAGGTCCGTGATATTTTGGCAGTGCCAACTTTTAACATTTTATGCCTGAAGTATGTATTCTCTTCAAACAGCTATTGGCGCTGCAGCTGAGCGTGGTAGATTCTTCCCAACGCTCGTCTTCATCTTCCTTTGGACGACCTTCGTCTACGATTTTGTAGCTTGCTGGACGTGGAATCCCAATGGATGGAGTAACAAGATGGGAGGCCTGGACTTTGCGGGTGGTTCTCCAGTCCACATCGCAAGTGGTGGAGCTGCCCTGGCCTATGCTATCATCTTGGGTCATCGTGACTCTCCATCGCACACAAAACCGCACAACATGTCGAATGTCTGCTTGGGAACTGCCCTGATTTGGTTCGGATGGTTTGGGTTCAACGGAGGCTCGGCCCTGGCTGCAAATTCCCGTGCGGTGATGGCTGCCGTCGTTTCTAATTTGGCAGCGTGTGCTGGTGGGATTGTTTGGGCTCTTCTTGACTACCGCGTCGAGAAGAAATTCTCGCCACTCGGCTTCTGCTGTGGAGTCGTGGCCGGGCTGGTCACTATCACACCAGCTTCTGGTTACGTGTCTCCCGCATCGAGCTTAGCATTCGGCGTGATTGGTGCAATATGTTGCAATATCGCGATGAACTTGAAGCACTGGTGCAAGTATGACGATGCTCTGGACGTGTTTGCCGTGCACGGCTGTGGAGGAATTGTCGGGAACATTTTATGTGGAATTTTCGCGCAAAAAAGCATTGCAGTGCTGGACGGTCAGGAAATCGAAGGTGGGTGGTTGGATGGAAACTGGATGCAGGTCGTGCATCAAGCGGTCGACTCGGTGGCGGCGCTTGGCTGGGCGTTCGCTGTCACATTTATCATATTATTCATCATGAACAAAATCCCCGGACTCAGTTTGCGCGCTCACATTAGCGTTGAGAGAAATGGACTGGATCAGGGCGAACTTGGCGTCTCTTGCTATGAGTACGTTGAGGACGTCAAGCTGTCAACGTCCAAGAGCTTTGGGGAACTGGTGACAATCAGCAATCCGAACGGTGCTACTACGAACGGGAATAGTAATCAGATCATTTCTGTGCACATGTAGGAATGGTGGTGCACTGGTTTAACTTTACTTTGGCTTAAGACTGGAGTTTAAGTTTACGAGAGTTCTTAATGGACCTAAGTAAATGTCAGTTTTGGTTAATTGCAATGCATAATTGCGAATTACCTTGCTGAAGCTACAAAGAATTTAAGTTAATTTTGCAATTTTCAAATCAAGTCTAAAACTTGCTGTCCCTCCGTGCAAAGTACGTATTTTTAACATTATGATGCACTGAATTTATTTGAGATCTTCTAGAGCTAATCACTATACGAGCTATAATGAAAACTGAACAAATACTTCAATTTAGAATTTTAAATAAATACAATTTTAAGGATTATCCTTTACTCTTTCTCCAACTTCTTGCTGTACACTTTTTTTCAAAATCGCTCGTATTCCATCAAGGCCAGGCGAATAGTCAAGCTTTTGAATCGCAAATCCATGCGTCATCATCAGGAATTAATCGGTCTAATTGAATAATGCCTGCTTTGAAATTGTCGCTCATCAAGATATTGAGTCTTAAATCTTTGATTATTATTAAGTCTTATTTCCTGTGGACTCACTCAATCTAACCTCAACCTTGCCCAGCCACGGTCAAGGGCAATGTAAGAGGAGGGCAAAATGTGGACAGTGGCTGAACTTTGAACACAAGACCTTTTAAACTACATGGCCTGCCATACAATTATTAAAATGGATATGGACAAGTAATTAACTTCTGCTTCAATTGCTATTCTTTATTTAGCTGAAATTAAACGAATTGCTAGTTTAATAACAAATCACGTGTCACAGGACGAAATTTTTGTAATTTTAGACATGCCAATTTACTTTTGCCTTTACACCTTGCTTACATTGGACTTGCATCGTGTAGCAAAACGAGAAGTGTCACTGTCACGGACATTCTGCCAATCATTTCCGGAATATTTCTTAAGCTCCGCTCAAAGATTGGAATTTGAAGGTCTTCGTTCCAAAATGCTTGCTCTAAACACTCTGAAGACGATAAACTGGTACGTTTGGGCCACTCACTACATTCTTCACGCCATCACCTTCAAGTGAACCCACGAACTCAAGGATACGCCCAAGTCCAGGCGCCCCGAAGCAGCAGCAGCTTCACTTTCGTGCCCCGCATTAAAGTGAAGTGCATCCTGAAAGTTGTGATTACCGTCCACTACTTCTTTGCAGTGTATCTCGGCCTGTTTCTAATTTTCTTCCACTCCACCATTAAAAGTGGGAGCTTCCCATGATTATCGTCTTCCTGACGGGAATGTGCGTCACCATTCCGATGCACATTGAGCTGCTTCTGTACGGGCACATGGTCATGATGTTGCTCAATAAGAAACTGGATAAATTTATCGAGTGTAAGGAATTTGCTTATTCCTGTGCAATCTAGAATGCTTTCCTGTACCCCATAGCTCAGGCTGACAATTGTCCTCGATTTGCTCCGAAGGACGGACGACTGGAAAGCATGCTCTGCTCAATCAAGTGTACGGTCACCGTGCTGATTTTCTCCTGCCCAGTTTTACTTTTCGTTCTGAACGAGTTTTACGACCCACATACGACGCGTGTGTTCGTCGACCTTATTTCTGACTTGCTCGGAGTGCCGTGTTTGTGTAAGAGGCCGTGCTTGGAGCCGCGTACATTCATCTCACGTTGCTCGTCTTCAATTGGACAAACGGATGGCTGAATCATTACACGACGAATCCAAAAATTTCGACCCGTCCAGTCTGTAAACACTGGATTATGATTATTCATTGTAATTCAGCTGATGCACAACATTTTTTCCGACTATATCTACACGACTGGAGCGATTTTCACGGCAGCAGCCACCCGTATTTGGTGATAGCATCATGTTTGCCTTCATCAAGCTGTTCTTGATCCTGAACCCTGTTCTGACGTTCGTTCTGTCCATGATTGTGCTCGTTACGTTCGCCTGCATGATGAATGCATTCATGACAGGCCATAGAAGGATCACATATTCATCCAAGATTGAAAGATGCCACATGCGAACTGACGCACACTTTAAAAAATTTATACACTCGTGCCCGCCGATGAAATGGAAGCTTGGGACTCTCTTCCTGTCACTAACAAAACGTTTCTGACGGTGATCAGCGACTTTTCCGTTCCATGTTTAATTAATTTATTGCTTTTCTAAACAAAACATTTGATCAGTCTCAATAAAATGGTCTCACGCTAAAAACATTAAAAGTTACTTCAATAAGTTATCTATGTCTAAATCACAGAGTTGAGAATGTTGCTTTAGCTTTTGCAAGACAATTCTAGCTAAAAGGTCACGAAATCTGTCCGCAGATTTCTCGATCAGTCTACCGCTGCCGACGACCACATCTGACTTACTGAATACACGGTGCTTATTTTTTGTTTCACGGTAATGGTGAAGGTAGCCAATTTCAGGCAGAACCGTGTGCATAAATGTCCCTGGCTTGGATTCGAGAAGATAATGCACGCCAGCTTTACGCACGAGATTTGGCTGGACAATACATTTGGATCGTTTGTACGGCTTCCACAATTCCTCCTCGCGGATGAATTTCGAGATCACTAATTTCCGCTTCATTGCACCTTCCAGCTGAGTACTATTATTGGAAACATTCACATTCAATTCTGTCTCCTTGAGAAACTCATTTTTAAGGAAGAAGCCGTTGCGAAACACAAATGCAGAAATCTGAGCTTCTGGCGGCGCTCCTGCCCCTTCAAGAATTTGTTCAAACATCTCTGTGTAGTTGGCCGCAATGCTCGGCATGATCATCTCGTCAAAATCGACGTTCAGAAGGAATTTTGATCTTCCACGGTATCGAAGCACGCATTCATTCGTTTGCGTTCCTTGGCTGTGGACTGGAATATCGACGTAAGGCGTGAACACTGGACTCCAGTTCAAAACTACGACTTCTGCGTAAGTCCGCATCAGACACGAAGTCTTCGGACCAATTGTCTCATTGTAGAATGTGAAGGACTGAACTCCCATGAGTTTGTAAAATTCTATCCACTCCAAGAACTCCAGTGGTTTGTCGTAGTCGAATACAGGCTGAACGCAGAGCGCAAATTCAAGTTCAGGAGTCTTAATTGCCTGATAACTGATGTGAAACAAATTTTCAGGAAATCCGAGATTCGGCATGTTGACTGAGACTGAAATGTACGTTGGAATGATGCAGTCGGTTGGAAGAATTGGGCAGACGACGAATGAACCTCTGAAATAAACGAAACATAGTTTTAATCGAACGTAACTTGCATTGGAGCTGCAAAGTGGCTTACGCGTAAGGATATTCGCTGAGCGCATACTCCACGGTTTCAATGTATCCAGCATGGTTTGTAAGGAATTGCTCCTCCTGGTCGTAGTACTGACAAAATATGCTGAGACTGGACTTTCCATTTGCAGCGCCACCAACGATCTTCACCGACTGCGTCTCTCTGAATAAGCCAAAATACATGTTAATATTTATTTCATTTCACTGGCAGTAAATACTAAATACTGAAATATTTCGGCGAGTTTACCGATCAAAATATGCAGAGTACAGGTACAACTTTTCCGGTTCATCCGTGATTCTCTGAAAATTGACTTTCTCGGGTTCCGCCGTTGTACCTTCGCGTCCGTTCCTATATTTAGTCCTGTTGTGTTCGTCTTGCAAATGCCTATTTATAGCTGCAATGAGCATGGATTCTTCTCCGAAGCAAACTTTTCTACGCTCGTAAGTTCGCTGAATCAGCAGATTTTGTTGGTGCCAAGAAATTAACTCAAACACGGTGAAATACACGACTGTGCTTGACACAATTAAACTGAAGACCTGTAGAAGGATCCGAGGGCGGGATAATTTTGCGAGCATTGTTTAGTTGCCTGTCACTGCGCGCTGACTAAACAACACTAGACTAAAAACTAAACTGACGCACGTGGTGCTCACATTTTAGAGGAGGTCATAGAAGCTTCAGTTTCGTAGTTGATTCGTACAAGAAGAGTGCTCGTAACTGGCTTGCTGACGAACAACTACACTATAAGCAATCACTTTCGAAACTGAATTCTCTTTGGAGGAGGTCTTCTGATTAGTGATAGCTGCTGCTGTTGGTTGCAGGAAGATGAAGAGTACACTACTGGAGTTAAAAATAAATGTCCGTCCCTGACTGACTCGACTACGTGATCATCACATTCCGTATTCCATTCCGTTCCGAGTCTGGCTTCCTTTTCGTGTCGTGTTTTTCTGCTTAAATTGGCACTCAATAACACTTAGCGAGGTTCAGATGTGATAATTGACGCTGCTTATGCGAATGAAACGGTAACTGTTGTAGTAAATATCCGATATCGAAAATCGTTATTTGGCGTGGAGTGGGCAGTTGTAATTGCAGTTTAAATACTTATATTCCATGATAAAAAAAGAGACGAATTCAACACCCAACGAAGCCGGCAAGCTACTCACGCAGGCTTATTGGATGTCTATCTTGTGAGTTATGCGTTACCGTTAAAAAGCTATCACTTTCAGTCTTCACCTCTTCGCACTACAAAACTGATAACAGCGAGGTGTTGACAGTCGGCGTATCGGTTCATATCTCTAAAGTTTGAGCGGTACCAATGAGAATATTATTTTTGTGCTCCAAAAGCAATAAAGCCAATTTATTTGCTGAAAATATGCGTCTGCACGCGCGAATGCTAGGAGGCTTGTCGGTACCTCTGAGTCTGGTGTCAAGATCAATTTTTCAATCTTTTTATTTCTACGTCTACCAAAGAACTGACTTCTAACGGTCCCATAAAATCATAAATAGAAGCATCTCTAATTACGCCTCTTTCTGTCGCTGATCTCATGTCTTCTCAATTCTGCATATTTCGCTGACACTGTAACTGCTGACATTGGACCTGATACGTTGGCATACTGAGGTGTCCATGCGATAGCATTTTCTCAAGTAATTGTTATTACTTCAGTTCAGACTCAGCATAATTTTATTAGTGTAAGGAACAAGTTTATTAGCACTCATTTGTTCTGCGTCAGCGGCACGGTAAAGCGTTCTTCTGGCTTATGCTAATGCTGGCGTGGTAGAATTGTTGTGCATCGACTAAGCCAATTTGTAGTTGTAGCTAATTTACTCAATTAAAATAAATGCAATGTAATTACAATGCTGCACTACACTTTAGATAATTTAGAGCCAATTCGTATGGAGCAAAATGAAGTCGCACGATTAATTAGCGACTTGCGGGTTTAGTCGATCATTACAAGATTCCAGTGTTGGCTTCTGTCTTCCGGTGCCTCGTCAAACAGCTGCACTTGCTTTTCATGGCTGGAATTAACGCATGAATGATAAATAGGCAATGATACGGTGAAGCTACAGTCAAATGCCATACCAACTTACCCCATGCTTCGAATGCATTTCCCATTCTCAACATTTCTCAGCAACACGCCGCCATCAACCTGCACAAATTCCCATTGCTGACTGGCAGTGCCATTAAAGTCCTACAAGAGCGCACAAACAATTTAACAGCTTTACTCGTGACTTACGAGCATTTACTTCGAATTCATCCAACACACCATCAAAATAACACCTTCCTTGGGATCATAGTCGATTGTCAACATGGCGTCGTTCTTCTTTGCCGGGACCAGATTGGCAAGACGAAAACCAGAGCCCTCTTGGTTGATATTGAAGTGCTGATTGTTAGAACCTCCGTAATGGTAGCTGATGAGTTTGCACTTCTTCTTGCCACCACCGCCGGTAGCGTCAATGCACTGCAATTAAGAGGTTTCTTATGTTAAAAATATTGTGACTGAAACTCGGACGAGTAAGAACTTACGTTTCCATCAACGCAGCTCATAATTTTGTAGGTTCCAGATGCAAGTTGAATAGCTGCAACAAAAATTAGCCATATTGTCCAAGAAATTCTTTGTAGATGGAAGATTTTGTCAGTATGATTACTTACACATGGTGCCTGTAGAATTTCGCTTAAGCTTCTGCTCCTGAAATTGTATCTGTCCTTTGCCTATCCTGTCCCGTGTGTCAATGCCGGTGTTAAAATACTAAAAGTACTGCAGTGTATACAATTTCCAGCTAATGCCAACTGAGTGATTGCAATCGCTTTGTCATTGAAATTCCTGTCAGACCTTATCTATCTAACCAGCCATGAATGAAATTAGAGCAAAGGTGTAAAGGTACCAGTCGGTATCTGTTTCATTAAGCCTGGCCCGGAAATCTTATCTCTTCCTGCATTAGCACATATGGGCGGTGGGGTGGTGTGACTTAATTATTTGCAGTTACAGTCATAATCGTAAATCATGAATCCTAAAGTCATTCAAACCACGACAACTCACCCAGTAATCGCAAACCATTAGTTTCGAAATCTACTCAAATAGAAGAGCGCATTGCTCAAGCCGCGTGCGACATGGGTGGGGCCGGTCAAACAGTGAAGCATCCAGAAATGACTGGGAACTGCGAGCCAAAACCAGCATGCCACCAGTATAAGCAAAACGAAATCAGCAACTTCAGCCTGAGTCCATGCTAATTTCTGCCAACTTAAACTAATTCCACGCCCACTTGTAAATAGCACGCCCTTATCTATCAATGAACATGTGGTTTTATCCAATGTGAATTTAATGTCGTATGGGTAAGTGATCCGATACGCGATTACTCTGATACGTGAATTGTGAGTGATTAGAATCATGGTGGTCCGTCTGTCGACCACATTGTCAACATTTAATCTGACTGTGGACCAAGATAATTTGTTGAAACCAGGGAATTCAGAAAAGAGCCTCCCTTCTTGTGCATGAGATGCATGTTGCTGGATTACGGATACGTGTCTACTGTTGACGTCGACGAATTTCGGAGATTTTACTTTGCAACCTGGTTGTCTGATTGTTCAAGTGCTTCTACTTTTCGAATCACTTATGACACTTTGACAGACGAAATCACGTATTGAAACTGTTTCATTGTTTACATAAGTTGTGATTTCCTGCAAATTAAATCGGCGTGCATCGCCACGTAATACGTGGAAGTTGCTAAAATTGTCAATTACTGAAGACGCTGCCAAAATTTGGGTCTAGTCAGTAGAATTTTGGACAGCCGACAGCCAGCTAGTCTTCTAGCATATACAAGCAATAATGGAGATTATTCTTTATCTGTTTGCATTTCCTGGTTTACGTATGCAATGTAAATCGAAACAAATTCGCAAGTAATGTTTATGCTCTCTCACGAAGTTCATATCTCGTTTCTTTTCTTATCACATCCTCAAACTGCAAGTCGTACTCGCGATCATTCACACCATAAACCAACCGTTGGAGGCAGCATTTCAGCATCAGTCTTGTCGTATTCTTACAGCACGTTCCAATTTTAGTGTTGCAAGTGGCACGATATATTCCGGCCACCATGTTTAACACTTTATCCATTCAATCGTTCAAATCCACGTCGAAACCCTCCTCCGAGTCTCAATTATTCTCGAAAGTCTTTGCAGATTTTAATCTCAGCCCGACAGTAACCGCTATCAAATTCGATACTTTCCACAATCTGATACAAAGGACACAATTTAAGCCGAAAGCTTGTCTTGTGTGTTTGAGACCAATCAAATGTGGTGTCGAGAGCGCGAAATGTGTGGACTGCGGGTTGCATTCCCACACAAAATGCGAGCGATATCTATCCATCATGTGCATTGAAAGACAGGTAAGAAGAACAAACAATGCGGATCTTTCCACCAAGTAGGGCACGAAAGTTAAGATGTCGAATTCCTTGCATTCACTGTATTGTAGCAATTCAAGCCTCGCAATTCTTGTCGATCGAAGAAGTTCAGATACCCTAGCAAGCCGCCTTTCATACCACCTCCAATTTTGCACTTGGTCAACGAGATTGAGCTGAAGATTGAATCCGGACTGTATTGCCTTCCAATTAACAACCCAGCAGGAAAGGAAGTCATTAGTGGCATTCTCAGAAAATTCTACCTAAAAAAACCGCAGCATCTGAGGCGATACGACGTGCATGTCCTGTCAAACTGCCTGCTGCAAGTTCTGAGAGAATTGCCAAGCCACTTAATTAGACATTGGCAAATTTCGAGAAGTGTGGGAGCAGGATCAGGACCACCCTGTCTCAAGTTGGATCTGGAAGCGCTGCCAAAGCCAAACAGGAATGTACTAATTTTACTTCTGCTACACTTGCAATAGTAAGTTGCTTATCAATTCAGGGCTAGGACTAGGTTGCGCATTCTCCATCGTATTTGGCTTAACATAAAAAAATATTTGACAGCATTTCTCGACAAGAGGAGTCCAGGATGAGCCTGAAGGTGTTGGCTGCAATATTTGCTCCAATCTTGATCGAGAATGAAACCTATCCTTCTTTAGCAGATAACACAAGGCAGAGCCAAGATCAGAGACGTGAATTAGCAGAAATAGCCGCACAAAACCTGCTACTTGAGCTCTTGGTGCTTGATTCTGAATATCTGCTCAATGTGTTCCTAAATTCTTAAAGGAGTATGCAAGCTTAAACAATTTTTATACTCGGTAAGCTTGTGATTTGTTTATTTTGTACAACCGAACTTACATTTTGTAGTAAAGTAATAAAAATCAAAGTAATTGCTGGGGCTGACTGCAACAAACTCAACGAAGCCAGAATTCGCTTAGTTTTCACTGCTCAACAATTCTTCCACACTCCAATCTTCGTAGCTTCCATCAGGTAAGTACCGGCGAATGATGATTGGGATCTTGCCAGCTTTCAATTCCTTCATGGCAATTTGCAATGGATCCGTTTCACCTTCCAATTCTACCATAACTGGTGCGCACATAGAAATTTGCAGCGCACGGGTCCCCAGCACCCGCGCCCGTTCATACTTCGTCATGAATGGTGTCGTAATACGTTTTTGTGCTGCTGCTGGTACAGTGCCTTCGGCTGGCAACAGATCAATGTTATCAGCTTCCTAAAACCAGCCAACATGTAAATGAATTTATCATTTAGCGCCATCAACATTGCAATAGCATCGAGGGTTCCACGTTAACTTACGTCTCCCAATCCTGCTTCATCCATCGGCTCGTCATCATCAGCAATGTCTTCGTACTCGTCTCCTCCGCCAACACTGAAATTAACAAATCAATCAGTTAACCACACATCTATAACGTCAAACTCGTGCATTGCGCCGTAAGGATTGGGTTTTCAAATAAAATTTACTCGTCAGGTTCGTAATCTTCATCCGCCATGGCTAAAATGTGATTAGACCAGTGAATTGGTCAAATCCCAGATGCAACACTGCACTGATATTAAATGTAGAAGACTTAAAGGGTCACACTCACACTAATCCCGATTATTATGTGTGGTAGAAAAGCGCACATTCGACCAATTCTCCTGGAGTAGCGAAAATCATACAAACGCGGAGGCTCGAGTTTGGTGCCACGCATGCAAGAGCACAAGGATAGTGTACTTCTTGGTTTGGTGCTGTTCCATATATTTGCAATGTGTCCATTCATGAAAAGCGTAAAATAAATTAATCTTGTCTGTTTGCTTTCAATCCGCATTGGCATTGCAAAACCGTAGTCACATCACGAATTTGATTTACAAATTAGATGTGGGCCTAAATCAATCGTCACTTCTTCACCACTTAATTGGATCAAAGTCGTATAGGTAGGCTCCATTGGGCCTCACGCACATGACCCTAATCTGTAATCTGTTTCATATTGTTTCAACGCATGTAGTGGTCACAAGTCCACATTCACTTGTGCATGGAATTGAATGGACACGGTCACAGAACGGACGGAAGAAACGGGAGAATTTTTCACTACCGTGAACATCATGAGTCTAAAGTGACTAAAGACTCCGGTACCACTGCCATTCTCGGAGCTCAAGCCCAACATGTTCCTTCGTCCCGTGCAGCGGAGCTTTACATCGAGTGCAAGTGGAAGTGGAGACAGCGGAAATAAATTGAACAATTTCGGTCAAGAACGAAGAGAAAACCATTCTTGACCATCGCCAAGAGTGGAACATGCGAATGAACACTCAATTCAAAGTTATCTCGCGTTCCATCAATCTTTCTGACGTTCTCACTTAATTTTAACCCTTTCTTTTCCTTCTTCATTCTCTCATCGTACTTCTTCAAGCTTTTGCTTTTTTTCTCAAATTCTCCCTTTCCGAAGTATCCGAAGCAGACTGTTGTTGAATCGTGAGATCGTGTGAACGTGTACACAAGATCAGTTTGATGGCTCATGGCTCTGGTTTGGCTTCTCTTTGTTGTGAGATGAGAAAATAAACGTAAACTCATTTACGTGAACTTCTCGCACTTGAACTTTCCTTTCGCACTTCAGTATCGTTTGAGTATAATTAATGAATCTTATGTCTGCTCAAGTGTCCAAGTCCAAGCCCAGGTTAAGTTTAACAGAGTTTAATTAAAGCTCCACGCATTTGTAATAATTGTTCATTCAACTTGCGTTCATTCCATCGTGCTTTGTCCATGCGTGCTACGTACAATGTACGTGCTGTCACATATGTTGTTTTGTAACATTTATGTGTAATAAGCCGGAGATATGGGCGGCTCAGCACACACACAAAAGCGCAGTGATATGATAAGATAGGCGTTTTTACCACCATCCTTCAATATTCACCAGTAACAATTCACCAATTGAACAAGGCAAGAAGGCTAGAAATACCACGAAAATTTAGAATTAGCACACGTTTAATATGCGGCATGCATCGGAAAGGGTCACTAATTGCTGGTTTAGTGCTTCTGTCGCTATGCGGACTTATTCTGATGGTCTACCAAAATGTAGGTTAGGGAATAACTTTATTCTGTCTTTATTATTCCCTGCACCTTCTATTAAAACTCCATTCTGGTTTCTGCATTTCTAAGGAAGAATTTGGTGTTTGGAGCGGCGGTGTCGGCATTTCGAAGGAGGTCGCAGTCGTTCCAGTGCCGTCTGTAATTCTGCACCATGATGGAAACGTAGGGGTCGGAAATCAACTGTTTATGTACGCCGGATCATACACGATTGCAAGACAACTGAACGCACAATTATTCATCCACGTGCCCAATGACACGGATCGAAAATTGGGAACTCACACCCGTGAATCCGTCCTGGACTACTTTAACCTGGATCCCAAGTTTGTAAACTACATCCCGCATGAGAAGAGAATTTCACCAGTTAACTCCGTCAAGTTTGACGAAGTGGATTGGTTCAACGGTCGGCTACCCACCGACAAGGTTGTCATCATGGACGATTACTGGGAGTCTGAGGTATTCTTCGAGGCTTACAAACATGAGATTGTCCCTCAGTTTGAGCTTGTACACGTTCCCAATCGGGAAAAGCTCGAAGACTTGATTCAAGACATCGAGAGCAGCGAAAGCGTCGCCGTGCACATTCGCGCAGGTGATTTTGTGAGATCTGGCCGAGCCAATCGTCATTTTCCACTTTCGTACCAAATCAGGGCCATGGAGTTGATGGAGACGCTGCTTCTCAAGCATAAACCCACGCCCGACAAAGTCAATCCGACCCTGAACGTGAAGTATTTTGTGTTCTCCGACGATATCGAGTATGTGCAGCGTGAATTTAAGAAGTTGCGAGTGAACGCTAATGTCGTCTTTGTGTCCAACTCCAATCGCACTAGTATAGACGAATTCTACTTAATGACACTCTGTAAGCACGCCATAACCCCAAACAGCACGTTCAGCTGGTGGGCAGCCTACTTAATTAAGAACCCGAGAAAATTTGTGATAGCGGCCTTCCCAAAGTATACTGGGAAATTCTTCGACTGGTTTAAGGGCGACGTTAGAAAATACAAGGAGCTCGTGTTCTGGAAGTTCGCATACCCGAAAGGGTGGATTACGCTCAATCCGTTTGAGGATTATAAGTCTACTTTGTAAAAATAAATAAATGTACGCATAAAAATTGTTGTGGGGTTGGTTGATTATTGCAATCATCTGCAGACGCGTACGCAGATTGTGGACAGCAGACTACGTTTACGTCCAGCTTCAGAATCCAGCCAATTCAATTTTCTTTTACAACTTCGGCATGAAATTTTGTACGCAGGTCGCAGAGTACCAGATCTCATGGTTCTCTTGTTTACTTGTGCTCTGTCAGTTCGCCAGTTTTCCAGTTGCCATTTTGCTCGTACTTCGTTGCATTGTATGTTTATTAAACAAATCTCCACCAGCACGAGTTTCGAATCTTGATTCCTTGCACGCGGTCGTCTGGGCCTGGGGTCTGGACAGATTTTCAGCTTCATTTCGCCCGTAACCGTGGCTCGCAGTTCCTGGACCAGAAAATCGCACGCGCACATTTTGTTTCAGAATTCTGGCCAGCGCAAGTGGCCTTAGCTTTTACCGTTTCAGCGTGGTGGTGATATTAGATTTTAACTGTGTCAGTCGTCTGTCGTTCATGGTCATGGATTTTTCTGCCCGGTAAAAAAAATGTAAGCTAAGGTAAGGTAAGTGCAACTGCGACGTTGGCAGTGGCACTGACTCAGACCGCTCAGGAGAAATACGTGGGCAAAATATGTATTGTAATAATACTATAAAAATCAATGTCTTTCTCTGTCATGTCGTTTGCTCCGAGCTCTGAGAAGCTATTCACGTTATGCGATATCATGACACTGGCACCAAGGGCTTCATGGAGAAAGCTTCCAGTCCAGTCGTCCGTCTGTGAAAGCTGATACCACTCTGGACAGTACAAACAACAATCCTCCATGACGAGTAGCCAGGCCGTGAAAAGGCAAAAGCAAAGTCTAAGGCGACTCAAGGTGGATGATAAAGAAAAATGTACTCTTCCTTTAGAAAGAGAAAGTGAAACCAGCATTAGCGGCAGTGCAGTGATGGCCTGATCTTGAGCCAGGGCATGAGAGATGAATCCTCTTGGCAGTGCTTGGCTGCTGCTGGCTGAACAAGTGCAGGACACAACTCAAGACTTGTATTTAGTCAAACTCGAGTCGGTGTACAAGTTACATTGCACACGGTGGCACAAAAGCCAGCCCCGAAGCTATACTGCACTATTGCGCTGGCTTCTAAATAAATCTTGCATCAGGATCCAGCACCAGTCCAGAGTCGCGATTCATGATCCACGACTCGCGGCTCAAGAGCTTTGAACTCAGTCAGCAGTCTGCGAGTGCGATTCAGTTGCTTTGCAGCGTTGTAACCGGGCAGTTCATCAATCCAAAAGTGGTCGCACGTCGCGTGGTGCAGTCGTCCTCGACTCCCAACGCATTGTTTCACCGCCTCCGTCGCTTTCACTACACTGCTCCGAGGCGAGCTAACGCTAACGTTTTGATTGAAATCGGATCACAAATTGTGTACTAGTCCACAAGCAAGAGCGCGAGCACTTCATCAAAGTCGACCAACTCCAACATACAAGCACCACAAGACTACAATTGACTAAAACCTGGTGTTCAGGTATCAGTATCCTGTGATCGCTGAACCTGAACTTTTCTTTTCACAATTGACAATGCATTTTCATTTCCACGCTCGAGTGAATTCTATCGTTCTCAAATCGTCCGAGGAAAGTTGGAACTTGATCCTGAATTAAGAATCTGTGAACTGGGAATCATGGCTGCTTTGTCTTCGTCTGCTCTGATGACCCTGACTCTCTTTGCAATGTTTCGATGTTTAGTTTTCCTGATTGGATTCCTACTTATTGGTAAGTAGTAGCCAGAGGCTGCCATAAATCAGAATTGGGATGCTGATCCTTTGCATACCGTCACCTGACATAATTCTTACGTGCCCTGTCCACTGTCTTTGTCCAGGTTCAGATGGACTGAAAGACGTTCTCCTCGCAGGCCCGTACTTTCTTCGGCGAGGTGAAGACGTCGCCTTGTCCTGCCAGTACGACATGGAGGGCGAGTCGCTGTACGCCGTAAAATGGTATTGTGGATCACAGGAATTCTATCGCTTCGTGCCAAAAGAAGTCCCACCACAAAAAGTGTTTTATGTCCACGATCATCCTGCTAATATTGATGTGAGTGTCGGCAGGGCTTGCCAAAATTCAGTCATTCATTCATTTCATTGCTTTATGCTGTGCTTGAAGTGATTGCTTGCATTGCATTGCGCTGCTGCGCTTGCACGGTGAATAGGTAGAAATAATTGGTTCGAAATCCATCAGGGAGGCTGATCTGAGTGAGTCCGGGCATGTACCTCCAAATTGAAATTGAATATTTCTATACATTCGCTGCTTGCTATGTTGCTACTTATATGCCTATTATTGAAATGAAATTGGTCGAGTGAATGAATGAAATTGAAATTGTGCGTACGAGCACGAGAAGAAAACCGGTATCAAGGCTCTCGGGTATCAGCCCGGCTCCTGAAAAGAATAGGAAAGGTGAACAGCAAGCGCGTAGCAAGCAGCAAGACAAGACGCACGCAAGTGAGTGAAAAGAATCATTCAAGAAGAAACAATAAATACCACTTTCGCTTTCTTCTCTTGATTCTTGTCTCGTGAGACGCAAGCCGCTCAAGACGGGCTGCCGACTCGACACTCGACCGACTTTCACTTTCTTGCGTTGCGCCACACAAACGCTAACGCACGGAAGCGATCACGATCACGTCGGCGATAATAATAGACAAGGGAACATTGAATTCAAGTACTTAACATAACATACAGAGTACATAAGAATTTGAAAAAGTTTCAGTGAACCTTCCCATTCGAGAATACATTTTTCATGCTTTCGTTTACGCTTATGCGAGCACGAACGTGAATGCGAACGCGAGCTTTCACTTTTCACTTTGGCTGAGCTGCTGCCTTGTTTAGTTTTTGAACCGGGAATACTTTCTCGGCCTGGTTTCATGCATGATAAGCATCGTGTTATGATAACTGAAGCACTGTGAATACGAATGAATGTGTACAAATTCGATTTCGGCAAGGCAATAGAAATGGCAATAATGGAATAACGAACGAGTTGAATGCACGCCAGGCCAGCGTACGAGCCAGCCGAGCCAGCACATCATCGCTCGTATAATTCAATCTTGCGTTGCTGTGCGTGGCGTGGATCGAATTTGTATTAGCACTAACTAAACGGTCACTAAGTGACTGAAGTGGTTATCAACTCACAACAAGACGCAGCATATTACAAATACACTGACACAGTTTTTAATACACGCCGACTAAAATTTTCAGAAATTAATTTTAAAAAAAATCCTAGATGCACGGAGAGTCATACACACATATAATTATAGTTAATACTCCGTACCTTTTCGCTTATCTGATTCACTACATCACTTTTGGAAGTGAGAACAGCTTTGCCAGCGACGCTCTTAGGTAAATTTCTTTCCCAAAAATGCAGTTCACTAAATCGCCTTCCTCGACCAAGTCAGAAGGAATTTCAACGATGTTGTCGGGAAGGTTGTCTGAGTTCAAAAGCTCCCCATTCATTACTTTAAAAAGCCATACATGGAAACCAGGTTTCGTCATTCTCATGTTCTGCTGTAGTGTGAGCGATCAGAAATGGTTCCACAGATTGCCATTTTTGACTCAGGCTTGAACAATATCTACGCGCCCACCTCGCCGAACTACAGGGAGACACTGTCTGAAATCCCCACCAATATGATAGTTTTCCAACCGAAGGGTCTGTCACACCTTGCGAGATTTCTGAGCTTGTCATCAACAGCCTTTAAGGCATAATGGGGAGCCATGTTGACTTCATACCAAAGGCATCTGCATCGAGCAAGGCGAGCCCTGCGGCAGAATTCCTCCTGATATTGGACAAAGATGATTCGAGAAAAAGGACTCCAAATTCGAACGTAGAATGAAACGTATTCCCACCGGGTAACGAAGTTGCTGCAATTCCCTTAGATGCCATGCACACAACTGATCTGTTATCACCGACAACTTGTGATACACAGTTTCGTAAGTGAATGTCTTACCACTACCACCTGGTCCGTCCAGTTAGAAATATCTGTCCATGTCATCAGGATTTTCGACTGCGTGAATGATCCGACTAAAAGCTACTCTTTGAGCAGGGTTCATAAGGGCTTCTGTTCGGTCACTTTCACATTCCTGATCAGCATTCAGTGCATGTTGCGTATTTAGATTTAGTAAATCTGATTTAGTAGTATTTCAGGAAGATGGAAGTCTAGTAACGATTTCCGGTTCAACTGATGGATTTCCTGGATTTCTCTCAGAGCAAGTTGCTCATGCACGTCTGTTAGGTTAGGAAACTTGTAAATCTTCAGAGAGGCTTGCTTTATGATTCATCCATAGTTGGCTGGACTGTGAAGGCGAGCCATAGAGACAAATATAGGCAAAGCACTCCATCATCTTGTGACGCATTTGGTATGCTCCCTGAACTAAAGCAGCGTCCCATTCAGTATCATCTTCGAGAAGTGGCGTTTAACCGCAGCATCTCTGAATGTAGGACATAAATTACCTTCCGCGGTACGTATGAGGTGACCCCTCTCACATGCAGGTGGATGGAAGAAGTACTGCCTTTCCAATTCTTGCAGCATCCCCAGCTGCAGCGGCATGCAAGTAGTCGTGCAACCCTTTATAATTTTCTACCCTCAAATTCTTCTGGTTTTGCTGTACACAATTGATCCTGTTTGCTTCAATTTTTACGTATGAATCGACACAGTATTGTTGAGTTTTTGACGGCTGTCCTCACTGAAGTCCGAAATTGGACTGAAGACAAGCGAGGAATGGAGCAGTGCAAGTGGAATTTGCAGTTAGAGAGAGAGCAGTGCCGCTTATGCGTAGTTACACACACACACCACACGACATTTCACTCTCAACCTCCTCAACGCCATAAAAAGTTTCACAATGAAAGAAACAAATGTAGCCAGATTTGTTTTTTTAAAAACCTTTTTGGTGGTGGAGGAGCGGGTCGAAGCACCACCCAATATAGCGCGATAACACCGCCTGACCATGGCGGGCATGCTTGAGAAAACCGCTTTTAAAATATTAAGTAGTTTTGGAGGAGTAGTGTCACAAGGAAGCAAGAATAACTGGAAGAGCATTATAAGAGGTCTGGATGGAGGATTGATGGATGGATGGATCTGGATGGATTGATGGAGGACTGGAGGGTGGATAGAATATAGAATAAATATAGAATATGAACACGAATGAGAGAAAGAGT
This sequence comes from Mesaphorura yosii, assembly GCA_009869945.1. Classification (NCBI taxonomy): domain Eukaryota; kingdom Metazoa; phylum Arthropoda; class Collembola; order Poduromorpha; family Tullbergiidae; genus Mesaphorura; species Mesaphorura yosii. The sequence goes on from WIXG01000039.1 coordinate 108,137, forward strand.
CGAGGAAGTGTTCTCAAGAAATCATGACTTGTGAAGAAGCGGAATACTTTTAACAAATCGAGCGAAAGCGATAGCAATGAAAAGGCTTCTTCATTGATTCCTGTATAGTCGACGGCACAAAGGGCTAAGAGCCGAGATAGCTGAGATCAATATGACAGTAGAAAACGACGAGCTAACTCGATATTGATATTACGCTCATTAGTCATGCCAGTTCGGATATGCTAACTGAGAATCGATACAATTAGGCAGTAAGTGGGTCCATTAAACTGTCGAATCGAGAGAGTTCTGATTCTGAGTTCGGCGGAGTGGGCATCGATTCACTTTAATTAGCAGCTCTTTTCTGCCTTCAGATTCAGCAATCGAACAGACACCAAATCTTCCTGCGAAACGTGTCCTTTTATGTGAGCGGGACGTACAAATGCGTCGTGTCAGCGGAGTCCACATTTCAAACCCTGTCAGATGTCAGGAATATTGTGGTTGTGGGTAAGTTGTTCACTGTCCTGAAATTGGTTAATTATGAGCTTCATTATTCGTTTTGAGCGCTACTTGCAGCTGTTGGCTACGACGCTCCGAAGCTTAACCTAGACCGTGCCAGCTACCATCCCGGTGACCGAGTTCAGGCCAACTGCAGCATTGGAAGGACGTTTCCGAGCCCAAACATGACGTGGTATATCAATGATTTAGAGGTAAGCCAAGTCTGGACACGGCAGAGCGGTGCGGGTGCGGGTTTGTGCGCATTTTATGCTGACACTGACCAAAATTGGCAACAAATGCATTTTCTCCAAACACAAGTTTATGACAGCTAAAGTTTGACCAACTCAAAATGATGTCTCAATCTTCCAGACTATTTCCTGTAAGTTCTGCTGACGAATGAGATCTAAGAGCTTGTACAACTTTAGTGGTAGGCCGAGCACTGGACGCCTGTACCCACATTTCATTTTCTGCACGCACGTGATTCTCAGACGGATACAAGCAAAAACTTTTTATTGCTCGAGCAGGCCGTATTCCAATCCAAGTCCATCTCATTCTAGCAGGATTTTTATGTTTGCCTTTGCCCTGCCACTCGCCACTCCACGCCAGAGACCAACAACCGAGAATTCCGTAAAAGCAAAACTTTTTCCATTCACGCACATTTTGATGGATGAACAAGTTGATTCGTTGCGAACCTGATAAAAGAAATGAGTTTCAGGAAATGAAAGGCAGTTTATTTCTTTTTAATAGTAGTTTTAACACGTTTTTATACTCCAGAGGGTTAATCTGTGTCGTCGTGTGCCGTGCGAGAGGTAGGAAACTAGTTTTTATCGTGAGTGGGCGAAGTTTAACTCTTTCTGAACCAAAAAGCGTGTTTGCGACCGAAGTCTCGATGTCTGGTTTGCTTGTACAGCAACTCAGCAACCCTTCTGTCTATTTCAGAATCCGCAGATTAAAGACAAGACCGTATATCAGCATAGCATATCAGTCCCGGACAAGCGAGACCCGCCAATCGTAACGACAATATCACAGATCTCCTTCACACTCCCGGAGAGTTACTTGCCCTCAAAGCTGATGTGTAAAGTGTCACTCCTTGACATCTACACCGAGTCTTCAACCAAAAGGATCCAACCTGTGCCAAGAAATTACACGTACATCGGGGGCTTACATGTGAGCAACGCAATAGTTCCAAGAACGAGCAAATCCAAACTTCCAACGTCCTCCTTGCTGCCACCGCCACCGGCTCCAATTGGTGCCACAAATAATTTGAATTCGTCGTACCACGCTCGAGGAAGAGGCAATTCGTTCTTCACGGATTCATTCAGCTTCAATGGAGGTAAGCAATAATCGCCAAATTGTGAGTTAATTGAGTCCTTAAAATGCTCAAATTCTTCTCTGTCTGTTGACACAGGTCCATCAGCATCAGAAACCCATTCATTTCATTACTGCACGGTCGTATTTTACTGTATTGCCTACTTCACCAACTTGTATTGACGACTTGCCGAATTGGTCGCAGAGAATTGCTTTAAATAAAAGCTTGAAAGACATTTTTCAGAATTTTGTGGAGACGTGCTAAAATTCTATTCCATTGCAAGTGATGGACAACTGCATTTTCCTCTCCACGAGCCACGGCCATGATTAAAGACGACACGACGCTTATTAGCCTGATAAGATCTAATCCAACGTGACGTGACTGCGGCTGGATTTTCGCAACTGCAAATGGCAAATACAAATGCTGACGTTCAAGATTTGCATGCAAGGCAAGTCTGGCGACTAGGGAGAAAGTGGCAAGATAAGAAACTGCGTTGTAAGCAGAATTTGGAGGAGATCCACAATGAACGAGTGAAAAGCTTTCACTCCAGTGCTGTGCATGAAACGATACGACCACGGAGAACCCTTTCTTTATGTAATATGATTATCGAGCTTTATCAACTTTCGACGAACGGCATGCTTCACGTAGCGTCTTTTGCTTGTAGTAAGACAGTTTCAGTTCAATGAAAGCTAAAGCCAGCCAGTTCTGTCAGCCATTAACTTTCTTGTCTCATTGTCATCGTCATCGCTTGCTCTTGCTGAGTTTGCTTGTCGCTTCTGTTGCATGCAGGCAGGACAAAGGCGGAAGGTACGGAAATTGTCACTTCAGGCGCATGCCCTCTATCTCATTAAGGCCGTCATTAGCGAAAGCTCTTCTATCATATTCAATTAACACGGGCTGCACAACGAAACTCAGACTATACAAAGTGACTTATTTCATCTGTTTGTGCTACGTCGTATAAAAAGAACAAAATACAAAATTGAAATTGGCGTCGGATGCCGAAGAAAGTTTTATAAGATTGGTTTTAGCCCTTCTGCACAAAAAAGTGTATCAAATGAAGTGTGGAGTTTAGTTAATTGTCGAAATACAGCTGAATTGAAGCAATCAAACATCGATTTACTTAAACTGGATAAAACTGCATTGCATAAATCAAGTGATGGTCGCAGCTGCGCCCAAAAGCTGGTCAAAGCACCAAGCACACACTTGCGAAGTCGTTGACGTAAAACGTCCATTAACAATAACACTCTTTACTGGATTTAGTCTATTTACCTTAAAGTAATAGGAACTTAACCGCAATTAACCGCTTCCAAGTACTGAAGCTTATAGCTTGCGTAAAGGAAAATTCCGCATGTTAAACTTGACAGTACGACTCTCCAGGAGAGTTGGCCTGAATCCAATCCAAGTAATTGGTGACCTTTGTGTAAACTCCAGGCTGGTTCACGGCTGCGCAATCGTTTCCCCACGACACCACGCCCGTTGCATAGTACCGTGATGTGTTTGGGTCCTTGTAGTCGATTGAGCCGCCAGAATCTCCCTGACATGTGTCTTTTCCTGGGCATGTCGGAAATGAATGCATGCACGGTCATTAATGAACAACGGGACATTGAATTACTGACTTAACTGACTTTGGCTGGCATTTACCTGGATTGTACGTGCAGAACATGTTGTTATTCACAGTCGTGTAGTATCTCTGGCATTGGCTTGTTGTCAAAACGGGCAGATCGACTTCCCTCAGCACTGCAGAAGGAGCGCCTCCGAATTGAGTGGTTCCCCATCCACTTGCAGTCACTGTGGATCCAGAAAAGTCCCAGTTTCTAAATTTCCACGGAAGGCAGACTGGCTGAACCTACAGGCCAATTCACACTAGTCAACTACAACGCACTAAGCAAATGAAAGTATTTCATTACTGTTTTGGAGAATGTCAACGGCGTGGCCAAATGCAGGATTGAAATGTCATTGTCTTGGTTAATCGTTGAGTACTGTGGGTGCTGGACGATTCGGTCCGCCAGAATGACTTGATTTGCAGTGTCCTGTGTTGTGGAAATGTCATAGTCGCCAACATCAACGTAGAGGCTCTGTCCCCGGACAGCGTTCGTGCAGTGAGCGGCGGTCATCACGTAATTCTTGCTGATAACCGTGCAACCACAGAAGACTCCATTGTTCTGTGTGTACAACGCGCATCTCCACGGCCAGGCTCCAATCGAGCTTTGTGTTCCGCCAACAATTCGTGTCATCTGTAAAAGAATTGCCAGTTGCATCACCTGAATTACCAGCCCGGCCAGGAATTCACTCGTGCAAGGCCTTACCTCATTTTTCAGACCACATGAGCAACTCGGCTGTGTCACTGGTCCACCAGCGATTGCAGTCAGCTGACACCGAAATCTAAAGGCAGTATTCGACGCTGGGTTTGAATCGTCTGACCGGAATCCGATGGCGATGCTGTTTGACGAGCTTGTCCGGGTAAATGTTCCCATTCCACAGGTGTATGATTGGTCAGAGAACGACGAGCTGCCACTCAAACTGTAGTAGAAAATGTCGTACCCGCAGTTGGGCGCCTGCTCCACGTTGAAGTCATTGCAAGTGAGTTGAATCCTGGATCCAGGTGGTGAAGAGACGAAGTATTGGCAATTTATGTTGTTCGGGTACGAATTTGGGTAGTTTGGTGAGTCCAAATTCGCAGTTTGGCCAACTTGCGGGAAGGCAAAGTCGTATCTGCAGGTTGGTGCTTGTTTTGCCGACACATTTCCCTCAGTTAAATGATTATGGGTCAGGCCGTCAAGGTTAATTTCTTGTGGAGCCAGATATTTACAGGATACGGCCACAATGAGTGCAAGCAGTAAAAGCTGCAGTGCCGTGAAACGTTTGAGAGACATTTTCTTTCGGAAAGGCACGGCAGTAATTATGAACGTGCCTGGAATTCAACTAAGGCTTCGCCCAGTCCCACTGGATCATATTATAGTGTGAAATTCCTCAAGTTGATTTCAATTTGCAAACCATTTTGCGACAACAGGATTCATGCTCATTGCCTGCAAATTGTGCAGATTCCATGAAATGCTGGAAAATGAGCTGTACAATGCGCGCAATTTGTGGTTTCATCTGTGCAAATGTGCAATTAGAACCTTCAAAAATATTTTAACTTTATTATTTACAAGAAGTCGGCTTCTGGCGTGCGAGAACGTCAGAAGGATAGTGTTGTGTGGCGGCTTGAGCCGCACATATTGTCGCATTTGTCTGTTCTGCTCGCACATATTGTTAAATTTTCAATGTTCAGTCTAACACTTTGACCTCTAAAATTATTTTGTGCATATCACAGCAGCATATGTTAATCTCTCCAAATGAATGAAGCGCAGCCTGGCTGTATCGTGGAAGCGGCAGCTCTGGAATTCTTTTTTTATGATGCATGTCACCTGCTACCAGCACTGACTGAACTGAAGTTCAAGTCCAACTGCATTTTTGATGAGATTCTATCAAGCATTCAGGAGTCAGGTTCGTGGAAAGAATTCATAATTCCACACTTCATCGCACATGTTTTTTTTCATTATCTAAGTTAATTCATAAATGAAAGAATAACATTCAGGAATTACAATTAAGCAAGGTAAGCCAATACAAGCAAGATGTGAACCGTTGTATTTCATTTAACTGTGAATTTTTTTTTCTGAATTTTCGCCGCCAAGCATTCAGGCATCCAGCCATTTGAGCCTAACAGTTGAATTTTGTCATTTCCTGCTTTCTTCATTCCTACGCACTTTGACCAGGGTCGGAGAACGCGGCACAATACATCTTGGTCTCGCTCGAAGACATGTTTAATAACAAACGTGTCTTGCATTTCTTTTCTCGCGGATGACAACCCAACAAAAGGACCGAAGCAGAATGACAAGAAAGTAATTAAAATTACTTCTGACATGACATTTTTGCAATTCTTTATTCTCTTCTTCCAGTCGTACGTGTAATATGAATGAGACAAGTACAGAATATGAAGAAACCAGAATAGCACAGCTTGTCAGCCAGACTCGAGGCTTAGCTGACTTAAATCATCTACTAATAGTAGGACTGCGTTAGAAATTATTGAAGTGACACATGATTACAGGGACCATTCACTCTCATCCCCGCTCTCATACAAATTTCTTCCTTCTTCGGAGCCCAAGCGTACGTAAGTTCTTCGACGTCCATGACTGTATTGTCTTGCAATGATCACAAACACGAGTGCTAAACACACGATGATTGCGACGGCACCGGTCACGATGTACGCCTTCATATTCACTTCTTGGTTCCTTTTCGCCTCTTCGGCGTCGGCGGTAGCGTTGGCTTCTGCTACAAGAAGTTCGGATTGCTCAGCATTTGCGCCTGCGCCCTCCTTTGACGATTCAATTGGCTTCCCCAACTCCCGAGCAAGACCCTCTTCGCGGTGGCGAACCATTTCTTGCTTCAAGTTACGAACTTGTGCCTGCAGTCGTTCACTTCGTTCTTGTTTGATCCACTCGTCCAGATCCTTTCGTTGGACGAACTTCAGGGCGAGCATCATCAGACCTTCGCCCTGGCCAAATGTAAAAGTCATTGCGGTCAACATATACATGCAAGCAAATGTTACAAAATGAAGTCGAGCTTACAATTGCAGTCTTCTCCTCATTTGACTGATTAGCAACATGAGCTTGGCCTTCCTCATCCCAGAATGTCAATCCTCGGCGGCAATCGAATGTTGGAGGGTCAGAACCAGCTACAGCTTCAAGTTTTTGTCGGGTGTCTTCCGGATTTGGATCCCCAGATTGGCTGATTAAGTAGTTGATCATGTCGTAACATTCTGCTGGCGTCAGCTCTTCTGCCAAGTGCGAGATGAGCTGGGGGTCCACTGGCGCTGGTGGCGGCTGCGAGAAATCGTACGCTGGGAATTCATCGCAGCGTGAAGACGATATAAGCACTGATAAAGCTAAGGCCGAGGCCATGCAAATGACTCTAATTAATACGGCAAAATCATTCATGATAGTGAACCTTACAAATCCGACCTGAAGTTTCTTGACTAAACTCAACAGAAGTTTATGGGTCAAATCCGACGAGACGAATTACTCCTTAGCAAGGTGAGGAGGTTCAAAAATCATAATACGGCATGTAACATTTAACCCATTCGCAAATTTCCAACCTGCAGCTCCGGCAACCGTTTCTTGTCGAACAACAAAATGTATTACAGGCATCAAATCCTTCAAAGTAAGTTTCATAAAAATTTAGAAGGAACAATTGCACTAATTAGAGCTCTCATGTAGCGAAGCGAGTGGACATTACGTCAAAATTTTTTGAACCCTCCAAATTGGAAGAGTGCGGGTAAGTCTTGACAAAAACGTCAACATCAACGCAACGCCAATAATTAATTTGCGTAAAATCTTTACTTCTGTTTTAAGTTCCTTGAAACACCTCATCATACGGACCGAAATAGTGACACAAACTCAGCCTGTGCGACATGGCTCTTGGTCTCGCCGACATTCAACATATTGCAATCATCTTCTTTGGAGCATTAATACACTCCACGCTTTGGTGCTCATGTGTTTTGGGGATTCTAGCACTGTACAACCTGGCAACAATCGTCCTCAATCATCCGCAGGACTTATTCATAATGTGGGCTGTCGTAGTCATCGTTGCAACCGTTTTTCGATACATTTATTGCCAGCATTTTCCTTGTGAAGGACTGAACTGACACGAACGAATCCTCAACTTGCCATTTGCTAACGTTCAAAATTGTCCATTGAATATAGAAGTGATTCTGTGATGCAAATATACGAATGCCTTGACTGAATTCATTTTGATATGCCGTGTTATTCTTTTATGTTTTGCTTTTATGTTTTTCAAGTCCATTACTCCAGATTCCAGACTCCAGAGGCTGCAGGAGAAGGAGCCTCAGGCTACTTTTCCAATTGGAAATCGTAAAAAGGGACATTGGCTATTAAAAAGTTGAAAATTGAGATGAATGGAATATTTTATTGCTAAAGTTGGCTCATTTTGTATTACTTGCGCTTGTATCGTGCCCAGGCCAGGCAAAGCTATTTAATCTTTCCCAATTTCAATGCAAGTTGCTCTGCAGAACTTTTCCAACCCGAATTTTGAGCTCTAAAGCGAAAATAAGTTGAAAAGAACAACGATTGGCCATTGACAGTTCTTTTATTCATCACGCAGCATGCAAAATGCAGAAAGGTTAATTGCAAGGCACAACAATTAAATTAGTAATTCGATGTGTGATTGTGGTGAGACGATCGGCGGTGACTGACTCATTTCACACTCAGATAGAATGGTGACCCTGGAATGGGTATTCTGTCGTACGAAATGTGTGTTTCGTACTTGCCAGGCGTACTGACGTAGTACGTGATTGTGATGGTTCCATTCCCGTGCGCCTTGGCCCAGACTTGGGACTCTCCGGGTCCGTCAATATTCACATCCAGCTGATCGCAAACGTTCTTCCCTTTTTCCATTTGCGGGTCCTCGACAAAGAGTTTGAAGATATTTTGCTGGCCTGTGCGTGTAGTAGCAAAAACACAGAAGTCTTAGCATAGAACACAAAAATGAGAACGAATAACGAATATTTGACAGTTAATAGCTAACCTTGTCGTCCTTCCTTCAGTCCGCGGCCCGTCGCATGGATCATGCTGGCCAAACTCATGACTGATGTTGTTGTGCTTCACTTGTTACAGAGAATTTGTGAATTGATGAATGGATGTTCACACCACGGAGGCTACAGAGAGATTAAAATTTGATTAGTCGGCCGTGATCATCTTTATCGCTAGTCGATCTCTTCGTCTGTTGTTCGCATGTAAGGCAGTATGGAGAATCCAGACAGCAGTGCCTTGTTGACTGCTGAGTTTTTGTCGTAAGCATTCATGTTGCTCGTGAGTTCATGACGATGTTCTTTTTCTGGTATGAAGCTCGACAACCCACCCACGCCAAGCACTGCCTTTATTTGGGGCTTGTGGCTTTTAATGCGTAGTTTTACATGCAGTAAAGCCATCATTATCGTGACTTGACATCTTATTGACATCACTCCACGTACTTGCTCGTTACTGTGTTCGGCGATGGCGATACAGCAGCAGTGGTAGTACGTGGAGCACCCCGACCTCACGCTGGAGTCACTTACGTAAGCCTAAGACACCCTAATTTGAGTTATGGCTTGACATTTGAGATCTTTGCTTGACTTTTAGCGTTTACATTGCTTGCCTGTGTACATAATTCTAAAAAAAATCCCATTATTATTTTAATTTTGGGCGTGGCGAATGGCGAACGTCATTTGTATAGGCAAATGAAATGGGTCCAGTCCAGCTTTCTTATCTAAATATCGGCCTCTCGGCTCCAGCCTTCAGGTTAGAAAGACTGGCCTTCAAACTGTTCAACATCGTACCACATTCGACTGTAAATTGAATAATTCACCTTAACGAAGAATTCCTGGGGTGAAAAGGCTCGGACGGAAAGATTCAATTGACGCACCACTGCTTTGCTCCGAATTCTGTCCAAAAGTGCATTTTAGTTCGCGTATTTCGAAATTTTACCTGGCCAAGGTACACAATTTCTATTCCTAGGTCTTAGCCTCAAAAGCAGCAAGGTAACTAATTTCGGAGCTCTTCGTCGTCATTATCTAACCATTATGGATTATACAAATGAGGTACGATGATGATGAGATGACTCTTTTGCTCCAGCCATAAATTATTGCGCAATCATTACTTCCATATCGAAGGCTGAGGCGGGGATGTGCAGAAAAGGAAAGGAAGTCGAGTGTGGGCGATTAAGACTTGAGAGCCCATAATGATAATTATGATTGTGAATTTAATTGCAGCAAAAACGATTTGAAACCGGATCAGGTACAGGCGATGAGTAAACAAGTACGCAAAAGCTTGAAGAGGATTGGATCTCATACTGGAACTGGAATTCGAATTGCTGACCACTCAATCGTTGAGAATGTTTACAATTCTTTCAACTTCAGTGCCTTTTTGGATAAGATTGTGCTCTTAAAAATTGCATTCGACTCCTGACCGTGGCGTGGCTGTGGCAGAGTTCCAAGTAGATTTTTGTGCTGACATTTTTTGCGATAACGTAAAATATGGCAATTGGGAATGAAGATGGCAAATACACTATCTCGTATTCCGTATTCGCGTATGTCATGTCATCGTGGGCGAACTCTCGATTCTCTTGATCATGATCTGGACTTTGAAGCTCTCAACCCGCTATTGCTCTCAACCTGGCCATGAAGCACGATTGACGTTGAGACCTCAAACGTTTAATCACAGTCATAATCTGGGCACGTGTAATTAATTTTATCCTCACCTTTTTCATAGTTATTATGCTGACAGTGGCAAAGGCGCAGCACCACAATGATGGGCATGACAAGAAAGATCAACGAGGCTTTCAACGAACATTCATTCATCTTTAATTAAAATTATGATAAGTACAACAACGAATAATCTTCTCCGAACTTTTTTTACAACAAGGCACAAGGTCATGTCATGCCATTAAAATTGCATTTAATTGCACTACGTACTCATTTTACTAACGTGGCAAGGACAAGACGCACGACGAATTTAGCCGCCAGGATTCACTCCTACAGTTGGTGGTTTACTGGAGTCAGGCGGCTTGCACGGATTCTGCTGCGTCACCACTGACGGAGCACCACTCGAGCCAGCCCCGGGCAAGGGCACCCCCTGAATTGGGCTGCCAGGAATGACGGACGTTTCTGTGCAGAACATGCACGATTTGGGGCAGGTTTGGTTCATGAAGGAGATAAAGGTGCAACAGAATTGTTCTTGGGACACGCCACCAAACTCCGAGCAGGTTGGGACCTTATCTTCGCATTCGGAGCTGCGGCTGCGAGTCTCCATCTGTACGCTTCTGGAATCTGTGGGTATTGATTAAATTCAATATTCTGGATCATTCCTTTGATAATTATGATTCTAATTACCATCTTCATCTTCTAGAAGATAATTTTCACGCAGTAATCTCGAGGAGGAAGAGCAGACAGCCAACCATGTAAGTACCAAGATGACCAAATTGAATGAGAATCTGTACGCTGTCATTTGAAATAGTGGAAGACTCAACAGTGATGACAATATGTAAACAGGTTTGAATGGCTGGTCTTTTGCTAGAGAAATGAGAGCTCCACACGATTCTCAGTGACAGACTACGAACTCATTTCCAGCAACATTGGCATATTTATTTCAGTTTTTGATTGACGCAGACGGAACAATAACAAATTGCTTTGATGGTGCGAGCGTATGAATCCAATGTGCTTAATTGTTCCATTTCCATAATTAAATTAAGAGGCAATTGATTTGTTATTGTGCTGTCAAACGCATCACAACTTCATCTTCAGCGTATAATTCGAGCATGAAGTACACCGTACCAAATACCCGTACGGACGATTATTGTGTAAGACCATATTTTGGAAATTTGTTTATGGCACTTGCTTGTTTATAATACTCCAACTGTCCAATTTGCTGTAATGGATCCTTTGGTTCTTGCGTCATTGCTATTTATCGTTGATTCGTTCTTGGGAATGGAAACCTCGAAGCTTGGAACACTCACGAAGAATTGACGCTGATACCGTGCCTTTGCTCTCCCGATTACACGGAGCCGCAATTCCATTCTGTTTTACGCCATGCTAAGCATTCAAAATATCTTGTCGAGTCAAAGAACTTAACCTGAAACTTCCACTCCTTGGCTTTGCCATTTTTATGTTAATTCAAAATTAGCATTTTGTGATTCTCCGAATCTGCTCCTGACATATCCATTGTCTAAGTCTGAGGATTTTTGAGGTATTCCAATAAGCCTCTTACGCGAACTCACGCCTGTTTGCCTGCCTGCTTTGTGCTTATTCACGAGTTCGTGTTTATGGACCCCTGAAAGGATAAAAATAGAAAAGGAGCATAAGAATAATTAAAAGAAGGGACCCACGAATCCGTTCTTCCGCTACACTTTTTGCATTATAATATTAATTAAGTTGAGAAGTTCAACCTGGCGTGCATTAATACGTCCATTCTCACTTGAAGATTAAAATCTTATTGCTTCTGTCCGTAAAGCAAAGGCGCAAGGCGTCCGGCCGAGATTTGTTTTGTGTCAGTCATGCGTTAAGCGCTTGGCGCTTGCTTTCACGGTGAAAATGTTCTGTCAACGAGTGGTAAAGTGAAAAAGGTTATGAGTTAAAAGGTACGAACACGAACACAAACTCACGCCACGCACGGCCACGGCGGCGCTGAAAGAAAAGGAGAAACGAGAAATTGAAGTTTGGTAATGTGGCAAAGTTTAAGATAAATAGTTTAGAGAAGCGGAGCAAAAGATCTTGTATGCCGAGTTGGTCTTTGCTCGATCGCTGTACCGCGAAATGTTATGAAAGGGCAGCAGGCAAGGGCAACGGAGCGTGCAGAAGAGATTAGTATTACAATTAGAACACATTTGCTCTTTTAAATGGAGAAACTTATTCCAATTAAGTTCCTCACTTTTCTTTTTTCTTTCATAGTCAAACTTTTTCACTCACGTTGCCTGCCTTGCCTGCCTGTCTCACTCTTGACTGCCTCTACCGTCATGGAGTGGCTTGGCGTAGGTCTTCGGGTTCCCTGTCTTAAAGTATTTTTGATGGTGTGTAGAAATTAGTTTTTGTACAGCGCAACTCGTTACCCTTTCACAGTGCTTCCAGCCAAAGACAGCCGCCACCACCATCAAAGGCTGACTTTGACACTTATGAAGCTCATAATGTACGTCCATCGCCGGAAATTATCTTAAACTGTCTGCTCCGCTACTGTAAGTTAAATACCACCACTTAATAGCGCCATTACATGTAGTCAAGTTCTGCTGTGAGCTTACAGCGTGCGTACACCAGCAGAATTTTGGTTTAAACACTGAACGCGGCTGCCTGTGAGTCTGGATAAATATTAAAAATTCACTTTGGATTCAGGAAGCTTATTAAAATTAAGATTAAACAACATAGAGAATGGCTAATTGGTACTACTCTGCTGCAATTTATGAAACCACTTTCATTTTGCGCGAGGCTTATCCCTGAAAGCAGTGAAAGCGAAGTCATCTGGACTCTGTTTCTCTTCTCTCGTTTCTTCGGGAAAGCTGAGGACCTGTCATCATTAAGCAGGTACGATGCGATGCGCTAACTCGTAGATCAAAAAAGAAGAAACAGAACTAGGCGAACTAGTCGAGCATAGAGAACCGGGGGCGACCAATCCTTTAATCCCAGGTTAATGAGTATCTTAATAACAGAAGATTCCTTAGAGACACGGTTACGGCGTGGTCACAGTCATAGTACACTTTTTTAAAATAAGGTTGGACACATTTCTACATTTTCCAGCCTGCTGCTACTCTTATCAAGAATATGAGTAAGAACTTTCAGCATCCGCATCCGCCCCGATACCGCCAGTTTTCCAATCCGATTATTGTAAATTTAGTTTGAAGTTTGAGATCGAGAATAGAAAGCAGCCAGTACGAAATATTGTGCGAGTGCCATTGAGTTATTCTGAAATAATTACAAATAACACTACCACTGTCCTAAAAGTTTCGACACTTACACCAGGGAACGGACAGGCAAAGAATCTGGCAGCATTTACTCGAGTCTAAATTGGAAAAATCTGAGGAGGACATCATACCGCATTACAGAGATAATAGAATAAAGAGGAAAAGGAAAATCTCACTCTCATCTGCGACTCGTGAAATACGTGGCGTGCGATATGAAAGAAAGAAAGCAAATGAAAGATGAGACAACGACGCACTTGCCACGATTATTATGACGATGATGAGATGCGCTTTGTAATAAAGGGCGACGTGCGTACGTGCGAATGCTAGCAGTGCAGTGAAAGTGCCAGGCCAAGCCAGGAGTCTGTGTTTACGTTCACTTCCTTTCGTCAGCATCTCCGCTGCCGCTGCACGCTGCAGGCCGACTGCGTACGCGTATCGCGTACTCTTTCTTTGCCAAGTTGCACTTTCTTCAGCTTTCAGCCCGCCTGCCTGCTTGCTTGCTTTTCGGTTCAGGTTTAAATTTAGACTGTGCAGAAACTTGTTCCCGACTTCAGTTGAGTTTCGCATCATGACAGTGCCACACACAGCGTGAACAGGGCTCGTCTGTGACTAACGTCTTGCATCTTTCGATTCTGATCTTGACGAAGAAAAGCCACCACCACCACGGCACAGAACGTAAAGTTAAATACCCTTTTAGGAGATCTTTTCTCACTTTTGACAGTTCGGTGTCTCGGGCTCGCGTGCTGTGATTCGTGTTTGTGGTTGGCAGTTTCGCCTCATTGTTTGTGTATTTAGGCAGCATAGAAAGCAAAGCACGCACACGCACTCATAAAGGGAAGGTAAACAAACAGCGGCCGAGCAGGATTGTTTTGATAAGATTGTGCTCTAATAATAACAACACAGACTTTTGACAGAGGACGGGTTTCTTCCTTCTTCAGACTGGAACTTAAACTGGAATGCATCAGATTTGCGAGAAATAAGGACCGGACTAGTCAGTCACTAATCATTAATGTGAACCGTTTTTATTATCGTTCTTTGGACATCGTGACTTGACCGGCCTGCTTTCTACTGTGCGCAATGTTCAGCACTTCTGTAATCTACCTTTGTTTCTACATCGTTGTTCAGCATTCAGCGACAGGTAAGCCCCAGATTGAGATAGCCAAGTGCTGACTTTTGGAATGCAAAGCTTCTTAATTGACTTAATTCGGTTAAGAAACGAATGACGAAGCCCACTTCACCCGAATTTCACTTTAAGATTCAATCGTGTACATCGTCGCCGTTTGAACTGATAAAAGATAGCAAAGTAAAAAATGCAGGGTAAAGACTAAGTGACTCACATGTAAGGAGGTACGGTGTTCTCGTTGTTAGCAATTGAGGAAGCTTATTAACGTAATTTATCCAGCACCACTCGTTAAATGTGGTTGCGCTCATAAATTATTCTGGGAGCTAATATTTTACATGATGTTATTACCGCACTAATTAGAAATGTTGAGCGCAACATAACAGCCATAAAAAATTAAGGCAAACTACTGCTTTTCCAGAAACCGCCAGTAAGTAAAGCTGCACGCGTCGTGTACGTGCAGTCAAGTCAAGAGTGGAGCGGTGGTCTGGTGCAGGCGGCGCGCGTGCACGGTACATGAATCCCGAAATAAGTATTTGCACACATAATTTATACGGAACATAAACTCCAAGGAATTTTGCTACCACGTAAGACAGCAACACATGTAACATTAGCAAATCCTTCCTTTCGTATTTCGTTGCCACACGCTTTGGCCTCACAGGGCAAGTCTCTAGCTCCTTAAAACTAAAACAGAGGTTTTAAATTTTCCATGAGTAGTAAAAGCTAAAGTAATTAAGAACTTTTTTGACGAGCACGTTGCCTACTCTTTTGCTGCCTCCTGCAGTCTGTGCCAAGCCGCATGGCCTGCGCCTCCTGCAAACGACAAGACGCAAGGCTGAGGCCGTGCATGCCGTGGCTGGCGAGAGTTGAGAAAGATGGAGGAAAGAGCAAAAGATCCGTCGACTCATCATCACTCATTTCTTGAGAAACTTTGCTTCTAGTACTTTGCTTCGCTGTAACAATGACACGAACCACCAGCGAGCATGTAAAGTGTAACTTCAATAATTTGGCCTGGCGCATCGTGCACGGAGAGAATTGAGGAGCGTCTTTGGTTGTTGCAGCGTTGCTTAAAACGGAGCAGAGCAAGGCAGTCGTGGTCGTGCTCGTACACGACACAAAACGCGTTAAATACTAGCCGAGTCGAAAACTTTATGCATATGATGTCATTGCATCCGGTACGGCGTAACGGGCTTTCTTCATTTTCGGGGGGTGACCTCACAAAATGCAAAATGTATAGGGAACAACCGCCAGCCCAGCCCGACCTTGCCACAAAACACCTTAATACAACTAGCACAAATGGAGATCTTAGTGCAAGTTTTAGCTTTCTGGCTCAAATTAGAATTTTTGCAATGGTTTTCATTCGTTCAAATACAACAACTTGACAGCTTGGCAAAGAAAAGGTCGAATGGCGTGACAAAAGTTCAGAATATGTAGCTGGATTGAATCAAGAATTGTCAGATACCAGTCGAATCTGCTGGTGACCTGTACCCACCTTGGTCAAGGATTTCTGAATCTTCCATATCAAGATTGATGCCGGACGTCATCGAGTTTTTTCTGATGCTTGTGCGTGTACTAATATGAATGATGACAAGAAGACGTAGCTCCTTCACAGCAACTAAATCTATGAATTCGACCTGGCTCCCAGGAAATTTATATATTGACATATGATGCGACGACAAGCGCTGGTAATGTATTAAATCTATTATCTTACAAGTCAATGCTGCTGCATCGCATCACAGTACCATCACGTCAGCACGGCACTTACGACATGTCTCGGCCATTTATTCTCGGAACGAACACGAAATATTGATGAGTGCTCCAGAAACGAGTCGCGTCTCGCATGTAATGCAAGCGCGAGACGCGAACACAAAGTGAAGAAGTGCCGTGCACCGTGCAAATGACAGATGAAAGATGGATACCATTAAAACTGGGATGGGATGAGAAATTCATTACATTGCATTCACCATTCACTATTCACGAAGCAGCGTAGCGAGACGAGACGTGGTGACGTTTCTCGATCGGGTCTCAGCTTTCGGGAATTTTTCATATTTTCTTCAAGCCTTCGCGTCGAAATCGAAGACCGAAGATAATATATACATTACGACATTATGGCATTAGGACAAACTTTCTTCGACACTGTGCTTCTGCCTTTTACTTTGCTTTGCCGGCCCTGCAATGCAATGTGATGCTTGACTGCTCTTTTGTATGCACCAGCCTCGATCGTCTTGTCTTCGCCTTCTACCAGAAATGAGAAAACTTATATCGCATATCACCATCACATTTCGGATCAAGTGCGACGGGACACGGGAATGATGCATGATGTAGTAGCCGCAGCCACGCGTAGTGAGTTGAAGCACTGACCACGATCTTATAATAATATTCCAATAATGGGGTTCATACATCAAAAACAGGAGCAGGCGCTGAAGTGCGAAGCTTATTATGGAATCCGAGCACATACACCGCCACAGCCACACAAGTCAAGTGCAGCGCAGTGCTGCAAGACCAGGCAAGGCATGGAAAGTTTGTGCAGTCCAAAAGATCGTCAACATCCACATTCACCCTCTTCGTCGACTCTTCATCTCCATCGTCTTTAGATTTAGATTGTGCGTCTTGATAGCAATTCCTATTGCTACTATACGATGTCGATTCAGTTCAGTCCGTCCAAGATTTTGATTCAGTCGTTCAAGCAATGCAATGTAATTCGGTACAATGTTCAATGCAGTTTTCTGATTTCGATAAAAGCCGGCCGAGAAGATGAAGGCGAAGGAGGCGAAGGTCTACCTTGATGTATGATGCAGCGAAGGCAAAGACAGCTCGAGCTGTAATTCAAATTGAAGTTCCGGTCTCCTGACTTTCACCCTCCTTTCTTCTTCTCTTCGTCTGGCCCTCGTCTGAGTTTTCCTTTCCGTCTCCTTAATGGAGTCCACTAATCGAATTCGATTTCTACAAATGAAATCGGCCGGCGATCGTTGAACATTGAGCGTGGACGGCTCGGTAATGTGTTTGTTGATGTTCCAATAATTTCCTCATTTCCCAAATAATGTACCACTTTCAGAATACAAGGCGTTTACGTTTAAACACTTTGTCTTGGGTCGAGTCGCGTCGTGAGTCGTGCAATGCTCGCTGACGACAGACTTGACGGCCCAGCTGTAATGCCAATGGCTCTTTGGCTCTGCTCGGGTGATGTTGACCAATTTATTCCTATGTCACCAGCACCATCACATCACATCAGGCACTAACGCGAAAGGAAAGTGCATCATTACTCACAATGCACAGTAGTCACGTCCCATTATACGTCAATTGAATTGGTGGTTTCCTTCCTCGTGCTGCGTGCACGGGGTGGTGCTTTCTGAATAATACATAAATAATAATACAACAAATCCCCACTTCGACAGTAACGGCGATGCAATGGCCCGATGCTGTCGTGCATCTTTCACAGTCAGCGAGTCAGATTCTAAGAAAATATATTCAGTCACCACTCCTCCTCTTCTCTTCCGTTTCTGACAGTTGAACTTTATTTTTCTATTCACATTCACACTGGCACGGCACACGCACTTTTGACGACTGACTTGAAAGCACATGCCACTGGCTTAAATGTCGCGCTGCACTGACTGAAAGTTGACAGAATGATAGCACAGACATACGGAATTTATTATGCTGTGACTTGTTTTGTGCTGCAGTTGCAGCGCAGCGTAATGTAAATCGCATTTAGTTTTCTTCTGCTTTCAAAAGTCATTCATGTGCATGTGGTTGGTAGTATTTTGCATTCGCTTTCACCAGGATTCTTTTCCCTTGCGAGGTTTGGGTTTTACCGCTTCGTTTCTGGATGCTGAGATTCATTTTTACATTGACAGACTGGAAAAAGTGAAATTGAAGTTATCCGACATGGATTCAATCAGGCATAAATACTCTCTGCATTCTGCATTATTTAACAATCTCTGTTGAGATGCCCGACCATGAACCGTGATATTAAAATAATCGAACCATGTACAAGTATCCCTTCGATTCCTTCAAATTAAATTATCTAATTAGGCTAAGCCAGTCAGCCTTCCGCGACCTGGCTGCATGTTTCCTTCTCCTTGTCTCAACTAAAAATTATCACTGCCCTTTCGCGTCTCGAACTGTGCGGTCTCATCCTCCTTAAGTATCTGTTATTTTGATTCGGCCTTCTTTGTAGTAATAAACCAGAGAAAATTCTAGTTTTGCTGCTGGTTTTTTGCGTGCAATTATTGCCTTCCTGTTTAAAATCTGAACAATCTCCATTAAAATTTTGCTCTTTAATTTCATTACAGGGTCCGACGGCTTGAAGAACGTCTTCCTGGACGCTCCTCGCTACGTGCGTGCTGGTGAAGACATCAACCTGTCTTGTCAGTATGACATTGACACGCGGTCGCTGTACGCAGTCAAGTGGTATCGTGGCTCCGACGAATTCGCAAGATACCTTCCAAAAGAGATTCCTCCACAGCAAGTCTTTCCGCAAAAGGGAATTCATGTCAATGTGAGTTTCGCGTTTCAATTTCGATAATGGAACAAATGAACATTGTTATGGCAAGTAGAAATCATGTCACAAGTCACGACAATCATATTTGATTGGCTCTGCATGTATTATTAGTGCGCACTGTCAATTTCCAATTAGATCCGAAATTCACGTGTCATTTTTACCCTGACGTGCATGCATTTTGGCTGTTGGGACTCAATTTTGGAACGAGCGCTGCAAAAACAAAAGGCAAGAGACGACCAGGCTAAATAAATCAATAACACGACAGCGACAGACATGACCTCAGGACACAGAGTATATAACACATGTCAAATCTTACCTCAACTCAGCCTCAACATCACCTTCAGCTTCTTTCTTGAAAACAACTTTTTCCAAAGAAAGTCCCACGCCACCGTCAAAGTGTTTGCATCAAAGAGAGCAACTGATTAGGGAATAATATAAAAACAAAACATAAGAATCGACTTACAAAACAATAACACGACTTACGCGACGGAGACTGAGACGAGTCGGGCCAAGACAGTAGAGAAGGTCTTCAAATCCCTTCCAGAAATAAAAGAATTAGTGCTCTGCACTTTTTGCACACTGCTTTTGGAGAATCGCTGTCCCAGTTGCAGTGCAGTCCCATTGCTTACATCTTTCTCGTCTCTTCTTGTATCTTGTATCAACGCAGTACGAGTAAAAAGATCGCCTTGAAGGATTAAACTAGAGAAAGAAAGAAACTTAAGCCAGACAATTGCAAAGCGAAGGAACAAATGCCAAAACACGGCACAAGAGACATGCTGGGTCAAGCCATGCCAAGTTATCATTTATTTAAGAGCCTGCACTGTGTCAGTTGCCAATAATATTTTTAAAAACTACAGCTAATTTTGATTACAAATTAGGATTACGACTTGGGACGAGGCGCAGGCAGGCGCGCAGACTGTCACAGAATTTGAGTCCATGCCAAAGCTGTCCAAGTCAAAGCGTCGATCACCTGCCAAATTTGGGTCACAACATGCTTGAGCTTTGACTTGACTCCAGTACCAAAAACAGTCCAAGTATTTGGACAGGGTAAAGGCTGATAATCCATTAGCTGACTTGACTTGAGTATTAGTCTGGGCTCACAAACAATCTATTGATTGAATTTAAAATTTCATGAGCTTCTGCCCATTAACTGTGTGCTGTAAAGAAAAGAGCAAGCATTAAACAGTAAAGCAAAAGGCACGCGTGAGCGTGAGATGGGAAATTAAGAGCAGATAAATGCTCTCCATAAAAGTTCAGGATTGAAGGAGCAATTCACCTACTTAAAAGCGTGTTGCAGTGTTTCTCGGCTACGTAAACATCGCGTTTCTAGCGCTTAAGTACGTGTAGTACATAATCGATTATGTATTATGCAGAAAAGCGTAATGTAATGGCAGTAATGGGTTCAGGGCTCTCATTTTAACGAATGGCAAACGCGAATCGTGAAAGGCTGAAACAGAAGCAAATGAAAAGCAAAAGAAAGAAAGGATGAGCAAAGGAAATGCAAAAAGTCTTTGATAAGGATTTATTGATCAATTAAAAAGAAAACATGAAACGCAGAGCGGAACGAGACGAAAAGATCCGCTTTCTTTGCTTTCGCGCTCGCATTCGCATTCCATTCAAATGTTAAATGATAATTCGTCTGGAGTCTGCTTTTGGCTCTTACTGTATCAGCGGCAGTTATGTCAGTGACAGTGAAAGTAATCTTCTTTTTGTCTCTTTATTTTTAACCTTCTTAACATATTTCGACTTGCACATGGTACTTATGGTCACCTTTAACTTGTCTCCTACACGCTTCTGGCGTGTTCAGCAGCAGCAGCTTCGCTGTCAAGCTTCACATGCTTCCTTTTGCTTTCGTTTTCCTGTTTCATGTCTTTTGCCCATCATTAAGCTTCTGCAGAGTTGAGCTGAGAGTTGGTCGGTCGTATTTAGCACGCATTTACTATTCGAATGTCTTCGGCGTAGCGACTATTTTGGTGTCACATTTCTGTTTCTAGTTTCGACTGCACGATGTGCGTAGTGTAATGCGTGTTTGCCCTACGCCCGCCAAGGTTCTTGGCAGTGGTTCACAAAGAATTAGACCAAACGGAGATAAATACAGTCTCTAAGGCGGACCCGGATCGGGTTTATACTGCTGTACGCGTTTATTGAGCGGTGGGCAGTGTCAGAATATTTGCTCTGAGGGGTGTTTCTCGGACGGAAGTAGGTTAAAGACTGAGATAAATCCGAGTCCGAGCCTAGGAAAAGTACGCCAGCCCTGACGCATGACGGTGTGACGCCTGAGCTGCTAAATTATGCTCACTTTTGTATTTCCATTTGCAGGTCACCCAGTTAACAGAACATCAAATTGTCTTAACGAATGTGACCCAAGAAAGCTCTGGCACGTACAAGTGTGTGGTGTCCGCAGAAACTACATTCAAAACCCTTTCTGATGAGCAGGAGGTGACTGTCATAAGTAAGTTCGTTGCCGTATTTAACAAGATTCGTCAAATTCTTTAGTACTTAACGCATTTACATAACATTTTACACTTCCATAAGTTGTTGGACACGAGAGCCCGAAATTATTCGTGGATCAGCTGGATTACAGTCCCGGAGACGAGGCGACAGCCAATTGCAGCATCGAGCGAACTTCCCCTCCAGTTAATATCACGTGGTTCATCGATAATTTAAAAGTAAGTCGTGTAAACTGTGAGCTCTTTTCTTACGTAATTACCGGTAAAAATACAGCAATAAAAGTCTGTTGTCAATATTTCAGATTCCAGTCTCAAAGTCTCGCACGTTCCTAAAACCCGAGTCAAACCACTCGGAAATCATCACCTCGATCTCAATCCTGTCCTTTCCGCTCCCGGAGTCCTCCAGCTACGTACGACTGAAATGCACTGGACAACTTTACAGTGTGTACGATATGAGCTCAGAAATGACGATCCCGCTCCGACCGAGAAGGGTGTCCATGATGAGTACGAGCAATACGCTCGCGAAGCAGCGGTACAATGGCACAGGAAGAGGTAAGAGAAAGCAGACCTTCTGTTTACACCATTAAAACCCGCGTTCTATAGTGCTTACTTTAATATCGAGGTATTAAAATAGTTTATAAAATTCACGCATCGCACAGTTTATGATTCTTACTTGCCAGATGCCAGTGTGAATTGTGAATTTATTACGAGTTTGAATGAAAGAGGAAAGGAGAGGAGAAAGATTTAAATAATCTTGAATTATCCCACGCGATTCAGTGCAGTGTACGCGTGCCGCGGCGGATTTCACGCCCCGCTGACAGAAGCGAGAAAGATGAGATTTTACCCGTGAAAGGTGAAAATCAGGAATCAGCGTGTGGTGAAACCAAAAGGGAAATATTAAAGTTCGCTCGCTCATCATCATGAAATTGAAGAATGTGGTTGATAGCGCGTACGGCGTACTTTCACCACACCAGCTTTTTTGTTACTAAACTCGTCATCATAAAATTTTTTACGACTCTCGTGTGAGTAATCCACGTGCACTCGGCTCAACGAGAACATACGCGACCCGCTACTGACGACCTGCGTGCATGTACAATGCAATTTCACCTTTCACATCTTCATGACACTTGTAAAGTTATGCACAAAAAGTTCACTTCAAGACAGGCATTAAGCAACTGACATCTTTTTTCAAGCTGTAGCTGATTCATTGAATTTTTAACTTCGATTTTGTTCTTGTCATTCAGGTGGGGCTCAACAATTAACTACAAGGCGCTGTTGGATTTCGCTGGCCGCAGCTTCGATTTCGGCTTCCATCTTCACATTTCTACTTGTGTTCGATATCTCAGCAGTTCGACTTCATCCCCTGTAGTCAATCTGCTGAATTCTTACGCAAATGTGTCAGATTACTAATAATTTCCTATCATTTATCCGATTCATCTTCCTTTCTCATTTATTATTAGGTTAAACTGCGACAATGCAAATATGATGTCGAAAGTCGAATGCAATTAAGATAAGAATAAGAATGTGCATGAATAAAGACACAAATAATTTCCAGCGTACTCGTTCTTCTCGGATTTCTCGACCCTTCAGCGTATTCATTGGCCTATTCAAAAAGCTATCTTCATCCGGCAGAGTCTTCGTCTTCAGAGAGATCTTCAGTGGAGTCGAGCTGCTCATACTGTAAACTCGTAAACTGTGTATCTGAGCTTTGAATACAAAGAACAGCCAACCTCGCCTTGTCTTGCCAAGTGATGCACTACGCTGGAGATAAACCGGAAAAGTTTAGGTCATTGTTTACACATCGTAAGGCCAAAATTCCATTCATGAGCCAAATTAACTGCCGGCGCCGTCACCAACTTTGCGACGCATCTTCGCAATGCCTTTGTTTACTACTTCAGAGCTGAATCCGATCAAGTCAGAATTCATTGTTTCTAGTTTTAGTGTTTCAGGCCAGGGCAAGGTCTACAACCCGGTGATAGCAATAAAATATCACGTTGGCTCCTTAATTTATTGGCACTTACAGGCCCCATTGTTTTTGTGCGTGGTGCCTGGATCCAGTAAATTAGTTTCTAAATCACAACCCCAAGCCGACGCTGAAGCACCGTACAGCATTGCAATCAGGCAAAAATACCTTTCCTGTCTTGCCTGGCTTGAAACTCTTACTAATCTCACTTCCTTCAACATTTCAGAATAGAAAATGAATTATGTCTTTGTCATTTATGAATATGCATGCGTATCAACACAAGCACAGCGCCAATGCACGTAGAACAGCGCGCAGTTCACAGTCGTCGTGGTCCGTGGTGGTTCACCGTGGTATATGAACTTATTTCCAGGAGAGTACAGTGCTGTGCGTATATCTGCTGTGTTGCTGTGCTCTAGACTCATTCTCTCCTTCTACATGAATAAATTACAAGATTATTCCCTTCTGACATTAATTACTTCCTTCAAAATAGATTAAGAGCTTCGGAAAGATAACGAAAGTTTCGCAGAATTCATTCAACGTGCTACTCGTGCGTGGGCTTGCTGTGACTGCAATGAAGTGTACTTCGGAGAAAGCACGCATAATCAAGAGAGAGTGAAAGGAAAATGAATAAAATGTGAATCCAACCAGAAATTTTTTGGTGCCTTACCTTAATTTATGAATTCTTATTGTTACTTGCTAGTTCTTAAGACCTGGCCCCTCTGGTTATTGGACTAGAGGCTAAAAGACGATGAGAAGCATACCCCCTTTCAGGAATCAAAAAGCATTGAACGAGGGAAATTGGTAAATTAGATAATGAAATGAATAATTCGTAACTTAACTGCAGTTCAAATAGCTAGTTTATGCACATACTAAAACCGTAGGTTTTTAAAGTCGTTCACTTTGGCTACGAGCTAGACACACTAGTCTACTTTCCCAAACTTGATAACTGCACTTAGTATTTTGAAGATCACAAACGGCGGGTATAGTTTCCTGATTTGTGTACTTTAACATTGCACGCTTTTTACAGCTTTAAGAATTCCACAAATTCTTCCGGTCGCCATCACTCCAAGTCCTACCCATCCAAATCTGAGCCTCAGGTGACTAAAATTTCAATTGAGAAGCTCCACTCTCGTCCGTTCCATTAAAAATACAGCTCACCACAGAATCGTCATTGCCCATTGAATCGGAAGATTTTAACGAAGGGTGGTTGTGGTTGTACTTCACAAAGTGTAGAGTGAAAACTTGCATTGCTTTCGTGAATAAAAAACGCCAAACCAAATGCAAACGCGTACGAATGTTTTTAGAATTGCTGAATGGTGTACTGGGGTTTTCAAAAGGATTGGATTTTTAGCTTGGAGCATGGTTGACGTTGCTGTTATAACACATAAACATTCGTCGATACTTAAAAATCCAAAGCAAGACGTCTTGGCGGCATGATTCACCCTTATATTTTGCATTGCGGTTGGTGGCAGTATTTCGTAATCGTAATTGAAAGGGTTCTGGTCTCTGGTACAATTTTGTGTGATATTTGTACATGAAACGGAAGAAAGGTAAAGGATTCAATTTCACTTTTCAGTTCAGTTCGCTGCATACACATTCGCATTCGAGGTTGATAATCATGACAAGACAACGACTGTCTCTGACGACGACGACGGCGGCGGTGACTGCCTGGATCTCGCATCTCATTCTAGGCTCGCTCGCTCTGGCTCT
This sequence comes from Mesaphorura yosii, assembly GCA_009869945.1. Taxonomy (NCBI): domain Eukaryota; kingdom Metazoa; phylum Arthropoda; class Collembola; order Poduromorpha; family Tullbergiidae; genus Mesaphorura; species Mesaphorura yosii. The sequence goes on from WIXG01000039.1 coordinate 133,142, forward strand.
CGTTTCTGGTTGTGATTTGACATTGAATTATGATTACAGATGTAAAATGAGAAATTCATGATAATGTACAACTCAAAATCAAAGTGGAAGCTCAGGATTGCTCTGGAGAAGTATGCCTGCCTAAAGTAAATTTGAGAGAAGTGAATCATAATAATCATGAAGACGAGGATACCTTCTCATTTCTGGCATAATAACATGGCAGACAGGGAAACAGCAAACAAGCTGTGCATGAGTAAATTTTTTGATGTATGAGTTATGAAAGTGACAGTTGAATTGAACACATGACAAATGTTGCCATTATCATCTTTCTCTTCTCTCTGCGCTACTCTACTCGCATGTTCGTGCTCTTGTCTGCTCTTTGTTATATCATTTAGCAGCGAGCAGTGCTGCTTTCATTTCAGGCATGGCAAGTGCTTTCTTCAGGTAGGCATTAACAGAGCCATCGAGCCGAGTCTTACATTCCGTGAACTTGTGAACCTGATTGAGGGACAGCCAGGCAGGCGGTAGAAACACGAGACGACGAGATGATACATCTTTTCTGATTTCTTATGTTCTGTTCTGCTCTGCTTAAAGTGTAATTCAATTTTGACAGAGACAAGAATGAAACTATTACGCAACTTAGATTTACCGTTTACACTATTAGAAATGTGTCAGTAACACCACATGGGCCAGAGAATGAATGAATGAATGAATTCGACCAGCACAGTAAAAGCAAATATGTTAAATAGGAGTACTATGACCTAACCTGGATTGTCTGATTGTTAATTGTTAATTAATGATTAGTGGCTGCTTGTGGTGATTTTATCAAGCTATGTGATAAACACGGCCCAAATAGCACGGGACATGCTTGTAGGTTGAATTCACCATGTCTTTCTACACTAACGTGATAGTTTTCTTGGTGTATGAAATGAAAATGAAAATGTTTGAAGCGACGTTTTGTAGAACCGCATCGGGTCTCATATCCTTTGCTAATTGTTAGCTTTCAGTCATTGGACAAGTCGTTTAATTAAGCGCACAATTCTAAACTTGAGTTCAAAATACAAGTGAGTCAATGACAAGCGATTCGAGCGAATAAGTGATAAGTGCGAATTACAAGGACGACCTGAGACCGAAGCATCCCTGCCAAACACTAGTGCCTGTGTAGTCGAGTGATTTCTAACTGCAACCGATATTAGCAAAGTGAGTGTGAATTTGACTTTGTGACGGCAGTGGAGTGGCCCAAGCTGGTGTTGCTCCTGCGCAGGTGTCTGCAGACAATTTAATATGAATTATGAGATACTTAAGTTGGTAACTTTATTTTTTAAACTGGCGCTGATGTGGATATAATACATTATTAATCGCAGCGCAGTATGGAGTGTGGGACACGTAGCACAGAGAAAAGGCAGCGCAGCGGAGGCGGCGGACGGCAGGAGCAGAAGAAAGGCAATTGTAAATAATTTATGACAAACTACGGAATACGTAATAATTGATATCAAAAGCACATTATGGCGGCCTAATCTCTTTCTTTGCACAGGGCACGGCAGAGAAGCAGTGACAGCGGCAGCATAATTGTCAACCTACTTAAGCACCAGCACCTGTACACTCTTGCACGCACTGCATCGCTGTCAACTTTCGCCTTAACTAAGATTAGTCGCCTTCGCTAATTCTGCCGTGGCCTCCTTTCCGCTCCTCTTCTTTTCCACGCAAAGGAGCTTCGGAATGAAATATGTGCTGTGCCGTCCTCCTCAATTAAATTAAAGCTCCTAAACTCCAGCGTAACGCAACATATTTTATGCAAATTTCATTCGAGTCTCTTCAACCTTGATGAGTTCGCATAAATTCTGCAAACTTCTTCCCAGCGCAGCGCAAAGCAGAGCTTTGGAGTAGTTGGAAAGTATTTGTCATGTTGCATGTAAAGGGAATTATTTCAAAGAGCTGGATTTGGCCGGCCGATTTGAACGAGATCGCCGACGCCTTTCATTCCTGCGATTGCGAAAGCCGTGCGTGGAGGAAAACTTTTATTTTTTATTGTTGACAGTAAATTAAAAGATAATGTATGGGGCGTATGAGAGGAGGGCACATAATACGAGTACGAAGCGCGAGTACCGGCTTGAAGATGAAGGAACGAGCACTATAAACTTGAGTTCTCCACAAATTCAAGTCCTTCTTCGTCCATCTAAGAATCTTTACTCTTGTAATGCCTCCCTGCTTTTACTTTTACGTACCTGCTAGTACGGCTGCTACAGCGAAGGTTTTGGCCAGCTTTCTTCATGCTTATCCAAGCCTGGCTCTGGCTGTTGTATAAAATTATACCAAAAGTCATTCTTTTTCCTGCACATTTTAGTTGGAAAAGTACGTACGTACTGGCGTGGTTTTTCCAAGGAAGCAGCAGCCAAAGTAAGAAAGTACGAAGAAAATTGTACTTGAAACTAAAATAAATTTGCTGAAAACGACAAGCAAGCGGAGAGGAAGTGGTTCACAGAATTTTCATTCAGTTTCCGGACCAAGAGTATAATGTAATGCTGCCGTCACCGCTGCCGCCGCACAAAGCACCGGCACTCTGAAAGTAGCAAGAAAAATTATGGAGAGCAAACGGCGAACGGCGAAACTTGTGCTGCTTGTTCTTGTAAGTTGTGAAGAAGTTTAGTTTCGGTCGACAATTGCAAGCAGAAGAGAGCGAGAGAGCTTAAGAAGACTCGGTTGTTGATGTCGCTGACGCTGTCGCCTTAATCACAGTTCAGCAGGCAATTATTGAAGAATTTACGTCCCCAGCAATGATCAATACAATAATTACGGGTGACACTGACACATTAACTGCTCTTTGAGTCCCTAATTTACGAAAGCTTGTACCACTCGCCTCGAAAACTTTGGGATTCTTGTAGGATTCTTTGTCCCTTTACCTCTTGTGTCTTGCCTTTTGCGTCTTGAAACATTTTACTTTTTGCCCATTGCCGAGTCTGGACTTCTTAGGCCCATGATCGTAACATTTCCCATGCAAATTACTTTTCATAAAATGTTATTGTATCAACCCGCACTTGCACTTTTACAAATTGTATTTATTACCGCAAGTATCGCTGCTTGCCGCTACATTGCCAGCATTGCATTGTGCTTACGCCCTGATATTGCTAAACAGATGAAAGCCGAGTACCGAGCACCAGCAAGGGAAATGACGGCAATGAGAATGAGAATAGAAAAAGTTGGGAATGCGAATGGAAGAAAGCGATGAAGTTTTAAAGTTTTCAAAACTCAGCAAGTTTTTATTAGACAAGTTATTCATCCGTTCATTCATTTCATGGTATCACATTCGAGTGTTCTGCTGCATACAAGCATACAAGCGCGCATCCTGCAGATGTCAGCGGTAACGAAAGATATATGGTAATCATTGCGAAAGTTCAAGCGTGTACAACAAATTTTAAGCGAGGGCGACCACCGACCGCTTTCCTGGCTGTGGAATGACCGAACTTGGAATAAAAAGCGGCCCCACAGCTCGAAAAGCTCGAAATAAACACGGCTGAGGCGAGGCGAGCAAAAGCGTGAAGCGGTATTCAAGAAAAATATTTAGCATTTAATTCAATGCCGTGTGATTTTATCACACTTTCACACTGTGACAGTGACATAACAATGTTCCAACCAGCCTGATGTTAATCGAGGATGATGGGAGACAGGTTAGACAATATTAAATATTGTACTTGTCAATCCCTCGCGACGAACGAGCGAACGCGAATAAATGCACACATTAGTAATCAGTAATCACGAATCTTTAGGTAGTGCCTGTCATACAAATCATACATGTGCCGTATCAATAAAATATGGCACATAAACGTTTACACTCTGCACTTATCTTTTTTCGAGAAGGAAATGGAAATCCCAACCCTTTTCAGAAGCAAATCCGTGTCAGTTGGAAGTTGTTACTTGACATTCACCCAACTCAGAAGCAGCTACGCCATGAAGTCTCTTTCTCTTCCCGCGTTCACAAACTGTGAGTTTTATCTTTCGCTCCTGAACGTACTCAAGTACATGGGGACGTTTCCGATTCAGCTTGAATGCGATCAGCGAGAAGACTGGCAGTGCAAATGGCCGCATTCCATCACCGGGGTCAGTTGCATCAAAGGTGGACTGTACTTTTGGCTTAATCGTGTGGGTCTGGCATGGCTCTCGGTGCATTCCTTCATCCAACTGATGGGGCTGTTTGCGTATTGGCTGGAGGACGAGGACTTGGAGAGTCCCAAGAAAGAGTTTGTATTCGTCTTGTCATGGACTCTGAACTACTCGATCAGAATCCTTATCCTGGTACAATTCGCCGCTCGGAAGGAATCTTTCTGCGAAATGCTGACGAAATGGCTGCATCTTGAGAGGACAATCCTAAAGCTGAGGAAAGGTAATGATGGGTCTTAAAATTCGAGATAAGACAAGACACTTGATGGACTGAGTTTCCTCAGGTTCGGTGACTGCTTCAGAGTTCCAGAGAAGCCAGAAGCGAACTTGCGCTTTCGTCACTATCATTTACGCGGGTTACAGCGTCTTTTTGGTGACTTTCATCGCAATCTTCGGAGGCAGTCAATGGAATCCATTCAAACGAGGCACAGAAACGTGTCAAGAAATTCTGTACTACATTTTTGTCACCCTAAAGCACATCACACACATCTACCTCATGACCCTGGTTGCATTTTTTGAGCTACTAACGCTTCTAATTTCTCAAAGCATTCATCTGTGCTTACAACTTCTTAATTATAATTCAAACCATTGCAGTTGCAATCAGAGGAACGTGCTTGAAGATGGAGATTTCGAGACCTCCATGAAATCTGACGACGTGAATGCTAAGTTTGAAAACAGCATTGCCATGTTCGAGAAGTTGAAGGACGTTGTTTCCGACTTCAGCAGCCTGTCAGCATGGATTCTATTCTCGTACAAGGGACTTTCTCTCATTCTCACCTGTCTCTCTGTTTATTCAGCCGTGTACTTTGCGGGTACGGAGCTTCTGCTAAAGCAGAGCGCTGTCATTTTCATATTTGTTTCAGCAATTCAGCTGATAAGGCTTTCATTCATGCTAATATTTATGGGAAGAGTGAGAGCGGGTTGTACACAGTTTAGAGAGATTTGGGTGGGTGCAATCGAACACCTTGCACCGGTCAATCAACGGAGGCTTGCCGCACTTTCACCATTTGGATTTCAATGCGGAATATTTTACGAGTTGCGTCCATCAACTGTACTGACATACTTTTCAATTCTTACGACGTATGTTATTGTAATGCTTCAAATATTTAACATTGGGAAATAAAACATGGTCGTCCTGCACACAAAATTCGCATTCGGATTTGCGATTGCCATCGTGACGGAAAACTTGAATTCGTTCGGAATTGTGCTTGACATTGACATTGACATAATGAACACAAGACGTGTGCTGAACTATTTACAATTGAGAATTGCGATATCGCAGGCAACTTAAATACTTAGTGAGGGCATTGATGAAGTGCTCATGAGTGTGCTCTTATTAAATTAGTCCTTGTCACTGAGGCAGGTCGTTTCAATGGCGCGTGCAGGTACATACATATAAGCGACGGCGGGAAGTGAGCACCCACACATGATCTAGTCCACACCTCCATTTTATACAGCTGCGGAGAATTCTATTTAAGATTGACGCGCAGTAGCCAAATGCCAAGTCTTCACACAATCATCAAAACTCGATGGATGGAGTGTAAAACTTCGATTTTGAACATGAGGTTCATCCAGAATTTGCCACATTGCGAATTTTACCTCCAATTTTTGAAGTTGGTGAAGTACGCGGATGCATTCCCCGTGGAACTTGAGTACCTTCAGCTTGGTGTTGGTGAGGAAGGCCCACCCGACAAACGCAAATCAAGAATTCTGGTTGGAATAAACTACGCCCGAAGAGGAAGGTACCAATGGCTGAATCGAGTTGTGCTAACAGTGGTTGTCGGTTACAGTGCACTTTAATTATTTGGAGCGTTCACAATTCCATTTGCCGAGGAAGGGTCATGGGGCGTTGAGATTCAGTTTGTAATTATGCTGGCGTGGGCAATGAATTATGCACTAAAATACTTCATATTGGTTCAACTTACACTGCAAAAGGTGTCGTTCTGAGAAATGTTGGCGAAATAGCTGCATTTGGAACGGAACATCCTGCAAAACTGCGAAGTCAGCTGTTTCATTGACCTAATATCTCTGTGTAAGTTGTCATATTGAAATTAGATGCAACGGCTCTCAGCTGCTGCTGCTGGTCGCACTCATTTACGGACTTATCCATTTATTTGGTTTGTATTCACCGCATTTTATGGAAGAAACGCATGGACTCTATTACAAAACCCCACAACGATCTCCGAAACAGCATTGTCTGATTCTGGCCTCTATGTACCTGACACGTTTCTGCTTGATTGTCCTGGTCCTACTCTTCGAGCGGTCAAGGCTCACAATCTTGACGGCGAAAAGCGCTGACAATGCATTCAACTCCTTAATTATCAACCAGTTAATTCTGACACTGACTATCTGCGAATGCGCAAATTGAGATTGAAGCGGAGCAGACTTTCGACAAAAGCACATGTGTAGATTTGAACAACGTCTTAATTAACGCGAAGACGACATTTTGAAGCTTGCCTTCTCAAGTGCAATCAACTGAAGGCGCTCGTGATGTGCTACAACAACTTGTCAGCCTGGATCCTTTCTCGTACAAGGGCTTTTCGCTTGCGCTCACTTGTCTGCATTTATTCAACCGTGTACTTTAGTGGGTTGAACCAGGATCTCAAGACGAGAGCACTCATATTCGTGCTTGTTTCTTGCGTGCAATTGATGAGGCTCTCCGTCATGCTTGTACTGAGGGGACAATCCTACGAGGAGGCGGGGCACTTTAAAGAAAGCTGGGCGCTTGCCGTAGAAAAGCTGTCGCCGATTAATCGGCGAAGGGTCGCGATACTTTCACCATTCGGCTTTCGCTGTGGTATATTTTTTGAGTTCCAGCCGTCGACTCTGCTCTGCGTACTACTCCATTCTTACCACCTACATTGTTGTTGTGCTACAAAATATTTAATATTGGCAAGTAATAAAAAGTGCACCGAAAGAACGCTTGATATTAAACACGTTCGCTATTCGCTCTTTGCATCGGTTATTCCCAAAATTTCATAAGGCCAACAATTGGAAACGCAACCGCCGTGTTAACATGAAGCTACAGATGATTCTGTTTCAGAATTACATCACATCACATCACGACATCACATGAAACACATACGAGTGCGCGTACACTTGAGTACGGTGGTGGTGCAATAATCTTGACATGGTGGTGAGAAAAGTGGCGTTGAAAGAAATCTTGCTGTTTCCTTCCGCTTCTTTCTTTTACTTTCTCCGCACTCTACGCAGGCAGTAATGCCTATTTCCTTCAGGCACCAGGCAAAACCGGAGCTGGAGGAGGGAAACCACACAATAATAATACATTACATTACTATTTACTATCGCACGGCACATCGCACCACGTCTTGCATGCCGTGTGCCATGTGCCGATGTGAACGTGATCATCAACATCAACAGTGGCAGCAGCTCCACCAAATAAAAAGACCACAAACACAGTCGCAAACGCGGTGCGGTGTAGTCGTGCCACGCCATGGAGAAAGGAAATGGAAGTAACTCAAGTAAACCAAAATAGTTTCACATCCTTGTTGCGTCATCTCCGCACTCCGCCGCCGTCGTTGTGGCCGTGCTTTCTCTTTATTGTCCTACTTAAATATGTTTGCGTGTCGTACACAAGTTGGTTGATGTATTTTTTGGTGACATTCCAGAGTACAACACTCAATGTGGTTGCTGGTTGTGGTTGCAGTGCAGTTGCAGTGGGCTACCACAATTCCGAATGTATTATGACTCTATACGAGACGCGGTGACGGTGACCGCGACAGGCTACCACAAACATTGCAAACATTCTCTATCAGCTGCTGCTGTGTCGGTCGCTGGCGCTAGCCATGCATTTGTATACGCATACGCTAAACACATGTTCCAGCAGTTCCAGGAGTGGAATAAAAATAAGCCCATCATCACTGCACTGCCACCGTGCTCTCCGCTTTCGTCGGATTCGTCCTCTCGTCGCGTCCACCACTTTGAAATACAAGAGTCCAAGATTCCTGGAAAATATGTACGAAGCCATAAAACTGAGAGAAACGGTTGCTACTTTCTATTTTCCCGATGCTATTTGTCAAAAGTGCAATTCAAAGTAACTTACAGGTTTCTTGGTTATTTTTCTTTTGTCCAGTCCTGCTGCCGGGCCGGCGAAGGAAGCAGAAGCAGCCAAGAGACTGATCCAAGCGCCAATCCAGACACACCACAAATAGTGGCTGGATTTTGAGTGGTTTCTCTTACGAGTACGCGCAAAAGAAGCAAGAACTGGAGCAGGAAAGTATTCAGAAAAATAAAATAGAAGAAAATAGATTATGTTTCCCTCCGAGTCTGCGTTTCTTTCATTTTTCCCAAGAATACTATTATGACTATTGTTATTGGTGTTCATATAATAAGTAGCGGTAGCGTTTTGGGTTTGTGAGAGGCTCGAGGAAAACAAGATTCTTTCAATTTTATGGTTTCACCAACAATAAGGGAGAAAGAGGAAAGTTTTGAGTATTTGAAATTTTTCATTTCTTAAGTATCATTCGAGTGTAATTTTTCATGATTTCTTCATGCCTTGTTGCCTGTCCATTGTTAAAGAAGTCTAGCATTTGATTCAGCAATGCAATTCAGCATCGAGCACACAAGAAATCCTTCAGATTCCAGGCCACGCAGTACTCTAATTACGGTTGAATATCCAGGCAACTCAACGCATAACTTTATTATTGACGTCACGACTCATGCATTTTATTCATCGTAATTCCAGAAAATCCAGGGCAAAACCTGTAAACAAGTCAAAGGTTGAGGTTAGCGAACATGAAATTGAAATCGAATCTCACATGTGGAAAGTGGAAGCTCAAACCCATAAATCTCCAGTTCATTGGCCCAGATTTTCTATTCGAGACGCACCTGAAATCAAAATAGACCACCCGTTAATATTATTAACCCCTGGAATTAATCAATACTCAAAGCAGCTCATTCAACCTGGATTATCATAAGCAGACTGGCATCGCAGGTGCTTGAGACTTGAGAAGCTTAGCATTCATCCTTCATTTTCGTTGCCTCGTGCCTCCTTCTCATTTTCGTACTTAGAAATCTTGCTAAAGACGAGGAAAGATTATCATCAGCTCATCACAGCCGTTTGGAACTTTCATGACGCGACAAACTCCAAATACGAAGACGAAGACACCGTCAGCAAATGCGAGCCTAGCCAGTTCCATTCTGTTCTGGTGAGTCTTCTTTTGTAATCTCAACTGAAACCATTAATCTAATTTGTGTTTTCTTAGTCCGGATCCTGCGTCCTTCACCACACAAAAGTAATGGAAACCTCTTGGCTTTTATCAATTCATACTCTCTTCTGTCTCCTTTCCCATCGTCATCAAGTGGTGCAGTGCAACTGCCAATGCAAGTGCTAGGCTACCTTTGTCTTGAATCCCCAACTGGGCCAGTTCTTTCACCGTCGTGCCTTGGCTCTGTTCCTCTGTCTTCTGCTCTGCATGAATAAGTCGAGAAAGTGAAACAAAGTGGAAATTAATCTTTGATTGATCCCTACGGGGTGCCTAGTTTACTTTAATTCAGCACTTTACTTGTATAAAACATGACATCAGACTCACCCCAGTCCCAGATCAGGAATACTGACAAAAAGAGAACAACCGTCCCCACTTGCCTCCTTGCGAATCTTCTGCACTTGCAACCCCACACTTTTACCATGTGCAATTGCAATTCACGGTTCTTAGTTCTTAAAACCATGTCTGGCATTCGGCCACTGTCCACCAGTCCACCTTTGGAGTTTGTACAATGAAGAATGAGAATACTCACGACGCACACCACACCATTTAAATAGGAATTAAGAATTAAGTTGTTGCAAATTAATAATCAACCTTCTCATTCCATTTCACCAATGACGCATAATCGCATAAGAACTGGTTCAACTAACTTGGCAGGAGTCGAGCGTCGTTTCATTTTTGGACACAAACAATCAACCAGAAGTGAACAAATAGTTGTTAGTTTTGGGAACATGCTGAGTTTCTACAGTTTAACGTGCTATTTGTAGAGCGAACTAGTGAACTTGGCACCGGACGGAATGGATGCCCAGTCTGCCCTTCCACACCCAGAATAAAGAATTTGAAGAAAAATGCATTCACTGTGCGAGTGAGTAGAAGAGAACAAACGGGGTAGGAACAGGTGGTGATGGTCAAGAAGATGAAAAAAGAAAAATGCCCACGCCAAATACAATACAAGACAAATAGAAAAGCGCATCTCGCATCTTTCACAGCCTATCCATCTTCGGCTGACATTCCATTTCATTTCTTCTTTCAACAATGCCATTCTTTTCGTGCTGCTGTCCACGCGTGCCGCCTGAGTAAAGTGCACTACAGTGGCTCTCCATCACCCTGTTTCTTTTGGCTTGGCTTTATTTATTGTTCTTCAACGAAAATGCACTAAAACAACTGACAACTGACTTCGAACCGGCGTACGACGTTATAAATGAAGCGTCCACACGGACGGACCTCAAATTGCTTCGCTGTAACGGTGAAAGTAGCGTTGCGGAGCGGAGTGGGGATGTTATTCGTTAAATCTCAATCGAGAAGCGTGTGTAATTTTGAGTGGACATGATGCCAGATCAAATAAAAAGATTATTAACAACTGGTCGATCACCGACCATTATCATGACCGATCATGGCCAAATAAATTAGCTTACCTTGGCGTGGACTGTACTGAAGGATGAGCAAAAAGGAAATCACATAAAGAAAGTGCGTGAAGTGCGTGTACATGATTCACCTTCACGGTGAATGGAAAAGCAGAAGCTGAAGCAGAGCGACGCATTAAAGAGAAAGTGAATGCGATGAGACACTGTGGACCCGAGACCGTAATAATAAGGGCGAACGTGGAGAGAACCTTAAAACGGTGGGCACAGCGCTGCTTTGGTCCACAAGAATGAGTTTGAGGAGTCTGCTGCGTCTATTTTCTGTTTTGGTTGATTTCACGTACGTACGCGTCCTCGTATTCGTATTCGTTTCTATTTCTGGTTCTTGCTTTCTCTCTTTCATCATCCTCGTCCTCATCTACTCTTGGAGCCTGAGCGGTACACGATCTTCATCTCTTCTCTCTTTTTCTCTTCGTTGCTCCAGCCGAGCAAGCACTCTTTATAAACAGGCTCCAAAGAGAATTCCTTCTCTCAGATGAGCTCTCAACCGTGACAGTGGCACATCTACAATTACTACACCAGTCCTGTCCTGATCCTGCGACTGCTTTCATTCCAGAATTCCAGCTCCACACGCATCACGAACGCACACGCAGCAATCATCGTCTCGTCTCGTCTCAGCATCATCATTTTCTCATATTTTCCTCCGTGTATTGTGATAAGTGATGTGATTCGTTCATTCGTTTTGTTTATTTTGATTTAGTCGTAATGTTGATATGGAATGTGATGTGACGTACAGCTGTTGGCGTGTGCCGCACCGTCAGTTCAAGTCTTCATTCAAAATCATAAAGTCTGTCTAGTCTGTGCTAAAACTGGCAGAGAACAGTCAGTCTACAGTTACAGTTCGTTGTTCTCGCCTTGTTTGTTAGCACAAAACAGAAACAAGCAGAAGCAACCCTTCAATCATCATCAACGTCAAATTTTATATGTTTTCAGTACAAATTACACAACCGTACAAACTCAAGTCAAGTCTATCAACACATCAGTATCAGCAAGATCTGTGAAAGGAGAACAGAACATCAACGTGTAATTAGTCCAGTGTTTGATTTGGTGGTATGTACCCATGAGGTTCGTTGGAGTCGGACTTTGTTCTCTTCGGCGGGTTGCCGAAGGTTGAAAACTCAAACTTCGGTTCCAGTTCTTTCCAAGTTCCAGAATTTCAATTGTACGTAAACTCGTAAACGTAACTCGATCATCAACAGCAACCCAATCTCGGCTTTGGCTGCCACCGCCTCCGTCGATGTCCTTTGTTGGTTCCAAAAACTCCCTTCATCACATCGTATCAGCAGACGAGACAAAGACAAAAGCAACTAATTCAAATTACGATGGAGAGCCTGTAAATTTAACAACATTGAATTAAAATTAGAGACCGAATGAGTTGAAATTGGAGAAGCGGTACGGCAGCGTAGCGGCTTATCTTAACAAGAACACGAACAGAATTAGCAACTGTTTTTGTGCTCGCTCGCTACCTGCTCGCTTGACTGACAATGAGTTTTCCATTCCCATTTTCTGGGTTGGGGTTTTGTGAGCACTATAAATTAATTCTAGAATAAATGTTCCGCTGCTGCTGCGGTGTACGCGTAAACTCAAACGCGTTCGCAGAACACAGGCAGACACATGAAGAATAGTGATTAACAAAATCGGTGTACCATACCGTAATACTTTGATGAAAAAGCTCAAGAATTCCAGTCGCAATCTACGCCGACGGTTCTAAAATTGAATGCAAATTACATTGTACGCAGCGACTGCTCAGATTATCCAAGTTTGCAGCCGTAGCAGTAAAATCACTTACCATTCCCACCGCCGCCACTGCGTTAGTGCTCATCAATTTATCCTGGCCGCCTGGCCATTGAAGCGGAAGGCCAAGTCGCCGTCGCAAACTTAACTTGTTCTTGTTTTAAGATCAGAAACTTACCCGCAAGTTTCACCCGTGTTCGGTTACACGTTTCCTCGACTGGAAAATGTTTCTCATTCAAATCTACATTTCGCTACACGTTCTGATTTGGGTCGGTGCTACAGGTAAGAAATTTTAATTGAATACTAGGTAAATCTTTCAGAAGCAGAACAAAATTTTTGTGGTTGGTGCTGGAAATCTTTGCAGCGCAGTGAGTAAAGCAAACAGGTTCAGGCATATAAGTTCTAGAAACTTTGAATTGTATTTTTGTACTTGCAACTGTGTCAATTAAGCACTAAATGAACCTTGCATTGCATTGAGCAACCGACTACGCGAAACACGTGCTAAAGTAAATAGTCTAGTCTGCACCGGCACTTTATCCACGTCGAAAGTTGTGTGGAGAAAGCGAGCGCAGTGCAAGCCGACGAAGTTTAGCACAGTCAGTAGTGAAGAAAAATCACTTAGCATTATAAACTTTTTTAATTTTCATGAAGTAAATAAAGTAATTAAGAATGCGAGCAAGATAAATGAGTGTACTGACTTGCTCGGCTGCTTTCTTACTGCCACAGCATAACGACTTACGGTCTGTGATTTCGAATGCGGCGTGTGCACCTGATAGCGTGTTAGCTGGTGGCACGAAGGAACTCCCGCAAAATCAACCTGTAGTTTTGAAGTGTATCATTGACGACAAAATTCACTTGAACTAGCTGACTTCAAATAGAATCATATGTCATCACTCATAAGCTACGAACTCGAACTCGGACCTTACATGCGAAGACTCTGTGAGTTGCGTTGTGACGTGAGACACATTTCTTAAAATTTTGATTCATCGAACGCGAACGCTTTGTGAGTACTTCCGTTTCCACTCCGCAACAACAGATTCGTTGATACAGCTCTCTGTGCATGCAGGCATTTGTAAAAGCATTCGCTTTGAAGTAAAGTCTAACACAGCCCGCCCGTCATAAGTGAAGCACAGGAGCGCAGTTTCCCATTCCAATATCCACCTATTGACCGCATCAAAGAAAGAAATCAAAGCAATGAGCACGATCCGGCAATTTCTTCAGAAACGCACAAACGCTGGGCCGAACCCCAAAATGTTCTTGACCACGATCAATAATATTCCAATAATAATGTCTATTGTGCGTTAAGTGTACAAATTACATCACATTTCATGAGTTCCTTCCTTCATGGACTCACACAATACAAAAGGAAGGAAAAATCGCGGGGCAAATTCAATTTGGAGGAACTTAATATATTACAGATGGTAAATGTGTGTCGGAGTAGCATTGAGATCGAGACTATTGTATCGCCAGTTGAATTGCTCACACAGTTGCGGCTGCGGCTGAGGAAATGGCAATAATAATATCGCGCCGCGCTCAGTGGCAGTTCCGTGCTTACTGCCTTCCTTGTTCATGTTCTGTAAATAATGTGCTCTTGCTTCCAAACTCAAATTCAACCACCATGACTCTTAATGGAATCAAATAATAGAGCTTGGGGTCCGTCGGTTCTCAGTCTGGATGCTGATGAAAGCTTGCAGTAATTTTTCTCTTCACTCCTTACCATCCACCTGTAAAAGTAGACGTAAAAGTAATGGAACCGTCTAATCGAATCGAATTGAGGGCTGGCTGGCAGGCTGACAGTCGCGTCGACAGTCGACAGTGTCTGGAACCTGAATTGGATATGCTTCGATTGACAAAAACCTCTGTGTTTTCTTGTTTCAGGGTCTGACGGGCTGAAGAACGTACGGCTGGATGCTCCGCGATACGTGCGGAGAGGAGAAGACGTCAATCTGACGTGTCAGTACGATATTGACACGCGATCGCTGTACGCCGTCAAATGGTATCGTGGCAATGATGAGTTTGCAAGATATCTGCCAAAGGAGATGCCACCAAAACAAGTATTTTCACAACGGGGCATAAATGTCAACGTAAGTTTCAGGCGTTGCGTTGGGGCGCTTCCTCCTTTCTCAAGCAACCCCGAACAAGCGCACGACTTTGTGCGTATTTGCAATTCAAATCCACGATCCACATTACATTACATTTTACATGCGTGATAAGAGCTCAACCTTTCTCAAATCGTCGTCATGCTCTTGGCTGTGGCTCGTAATAAATCAAGTTCATGAAATGGCTTAAAATAACATGGTGCAGGAGAGCATTTAAGCCCACATGTCGTACACAATCCGAGACGGCTAAAAATACCTGCCTGCCCAACTTTCTCCATGATAAATTATAAATGTACGGAACAGATTGTCCACGTCGGAATCGTAGAGGCACGGGCGAGGAGATTGGGACAAATCACGTAGGATCAAGTACTCCAGGCAATGGTAACGTGAATTCCAGAAGTGAGCCTGGATTCAATTAGAATACGTAAATAACCGCATATGCGAAAGTTGTCTGTTTATGTACATTTTATGCCAAAATTGGAAGCAAATAGATAATAAATGGTTTATGCTAATCGCATGTCATATGCCATGCGGGGCCGCCGCGATAAGTCCACAGAGTCACATTTCCACCAGCGGCGGTAGCGCTGGAAAACGTATGTGATATATTAAATCACACATAACACATTTACAATGCACATAAATTATTCCCGAATGCGCGCGCTCATGGTCGAGTCTAGGATTTCATTCACAATTACCATTTACCAAGTGCCTGTGTACTGTGGACGGACGTGGCAGATGCGGATAATGCAAAATAGATTTACATACGCGTATGCCAGGAGAAATCCCGTGAAGAATCTCAACGTCCTGCTGTTGTGCGGTTGTTTTGTGTGTTTTCATCCTATTTTTGTAGTTTCTTTTACTTTTACTCACACCGCGCCGACCGAGCACATATCCACGAAGATAAAATTCATGCTCGATGCTCGGTAATCGAAATCTCTTTCTGTTTGCTGTCTTGTCTTGTCTTCGAGTCTTGTCTTCTTGCTGTAACCGTTAGCCCGATGCCAATGCCAAACCCTACGAAACAACGAAATGTTACAGCATTGAATGGTAAAGAGTAGTATGGTAAGTAAATGGTCGGTCGGTCGAATCCCATAAATTTCGTATACGGCAAGGCAGTCACCAGTCAGCGCACGCATAGAACATCAGAGCACATGTGAGCCGTCGTGGACATAAATATTATTGTTGGGAGACAGAAAAGAAACCGTCCCTGTTCAAAATTTAATTCCTTCCAGCACAGCGCATCGCAGCGCGGTCCGTGGCATTTTATCAGTGTTTGCAAATAAGAAATAATACAAATGTCACCATGCAGCCATGCAGGTTGGCCCGACCCTCATCTGTCGAATCGTCGGTCGTTGATCCTAAGTTAAACTGGAGAAATACTCGTACTTCTTCTCGAAGGGTGTAATTCTGATGCTGTAATGCTTTGATATGTAGTGATGATATTAAAAGCCCAAGCCCCTTCTTTCTGGCAATGGCCTGTCCGGATGAATGTGGCTTTTAATCTTTTTACACAATCATAATCGAATTATTTCGCCAACGTTGCCGTCTTCGGAGCCAAGGCTTCTTGTGTGGCGCGGTGGTCATTTTATTAAATTACATGAGAGAGGAATTCAAACCCATAAATCTTGGGTTCAATGATCGTAGGGTGCGTGCGTACATCACCCGCAAAATATAGAGATATTTTGTGACCAGTGCAGTGTCCTGCCGCGGGTCGTTCTTTTTTCAGTTCAAAATTCATTGGACAGCCGCACCGCAGCCGTCGTC
The DNA here is from genome assembly GCA_009869945.1 of Mesaphorura yosii. Lineage (NCBI taxonomy): Eukaryota > Metazoa > Arthropoda > Collembola > Poduromorpha > Tullbergiidae > Mesaphorura > Mesaphorura yosii. The sequence goes on from WIXG01000039.1 coordinate 149,519, forward strand.
GTCGTACGACTCGGAGGGTGAGGGTGAAATTAGGAACGCATTTGAATAAATCACGACCAAGACTGACTGCAATTATTAAATTGTTTTTAAATGTTGACAAGCCATCTTGCCATTAAAATAGTCGGCCGCCGTTTCAGTCATCGTTGGCGGTCTGGGGTCGAAATCGAATTGTCGCAAAATTGAATTAAAAGGAAACAGACCGCAACCGAAAATCTGTAAAATAGCAATGCAGTTACAATGATGCGGCAATGATCATGATCATCATCACACCATCAATGCCATTGTAAGTATCGTGATAATGTTACATTCATGAAGGTGGATTTTTACGCCTTGCCAGCGAGGCAAACGAATTGTGCACATTGAGGCTGAGAGCGTCATTACCTTCGCTAAAAATATCCGGAGCAGGAACAGAGATCTGATAAGGATTTATTGATCAATTAAAGAAGATTCTCATCTCAAAATACTCCATGCTCTTTAACTGCGAAGCAGCGCAGTGCAGTCCTCTTTGCTTTGCTGAGTTGATCTTGTGAATTTCTTCCACTTTCTTTTATCGTTCTTGTCACCTTTCCTGCAGTGCCAGCCAACAACCAACTCGTCGTCCGTTGTTTGAGCTTTCTTTTGTATTGTGATTGTTCAAATGTGTTCCACATTTCCTTTTTAATGTTTACTTCTAATTCTCGTCCCACGCGCCACGTCTATGTCTTCGTGCTGCTGCTTCTGTTCAAATACTCGTGTCGTATTATAAAAAGAAAGAAGCTGAAGCAGATACTAATCTTCTCCTTCATTTAAGATTCTCTTTCTCTCGTGTTTACAAAAGTTCTTTGTCTCTCTTCGCGAGCGAGCATTGCATTTGTACTTGAACGCAGTAATTCGTAATTGTTGGCTTAAGCTCGCGTCTCAGTGTGGCATGGCATCAGCAACCTCTCAGACATCAATTCATTATTTATACGAGCCGGGCAGAGCAGCCAACATCACGCGAACATGTTGATCTTCGTTTCCTAAATACTCCAACTTCAGCTCCCAGATTAAGAGCAGGAGAACGTGCTACAAAAGAACTATTACCAAGTGCGTCATGTTATTAAGGTCACGATACGCTAAAGAAGAAACAAATGGCAAAGGCTAATAGAATTCGGTGAGCTCTTTAAATGATTATGATTACGTGCGGAAAAGTTTCTCAAACCCTTTAAAAGTGCACGCTACATTACACGAAGGCGAGGGATGAGAACGACACGCGAGGAGTTGCTTCCGTGACGCGCTGCGTCAGCGGGACATTTTCACTGCGAATGCGGTGATGTGACTTTCTTCTTTGCCTCAAGCGTCGTGCTATGACTGGTTTTGTTGCCCACCGACTTAGATTTTCTCGTCTTATCTTGAAAAGGCAACAAATTTGCATTTGGAACCTATTTAAGACCATTTGCTTAGCACAGCATGGCGATACGAATTGGGTCGGGTTGATGGTTTCTTGCGTAGAATTTTTGCGATTTCGTCGGATCATAATGCACTCTCATTTGTGGCTGACTAAATGACCATTCAGATCGGGGCATCTTCAATTTGTAGGCAATTTTCCAACTCGGTATAATTTGACGTTAGCATTTTTGCGCCTTTCGCTAAAATTTTACTTTAAGTTATATACGCAACTCGAGTTTTTTGCGCCGTGAAATGGTCTCGTGAAATTTTTGCTTGCAAGAAAATTGGAGAGAATATTCCGTCAAGAAAATGTTGGGTAAAACTATATTTCCCTCGACATTTCATGAGGTATGAAATTTTCACACTTTCAATACTCAGCTTTTCATCGTGAATCTAACCAGCCCCTTCCATATTAAAGAAACAAGTAAAAAATGTCCTGCGAACTTGATTTTGAATTTACCGAAACCGAGACGGAGTTCTGAGTTCAAGATTAGAGACGTCAATTGATAGGCTAATCTGGAATTAATTCAGTTCTTTTGAGTTACTTTGAGTTGTACTTTCGCCTTCATTGTGGTTTATCGGACATATTTTCCAAGTTCCCCGCAGTTTTCATTCCACCAGCGTGGAAAAAGGGAATGCAATTCCACGCACATCGGCGTGAAAAGAACGGTTTTTCCACTGTAAAAACTGACCATGGAATTTTCACGGTGGAAAAGTAAAGCTGCTTACTTTTAAATGAAAAACAGCGTGGAAAATGCGGACATCGTTTGCACGGTGAAAACCAAGATCTTGAACAAATCATTATTAGACGTTCTTGGACTAGTTGCATACCGGCCTTTAGACGAGATTACATGATTAGTGTTATCTATGAGGACGTTTCTTCAATAATCTCTTGGAAATGATACAAGCAGTTCGTCGCCAATTACAGATTCCTAAAAAGATCGTCTCATCCAGTACAACTTTCAGATCGAAGTGATGCAAAGTGTTGCAATAAATACTGGGTAGATGCTTTTATTTTACAACAAATTAATTATGAATAATAATTAGTAATTACATTCTAAATTGGTGCAGTGATCGTGAAATTTGTTTCTTAAAAAACAAGCACCAAGAACAGACGAAGCACAGTACAACAGTGAGATTGAGACTCAAAAACTGAATCTTGAGAAATATTTAGTCAACCACGTAAACAAGCATTGAAGCGAAAGTGAAAGGAGCTCGGTCTTCGAACTTGTATCTCGTCTGATATACGATGCATTGCGCAGAAACCGTGTGAGGCAACATATTGCATTGAAATAACAAAAGTTATTCTTGCTTGCAACAAATTGTTATCTTTTCCCTTGAATTTTGATACTGCTGCTGCTGCTGTGCTGTGAATACAATGCTTAATATAAGTGCAACAACACACGAGAGTGAGGAAAATGAGGACGTGAGACGGGACGAAGACGAAATGAAAAGATGAAACTAGACGTGGGACTCTTCATTCATTCAGTCTGGCGTAAAACGTGAAATGCAAAATGAAGACGGAATCAATATTATTCCAATTTTTCGGTGAACGTGAGCGCTGAGCTGAACAGTGAAAGCGGTAGTGGGTTAGAGAAAGAGCACGAGCAAGAGCATGACAGAGTGAAAGTCTAAGATGAAGATGAGGGATGAAAACAATAGAGTTGTGCCCGGAATAAAAATGGGCTTGTCAGTCATGACGCCGTGGCATGATATTGTTGAAGTCTAAGCATGGACATGGCCTGGGCCTGCCTGGAAGCCAACTCCAGCAATATTATTTCTAAATTCCAGAAATCTAATATCGCACATTACATTACATGTTTAAACTTCATATACATAATACAACGTACGACGAGCATGCATTGTTTGAATTTCCGCTGTCCAAACTTACAAGTGCGTGTGCTCTCTTCTGAATTTCAGGTCAGCCTCTCAAACGAACATCGAATCCTTCTGACAAACTTGTCGCGTGAGAGTTCCGGACTCTACAAATGCGTTGTCTCTGCCGAAACCACATTCAAGACACTCTCGGATATCCAAGAAGTAAATGTCGTAGGTACGTAAGGCAGCCTGCCCTGGTTTACATTTGGCGAATACCATGACACGAAAGCACGAACATCGGTGACTTCGGTGAATGATGAATGTCTGTCCTTTCAGTAATTGGATACGAAAACCCTCGCCTGCAAGTTAACCAGCCAGAATATAATTTTGGCGACACGGTGAACGCCAACTGCAGCGTTGAGCGCACGTCGCATCCAGTTAATCTCACATGGTATATTAATAATGTAGAAGTAAGTTGACCTATACTGCAAACAAATCACTGCACGCATTGTACTGTATCTGAAAATGTCGTTCTATGCTTCAGGTATCAAACACACGACCAAAATCATTTTTAATCCACGACCCAGTAAATCCTGAAGTCCTCACGTCAACATCCACGTTCGCGTTCACTCTACCTGAAACCTCAGCGGTTATTCGACTCAAATGCGCCGGACAACTGCACACCGTGTACAATGCGTCCTCAGAGATGGAGATTCGATTCAAGCAACTGAGGCGATACTCCATGATGAGCGCGAGTCTGGATACTCTGGCGAAGCGATTAAATCATACCTCAAGAGGTAAATTCGAACTCGCTCGAACTCGAACTTGGGTCCTTGCATAGTTGCAGCGAATCCAATTTAGCTCACCAACTTTTGCAGCATGACGCATAAAAAGCGGTACAGGCAGAGCTACACTACATCAGTCATTATCATCATCATTAAAATTTTTGTTGTACCTGCAAACACGACACGACAAGATGCTAGGCGCACCAGAGAGTTCGTGAGCACATCAAAGCGAAAGAAAACTGAATTTTTCGAGCGAGCAGCGAACAAGATCAAAAGAAAACTCGGTGATTGTAAAGTGAAATCCATACCTTTATTTTGTTAACGTGCGCGGTGCGGGAGTTGTGTTGATAGGAAAATGAACATCATTCGCAGATTTTTCTGCTACAATCAAAAAGATGGAAACTTGAGAGTGAAAGTTGGTTGTTGGTTGCGGCCAGGCTATCATTGCAATAGCATGGCACAGAAGAGGGAAAGAGAGAAAGAATTATGAAAAGAATGAACTCAACTCAACAGGGTTCAAACTCAAAGAAATAGGCGTGCTGTGCTGTAAAAAGGTAGGCAGAATATGTACAAGAACCCGGTATAAAAGTACAAGTTCATAACAACAACCGTCAACCGACCGGGTTGGAGTGTCGAGTGCGAGTTCAACTCTTTTAACTCTAACTCTGTTCGGCGAACGAACGTGTTGTCTTCATGAACGTATGTCGTGTGTCTGAGTTTCATTTCTCGTCATCATAAAATTGTTATGTGAGTCTCACGAGAGTCATTTAGTGTCTCAGAGCGAGATTTATATAAAACTTTCACTTGTACAGCTGACAACGCTCATTGCCTTGCATTGCCATTGCATAGGATAAACTCTTTTTGTGGAGAGTATCTCTGTTGCAGTCATTGTCGCCACAAAAACTCGTACGCGCATGCACTGAAATGAAGATTTAAAAAAGACATAACAAACCCGACCTGACTCAAGCCTTGTGGGTTTTGTGTGTAGAAATTCAAAATAATAGACGGAAAAACTTAATTTTTTCAGTTTCTGCCGCCGACGCCCTTGGATTTTAGAATTGTACCCAATACAAGTTAAACGTACATTAATTTCACATATTTTAATCTGATTTCAGGTGCAGCAGCTCAGCAATCACGTCAGCAATCAACACAACGATTTATGCAGTTTCTTCTACTCTTCTTTGCACCAATCCCGAATCTATTGCTCTAATTTCACTTAGCTTAGAAGATTTCTTGCTCAAACGACACGAGCAAGGCTGTCAAAGAATTTGGGCATCAGCCGACGTGATGTGCCAGTCGGCAGGACAGTGCAGGACGAGACCGAGACGACGCCAATATTTAGACGTTTAGTAACCCCTTTCCCACATTATTAGATTTCTGCACGCATGAATTGGACGTTGGACGCATGAGTGCGTACAATCTAAAATCCTTAACCCTCCTGGACAATACTCACACATACACTGGAGATATGCGATCAAAAGTCTACGTTTTACGCTCTATGCTACATGTACGCTCCTCTGATAAATGTACATATGTATAATAGCTGCTAATTAGAACCACTTGTGTTGATTTGTGTCAATAAATGGATAACTACATGGATGAATGACTTGCTGCATTTCCTCTTACACAAAGCAATCCTACACTTCAAAAGCGCAGTACAGCAAAACCCTCGAGGTTCGCAGGCCAATCGTGCTCTCATTCAAAAGTTTCCTATTCATTGTTTGAGTTTGCACTTTCCTTCTTCCTCAATTGCTTTCTAAGAGGCGCAGTAAACGCATTACAGAATGAAGTACCAAAGTTGCGAGTTGCAAGTTGCCTCTTAATCTCTCCTTTCCCCGTCATTGACTCAACAGCCCATTGTTCTCGCTAATTTACGTGCTTTGACGTGGCATGGCGTGGCTCGACTGGGCTCTCATTCAAATAAAAATGGGCGCATAATCTGCGTGGCTCATAAGTCAAGTTGATATTATGGATTTTATATTGCAAATGACTCGTAATGGGTGCACTATGCAAATTAGTTTGCTGTATCCAGGCTGAGTACAGAATTATAGTACAAAATGTGCTCCTTTCGGTACGGTACGACAACGACAATGGCAGCGGCTACAAGGAAATGGAATGTTGTAAGATCCTCGCGACAAAAGAAACAGGAAGCCTTAACGATGACGCAAGTATAATTTAATGTACCGTCGCAGTTCCGTTGCACGCGCTCCACGCGATATCCATAAAATCAGCCGTTGCATTTCTTGGTCACTGCACGCACTCCACGAATTCGACTAATTTCTTCACAAACAAAATTTGCAGGTTCAGTGGTTCAGCAGCCGTATGTGTGCTGTGCTGGCCTCCGTAAGTCTCCCCCGTTGTCGAGTCCAAAAATCCGAATCCGTGAAGAATCCCAGTATCCAAAAACGAACGAAGGCGAAAAGCACTTTTCGCTGGTTTCTGACTTCTGACTGGTGTGACGCACACAGTAACAGTAGCACATGACACACATTTATTGCTTGAATAAATTACGAGTATTCCCAGTTGACGTTAATTACATCCTTCAACATGGATTAAGTGGCCAAGAGTTATGGTAATTGCCTCTCAACGAAGGTTTTCGCTGTCTCAATGAGGAGCAGAGAACATTGTCCTTGTCCTGGTTTACTGGGATTAAAGTTTCGGCATTTCTGTCGGCCGAGATGCTGAGGAATGTTGTCCATTATTGCAGCGCCAGTTAGTGTGTTTCATTTTGCTACAGGAAAGAGGTAAAAATGTTAGTAGGTTTTATATTTCATGGATGGTTGAAAGAAAGGTGGTTTTGCAAAACTTTGCAAAAATGCATCGTAAGTACGAAATTGAATACTTAATTGAATACTACTCGTAAGTACGAGCACTGAATAATCGCCAAGACCTTGAACCCTCACTTTTCTAGGTTTTGATCATTCAAAATTCAAATTTCATAAGTCTAAGCCCTTCACAAATCACAATCCTTGCCCGTGAATGGCCTGCTTGTCTCTAATCTCTAATTGTAATTAAACAAAAGAGTAAACAGTCGCAGTGAATCGGTGAACCTGCCTTTAAATTATTTTATCAGCTAGACGAATCGGGCCCGAACTCACTAGAATTCAAGTTTCAAATGTCGCCGGGCTCATGAGATAAAACTGGGATATTTTTTAATGAAATCTCTCCAAATGCCCACTCTGTAATAGTTCATGAATATTTGCGAGTTTGCGACCAGACGCTTTGCGTTGTATTCAATTTCAATTTCTTTTATTTACTCTTCGGTTTTAGTTTCATGTTTACGTCAAAAACTTTTTCGATTCAATTCAGCGCAATGAGGAAACAGGAAAACGCTAACGCTAAATACGGACAGCTTTTCAGATCAGTAGCGAGTGCAGGATAAATAAAATGAATAAAATCATGTTGGGATTGCCTGGATTATCCATTTCTGAGCTGTCGTGATTGACATTGTTGATTACAATTCGGAGTTGAAGGGACGTCAACATTTCAGCATGAAAGCACATCTTTTACTTTACTGCGTACAAAAATAGCCCAAAATTAGATTATTAATTACAATTTGAATTTCCTTCTGCAACTTTTCCAGTATTTCCCTGAACCTTTCCATTGCCCTGAGCTTTGCGAATTGGGAATAATTCACTCAACGTAGGAAAAAGTCCGTAAAACAACATTTGTCGCCATTCGCGTTCGCCATAAAAGTGGTGCTAATAACCAGCAGAAATGTGCTATAATTTAATGAAAGTGGCAGTAAGCACATTGCCGGAGCAGAAAAGGAGTGTCGCGAATATAATTGATACGTAACAGCAGCAACTATCGTATTTCTTAGATCGGAAGGAAATAATTGCACATAAAAGACATTTCCTTTGATCTTGCAGTTCTTTTTATTACCAACAACAATTTATTCTTGCCTTTGCAATTTCTCAGCACTTTCGGGTCCGGACGGGCGGACGGCGACTCGACGTTGTTTCAACCCAAGCAACTTGACTTGACGGCGCTCGCACGATGCATAAGCGTAATTGCGTTAGCGCCTGCCAACGCTATGAGTTCACACTCACTTTGTAAGGGCAACACAGCACAAAGAGCAAAGTGAAAGTGAAATAGAATCAAAAATCATAATTTCATTTTATGCCTCTTTGATTCTTGAGACTTTCTTGAAGAAGCCAGCAGGCCAACGCATCGGCAAGGCAAGGAAAATTAATTGGTTCTAAATTTCAGCAGTAAGAAGCAGTAAGAAAGATTCTTAAAATATCGCTTGAGACGGTGCTCACGGAAGCACGGAAGCTCATGCACGTACGTTCAGAGGCTGTGCGCCCGGAATACTAAAAAGAAAGCGTCGTAGCCCCGGTCTCAGTTGCACAATATTATTATAATGTAAATGCGCCATTGCAAGTTACTTCTGCTAATAAGATTGTGTTGTCGTTGTCGGTCGTTGTCTGTGCATTTGGCATTTCTTAGACTGGAAGTTAAGTTTAGAAATTTGTCATTTTGGAAAATTGTTTAAAATGTTTACCCGTAAATATATTCAGACCGTGGACTACGAATGTGAATACGAATGCAAGCTGTGAGGATGGGCCAACATTGCATTGCGTGGCAATTCATGAATGCAAAAGAAGGAACTTTTTCGGCTGACAGTAAATTAAAGGATAATATATGGAGCGGAGGAGCACGGCACGGCGCTGAGCAGAGAACGCTGGCGAAGGAGGAGGACAAAGAAAAACTCGGCTGGTCGAACTGAGTTTAAAGGATGAGACCATACCATGCCAGGATGAATGCACATTGCTTGCGTTTTGTTTACATATTTGCTCCATAAAAATTGCGCAGGGCTAAACATATTAATTTTGGTGGCTTGGTCCAAAATCCTATGCTGTCCCGAGGCACAACGAGATTTCGTTTATGGAAGCGTACATTGCCTTTGCAAATCTTGGACGCAGACAAGAGTAGCCTTCTGAACATTTTTGCGTACCAGAAAAGAAAAGTACGCAGGAGGTGCAACGAGACAGAGGAAAAATTACATTTGCATTGCATTTCCCGGCAGAATCTCATAATATTTCATAGTGCTTGACTACTCGTGGTCTTTACAGCCATGGCATGCAAAACATGAAGACATTGACCACAGTTCACAAAAATAGCAAATAGAAAGCAATGGGCAGTGGTACGTCACGCATTTGTTTACCACAGTCGAAGCCGGAGTACTGTTTAAATGGCTTGATAACGGGCTGGTGTATATTGCATGTGCGCTACTTTCTTTCAATTGAATCTTTTTCTTTCCGTATTTCCGTAACCGAATGTGTATCGCATCTCAATCATCATCACAGCAATTCCGATGCTTTACAATGTAATAACTTTACTTCAAAAAGAAGCAAGCACGAGCAAGAACAAAGCATTTACGACATGATCGGATCGAGTTGAGTTGAGTATATGTAGAATTGCACGTGTATATTTTGTATGCAATAAAAGTAGATTTGGATTTGGACCGCGTTTCACGTTCTCCACGTTCTCGAGTAGTCGAGGCCACAGTGCACGATAAAGAAAAGTCAGAAACGATCAAGTTAAGTTCTTAAAACTCAGCAACTTTTTTATGGATGTAACTTTATATTTTTTCCAATGCAGTGGCAGTCCGAGTGTACGTATACTATACGTGGAGTTGAGAAACTCCGAGTAAAACTAGAATCGCAGTACAATGCAATGTGAGGCGAGCAAAGGATAGTACGAAGGAAGAAATAAGAATGACAGAGATGCATAGTAATCATTGTAAAAGTTCAAATTTGATGCAATAAATTGTGTTGCTGTTATTTCGGAACTGGACCGAACGAGGAACGAGTGAGTACTTGTTTGCTTGCTCTCATTTTGCAAGTGTACATATTCAAACGCAGGCTCCAGTGCAAATGGCAAAGACGTTCCAGCAAAAGAGGAAATGCTCAAAGAGCTTGGCGTAAATTGCAATTACGACTGTAAATCAATAACGATCACAGATCACACAAAGTGACTAAACTTAATTAAGGTTTAAATGCGTGAATGATTTGATTTGAGCAATTTCCTCAGTTTCTTCTATTCATTTCCTCTCCTGGTACAGTAGAGGAAGCCACAGAGTATTTACGATCACTTGCAACCTACATGATAAAGAAAAGAAAACCCTGTTAAATAAGGATTTCATAAAAGGGCTCCGGACTAAAGCGTCAAATGGAATGGACATTATGGATTGGTTCAAGAATTTACTTTTTTGTTTCTTGATTGTGCAGGACCGGGACCGGGTAGTTGTGAAATCCGATTAATAGGAAAATTGAGCAAAACCGCAATTGCAAATACCACCACCATTAATATATTCAATCACGTGTCACTGCACCCGTGCCGTCATGACATGACTCATGTACGAATGTCTTTGACATGATTCAATAAAAGTTGAATTGCATTGAAATACGAGCACGAAACCCGTCCTTTACTCCGGAATCAAACCTCAAGCCTGGCAGCTTTGTCTGGCAATGACAGAATTCAGCACCGGAATAATGTAATGTAACGTAACGTAACTGCTTCAATTTCAATTGCAGACTGCTGCTGCAAGAGAACAATATATTGACATTTAATACACGCGAATGCAACATATAAACTTTAAACTGTACAGGTTTTTGCATTCTTTAACCATAGTCATTCTTTGAGACTTGTTTACTCGGTTGGTGGAATTCAAAGTCTGTACTTGAATCCTGAAAGGTAGAATTAACGAATTAAAATTTTAGGAATCTTGATATGTCATCCGTTGAATTATGAAATACCTCAACTCATCTGACTTTGTAGCTTTCCAACAACTCAAACAAGAATTATTCCCATTCTCACCCGGCCTTTGTACCGTGCGTTATGCAAATTCCTAGTCAGCAAACTTTTCCAAGGCGGGCATTCAGGCATGCATATTTAGCATACTTGAGTGCTTGAAAACTTAATTAACATCAACAACTTTCTGGGAATTTCTTGTGCAAATCAATTTTCAGCATTTTAATTCTGATTTAATTTTTATTTGTGTATCTCCCAAAGAATCTGAATACTTTAAAAGCATTTTTCAAACTTTTGATGCTCATTCTTCTCTCGACAAACCAGATTACGACAAAGCACGGAAAAGCCACCCGCTTTCAATTTTCTTGCCGACGCGAATAACATTCTTAATCGATCCCGTAATTCGCTAATGCTTTCGTTCGCTTAAAGCTGGGACGTCTCATCAGAACTTCAAAAGAGTTGCGTTCAAAAAGATGTTAAGAATTTTAGAGACGTAGTCAAGTTTAGTTTAGCCTTTTGAGCATGTTCTTCTGAAGTTAAGAGATTTCGTGAAAACCGTCTCGAGACAAAGCGTCTTCGTCACATATTTGATATTTATATGCAACCTTTCGCGTTTCGCCAATTTATTGATTTCTCATTTATGAGCAAATAATTTTCTATTATAAGATATCTTCACTTCTGAGACTCAAATAAAAAATGCAGTGTTTTGCATTATTTAGAATATTGCCCAAGAAGCCGCAAGATTCAAGAATCACGATTCGAGAGTGCATCGTCGTCAGCACTTCTGTGACTAATCAATACAAGACTCAATTACTTCGTTATAGCTCAACTCCTGAACGAAACGGTGAAATACTCTTAGCCATCGCCATCGCCAACCACGCTGACTACTGATCTAATGACCGTATTAGCGAAGAAGCTTTAGTGCAAAATGGGTTAAAATGTTAAAATACTTCGTGACTGTTTGGGCTTGGCTCGAGGATTGAAATTCGAACTCGAGCTGGCTGGAGGCAGGATTGAGAATTCTGTTAAAACTTATTCACACAGTTTTGTGGCATCGCCTGCGTGACTCCTTCCGAGAATTTTGAACTTAACTACGTTTTTTGAGGACGCACGGGCTCAAAATAATAATATTTTGCTGAAAATAGAAAAAGAAACATGATGTCGCCGCCAAGCGTCAACACCAACAACGTAATTAAAGCTGGCCTTTCTTAATACGGCACAACACAAGAATGGTGGAATCAAAGTCTAATCCGTTCACTTCCCAGAAGCCAAGTCCTTGATTCCGCTGCTTGTGCCTGAGTTTGTACTCTTGGAGGGCCTGGAAGTTTAAAATAACCTCATTCTTGTTGAAGGAACAAGGCATCCGCACGGACATGCATTTTAAGCAGAATTTTAGACATTCGGGATAAATATAGCCAAGGGGAGGAATGCAAGCTGAAGAAGCTGTTTGATAAAAAATCAGAACTTTCTCAACCGCAAAGTGTTGATTTTAAGTTCGTATTGTTTCACAATTCGTTGGTGTCACATCGTCAACTCGTGAGCATTTCCCTAATTTCCTCGTCCTTAACCAGTAAAATCAATCAAATGGCGAGCAAGACGGTCTTCATTGCATTGTGCCTTGTTTTAACCGTGATTTGGATCGACTCGGTGTTGGCGTCCCCTGTTTTTGTCCATTCAGTGGGCTCCGCAACTGACCCTGCAGGAATAAACGGTCAGTAAGCCCAATGCAATTTCTCTCAATTTGCTATAGATAAAAATTGACGGTATCACGTATCGCCATGATTAGCATGCAGTTTTTACCTGTGAAATATTTGCTTTGGTTTTTAGGATTGGTTCCTGTTAAACCGAATAAGATTCTGGGTAGAATTAGAAATATCTACATTTCGTCGTCCCATCATGGGCAGTCGCGAACGTAAGGACCGCACCGCCGCTACCATTGTTATTATGAAGTAACACGAACAATTGGGTAGGGTGAAGACGACGGGGGATTACTCCAAATTCAAGATCATAGTCCCTAAAGAGTTTCCTCTTGAATTCAGTCAGCTCACGATTTACACAGATTTGGATGATTCGTTGAAGAACTCACAATTTTTCATTCGCATTACCCCAGGCATACGAAAATTATATTTATGTATTGTCAATCAGCTTTTATAATAAATGTTCTCGTATTTAATCTTGTGCAAAATTCAAGTTTGTGTTTGTAGATTCTTTCGGTCTTCAATTCACAAAGGTCAAGCCAGTTGCAATTTCAATTCGATTGTGCTCTTCTACGAACGTTCCTCCTTCATGTCCGTATTCTATATGTATTATCTTCCAATTCTATTCTCTTAATCAGATTAAAAGTAAATGTGGTCTCATGATGAAATGAAATGGGATGGACTTTTTTCTTTCGTCGACTTGTCCAGCTACGGCACGGTTCCAGAGTCATAGTCGTACTCGGATCTTTGCTTGTTTATTTTGTGATTTTTTGTACACTCGGACATTTGACAGCAAAACACAAGAAAAACAATGGGAAATTACCAGAAAGTACACAGAGACCATTATTTCGGTGGGATTGGCTCTTACTGCGCTGCTGAACAAGGACAATTTCTCATGAGCAATGACAAGGAACCAAAAGAAGTCAGACTCGGATTCTGGGCTTGGTCGTGGTCTTTACGTCTGTCGGCAATGGAAGCTGAATCGACAAGAAACAAGAGAAATGGAAAGTCAAGTTGACTGACTGACTCTGAGAGAGTTGGTGACTTGTGACTTGACTCGGCCGACTTGCTGTCGCGTCGTCCGTTTGACATCCTATAGATGGATTACGGGAATTTGTACTTGTGATGGACTAAACTGGACATGGGTATGGGTTGTTTTAGGGCGATTTGCCAATCTTGCGATTCTTGCGATTGCGACTCACTGGTGGTTTTAAATTTTATAGTGGTATTAGCCTAGGAGTTAGTACAAAGAAATAAAGCCATAAATAGAGCAATCATTGAACGTAGCTGTTTTCCGAAAAAAAAAATTGGACGAATCTTTACTCTTCACTCTTCCATCTGGAATCTGGAACTCGTATGCAAAAAGTGCAGTAATGTTGTGCCATGTGATATATATTTTTTATCGCAGAGCTGAAGTCGAAGCACATAATAGATGCGTTATGGCATAACATGCTCTTGAATACTGCACTGCTTTTATGGTGGCCCGTTAGCTCAGCTTGGTAAGAGCGCCGGCTTACTGATTTCAGTGTTGCGGTTGTCGCAAGTTCGAATCTTGCACGGGTCGGTTTATTTTTTGCTCCTTCATTTTAAGATCCCAGTGACTCAAATCGACTTGTCAAAATTCAATTCACCGATTTCAATGAACCCAGCGTATTTTGGGATCGAGTCGGTGTGTGAGAAATGCATGAAAGACCCAAAATTGAAAAGACTTTCGTCATGTGCCTGGCGACTGCGACTTCAGAAATCCATGACTGCTACGATCTCACGATGAATTGAGACGGCGTCTCCTGGAAACATTCTGGAAGGAGAGCCGAGGGAAATATCCATTAAAAACAAACAATAAGGTTAATAAGATTAAGGACTGATGCATGCATGCTATTTACATTTTTCAAAAGCTGCGAATGGTGAATTTATTATGTTCCAAGAAAAAGTGGACTCGACCCAGATCCCAGTTCAAGCCACAACGGCAGCTTGCAATGGAAAGCTGAACTGAGAACTTACTGAACTTATCGAAGTTGATTAATTTGAGTCTATTTATAAATGCATTACTGAAGCACGCCGTTGTGTGGCAGCGTGGCCGTGGTAGAGGAGTCAGTCACTTAATCCCGGCAACATAAATCTGTGCATTGCTGTATCGACTGCACAGCAGCAGGCCGTCACCGCATGCTGCCACTGTGGCCTGGCGTTGATGGGCTGAGCTGTCACTGTCAAGTGTTATTGGCACATCTATTACAAGAATATAACACTGGTGAAAGCTGTGCAAAGATATGCCCGCCTTGAGTGCTGTGCCTGCTTCGCTAAAGTGTTTCCGTCGTTTCCAATAAAATAAAAATTCAATTCTCAAGTTGTAAGTCGCAGCCGTGCGCGTGCGCGCGTGCAAGCGTGTGTGGGCGAATGGAAGAAAAATGGAGAGCTTTATTGTCATTCATCCGTCCATTCTCGATATTTCTACAGATTATGACATTCATGATTCATGTGCATTTTTCACTGTATGACGGGGTTGGTTCGTCATTGAACTTCTTCGATCACGTAATTGACGGATTTCTTGATGGCTATTATTAGCCTCTATCATCTAATCATTTTCTTTATTCCATGAATCGGCGAGCGTGCGACAGATGATGCGGGCACATTTTGCTGGCATTCTCCATCCTTTAACCAGAATTCGAATTTGAATGCATTATTCAATACTCTTGTCACCGTCACCCCAAACTATTAAAATGAAAGTCACTCTTCTTGTTCCTGGCTAAATGATCAAAGCCCACAGCGCGACGGGCGCTCTGAATTGTTTGGGTTTCACTTTCTTGTTCGCGTTTCGCGTTTCATGACGCACAACAAGAAACAGATTATCAGAATAGAAAATAGCAAATAGCAGGATTTAGAGAAAAGAAAAATGGAACGGAAATCCTTTTTTTCTTCTCGCCGCGCTCTTCTTTTTCCGAATTCGGCACCCCTCCAGAGATTTCCTCAAGACAGAGTTCGATCTTTTTCCTTGAGTGCATTGTCGAACTCGTCGCAAGTCGCCGTCGTGCTGCCTCGCTGCTGCTTCTGCAGAGATCAGTAAGCAGATTAAATTTAACTTTTCTATTTCGCATAAGGTAAGAGCCGTCGTCGTATTTGCTGTGTGAGGACAAAACTTGACTTTCACTTGAATATAAATATCTTGAAATCTCTTTCTCTGCCTCGCACACGCCGCCTTCTTCGCATTCGCATCTCGCATCTCTTTTGTTTTTCCAACTGTCACTTTGATATTTGTTTTTTTCGACTTTGTGATCGTGGATGTTGACAGATACACGCAAAAAGCGCACGAGAGAATGAAAATGGTAACACCCCGTTGTATCTGCTGGTGGCAAGACGCTGCACTGCGGGCCTGAAACAATATTGCCGTGCTTTGGTTTGCTTTGCTCTGTGGTAATGGTAATATGAATTTCATTGAGGCAATAACAGCAAACAGCGTGAATGGTAGTGAATAGTGAATAAATGCGGAGAAATGCAGACGTGAATAGTTCAATTGTGTCAACGTCAAATAAAATAATATGCATCACACAATCACACTCCGCCGCTGCGAGGATTGAACTCACGCCTCGCGCGGAGAGGGATCACTTATCACTTTAAAACAAACGAAAGCGGTACCATTGCAAATTGCAAGCAGCAAAGCGACGTCGACGAGTTAGTTCGTTCGTCCTCTTGAGAAAAGTCAGAATATTTAATACATCTTGCTTTGGCATGAACGTGACACCGGCATGGCAGTGATTTGGCAATATTTTGTCAAGAAGCAGAACAAGATTGACAGGCGAATTCGACTAAAATTAATATCCGAGATTTATCAACACGTCTCAAGATGAACTGGCCGTTAGGCGTCCTACAGCTATCATAGAAATAGCGATAAATGTCCTGCGCGTCAATAAATTCAGCGATGCATCTTTTTCATGCTATGTGATCCTGTGTATTTTGTAATGAAAATAATGCGCTTCTTTAATTGTAGCCCGGCCTTGGCTGTTGGCTTGCCTAATTAAAATGCAAATCCAATTTGAGCATTTGAGGTTGATTTCTTCCAGCGTTGACGCCCGAATTATCAAGTTTTGGTTTGATGAAAGCCCCAACATCTTAACTCAACCCGGCACTTGTGAGTTTGTGAAATCCCCATTTCATTTCTTGTGCGACTGCGGCTCGGCTTACGAGTCGTGGCCGTGCGCGCTGCTTTTCTCCTTCATGCTAATTTAAATTCGAATTTGTGGAATCACATCTGTTTGAGACGGAAGCAAGTTCCTGAAGAGTCTCCTCTCATCCTCGTCTCAGTCTTGCGCGGGCCTGCTAATGCTGACTCTGTTTTCTTTTCAAATGAGCAAGAAAGCGGCTCCCATTTCAAGTTCCACTCACAAGGCAAGTCAAGACTCCAGGTTGAGAAAGATTAAGTCGGGCCGAGTATCATCACTTCGAGTCGCGAGTCGCTAGTATGGGTTGTACAACAGAATGTGCTTTCTCCAAGTCAGTCCTCAAGTCAAATTTTCGGAGTAAGAATGAAATTTATGCACTGCATTGTGCATGAGAGTGTACTTGGTACTTGTACTGCTTTGCATAAACTCACAGCTTGGCAGTGCTTGTCGTTGTCTCCCAAATTTTATAATAATGATAAGTTTCCGTGTCGGTGTCTGTGCCCATATGACGGAGTCAGTCGAGTTTGAGCCGGGCCAGGCCAAGAGTAAGATGTTCCTGTCATTGCATTTTAATTAACGTGAGAAACTCTTCAGTACTCAAGCCAGTCACAGCCAAGCATGACATTTTCCTCATCGTACACGAACCCGAGAAAGTTGGACTTTCGACTTGGAGTTTAGAAAAGTTTACGCTGTGCCACCGTGTCGTCTCCGGGATGATGAAAATGAGATTTAACTCGAAAATAAAATTTCCAATTTTCTCTCTATTATAAATGTATTTGCACATAATATTCATTTTCATGGTAAGCAGCGGCGGCAGCGTGGCATATGGTATCATTCGAGGTACGCGTACATCATGTCGCCGCGTTCTCACTCGCACACGGCTCGGTTCAACTTTTGTGAGGATTTTATAACGAGTTTCAGGTTTCGTAACTTTTATTCGTTTTCATGCATTTAATCAAACCAAATCATATGGATACGGCACAAAAGAGCACTGAAAACTGAAAATAGATATGCGTGTGTGGTTGGGTCCAAATTCTCTAAATTCCAAATACACTCCAACTATTAGGCTTCATATCCGAATTGAATTCGTTTTCATCATTTTCTGTTCCTAAGCAGTAGCACAATTTACTTTGCACAACACTCTGCACCGCAAAGCGTTTCAAATCTAATTGACAAAGGCATTTCGTCCAGAGTACTGAATCAGAACTCAATTATTCAGAGCACACTTCACTTAACCTTGGATTCTTGATAACTGATCATGAGACAGGCACAAAAATTGGCCAGACAAGAGAGCAAAGCATGACGAAGTCTCAATTCTAGACTGGATTACTTCGTGGGTAATTGAATTTGGTAATGAATTCGCACGAGCCGAGTATTATTCCAAAGCTGGGCTGGAGAAACTGGAGATCTTCTGTGATTGGACTCCAGCACGGAGGCAATTCAGCCCAAACCGCCACCAGTCTGTCCAACTACAGCTAGAAACTTGTCAATGCCATTATTGTAATGAGTCCTAAAGTGGAGCCTGACTGACCTCACTTTCTTCTTGGATCCGACGTAATTTGAAGCTCGACCTCGAAAGAAAGCAAAGAGACAAGTGATGATGATGATTAGATCAAGATTAAGTTGTTTTCATTTTCATTTGCTACCAAACCAGCTCGAATACTACATTATATATGAAATTAGATTAAGTGACTTATCCTTCCCTTTGCCCTAAACTTGCAACTTGCTAAGCTGCTACTGCCATTTGTCTCGAGCTAATGTACTTGATCGTAAGTGCCCCAACTCATTTCAGTTAACTTGTCTTATGATTTCAGAGAACCCATATGGCTTAGAAATTCGCTGTGGAAGGATCGTGCCCGACAACCTCGTTTGCCTTGTGCGACTTGTGTCGGCCTAAAGCCCATGAACTGATTTATAAATATTTATCAGGTACTTTCTAGTGTCGTTAGTTCACCTCTCACTGGAACCACTATATTGCCTGCCTATTGCCTGTGCCAAGGCCAAGTTTCGTCCTAGAGCTGCAGCAGTAACCGACGATTCCCAGTTCTGCACTTGAGAAGCGAAATAAAGATCTTCCCACCAATTCAATTTGACTCTTGGGAATCCTGCCAAAAGTCCGTCAAATTGATCTGTGCAATTATCGGAATGCTGCAGTCCTGTATCCACAGACGAATTCACATTGTCGGACTGCAGCGCAGTGAAATTCTTTCCGAATCCGAATCGTGCCCTGATGGAAAGGAGCATGGGCAATTGTACATTTCAGTGATCAGTTGTGCCGCTTGATTCGATAGCTAGGCTCACTAGTAGTTAATTATGAACAAATTCACGACGAAAGAGACGGCGTTCTGAGTGTTGTTGAGCAAGCAAGTTGCGAAAAACTTATTAGTATTTAAAAATGGTTCACTGAAACGCAGTAGTTGGGAGAGAAGTAGAAAAAAGTATTCCAATTAATTTGTTCAGTTGGCTGAACAGGTTTCCATTCTCTTAGGTCGTATGTCTTCTTTATGATTAGAAAGTAATAGCCAAACCTGCAGTTAGGCAGGCGACGAGCGACGAACAGAGCAGAACGGGCAATAATATCATCGCTTCATATTTTATATTTCATTAAGACCGTGAACATGGAGAAGTGAGTGAATGCATTAAAAGCCTGCAACCACGTTTCTTTGTACTTGTAAATTATACTTCTCCTGTTCCAGTTCCAGTTCCATTAAAGTTTTGCAGGACGCGAGTTCATTTTATATTACTCAACAAAAAATGGGGAAAGTCAAGTATTTTATGATTGATTTCATCTGATTATCTTCTTTCCAGCGCGGCGCTCCGAACACGAATTGCGAATGCTAATGGAAGAATGAAGAACGCGAAGTAGCGCGCGAGCATGCTTTCAAAAAATTATTATCAGTGAGTATGCTAAACGCAATGAAAATGAAATATGAACCGAAACTGAAGCTAAACTGAGGCTTGAAGCCCTGTGAAATTAGATTTCTCATTTCGGGGCGGGGAGGCGCGGGATCAGAATTGCGAATCAACTCAGCATCAGCTTAATTCGGAAAACGTACAGAATTTTAAATGCTGCCAGCATCGCCTACGCCAAACCCGAAGACAACTGAAAATTTTACCTCTTCGACCTGGGATATTTAATTATCCTCGCAATTTTACAGCCAACATGCGAAATTCGAATGCACTTGAGAATAAGGATGAACCAATAATATTGATGCTTATATTGACGCGAAGTATTTTCGCCTCCGTGCATCGGCGGATGATGAATTCGTAATTGACATTTTATGAATTTTTTTAAAAAAATTGAAAGCTACAAGAAAGCCAGTCGATAAAATGTTAGTTTTTATTCAATAATACTTTGCTCTTACTAAAGCTAAGGTTGAACAACAGAATTTGCAATGTTGTGTTAAGTTGCAAGATGCAGCAAGGTTCATGGCAGCAAGTGTGAACGATATTAATGCTATTCTAGCAACAGCGAAATGATATAATTAATATTGTTGTAACTGGCAGGTACATTCTTCTGTGGCTCTGGCATGTTTTCTGTTTCTGCACTCTTGTACGAGAAAAAACTGGTTTGAGTTCTGTTGTGAGCATGAGATTTGAGATTATTAAAAATAGATAAATATTAGTGCCGGCTACACACGCGGCGGCTGAGCCGACAACTGGGAAGGTGAGACGAGTTCACACAGGGACTATCATTATTAATTACTGCTTTAAGTGCCATTAACAGCACTGAGCACTGGGTTTGGTCCTGAATTCCATTTATTCCATCGGCCAAAGGCCAACGCCAACCTTCCTTATCTGTCCATCAATAATGATAATTATTACGTACGTGTAAGGTTATCATTTGTACGAGTACGTGAGTACAAGAACACACGGGCTCAGAGTCCGCTATCCGTTTCCGAGTCGACTGGCTGAGGCGACGGGAGTCTCGTCGAAAGCAAGGTTGAAGCACTGGCAAGCAGCTCGTTCGCTTGGTGCAGCATCTTTGGATTCTTCGCGATTTCTGCCAGGATATTCACACCTCATAAGAAAATTACTTTAAAGGGCATAACGAAGTCTGAATGAACTCAGGACTAACCTTTTCTAAAGCGTCGGTATTGCTTCACCCATTCTTTCAGTTTGCTCGCATTAAATTCGTGCTCTTCGTCGTTATCATTTGCTGGATCTTCTCCGTTCTCGTCTTCGTTCTCGCCCCGATTCTCATTCTCATTGACGTCGCGTTCTCTCGTTCGGCTATTGCGATGTCGATTCTCACCTTGGCCCTCGCCATGCCCGTCTTTGAGCCTTTCGTTCAGTATCGAGTGCAGTGAGCTTAATTGAGCTTGTGTGTCCAAATGAATTTTCGAGAGCTGGCTTGTCAGTGACTTTAATTGATCTTCGTACTTCATTGCTTTTGCCTTCCCACTCGCCTTGGCGTGAATCGGATTTGCTCCGGGTTCTTGTTCTTCACGCTGCAATTCTTGTTTCGAATTATGATGACGATGCCTCGAAGCCTTTTTCGCTGCTTTCGCGGCGTTATGATCATGTCCATGGCTGTGGCCGTTGCTGTGATGACTGTTTAATGCCAGCATTGATTGACTGTTATTATTGTTATTACCACTTTGGTTTTGACTCAGTAATGTGTTGCAGTAACATCCCTCGGACACACCCATCGGACCCTAATTACATGCCACGAATGTGAAAATTGAAAAAAGGAGTTCAGATCAGGACAGGGCAGAAAATTTGAATATGTAAACGTAAGCCTTCAAGCGTACATGCATGGCGATGGCAAGACAGACATCGTCGCCAAACCATCAAATTACGCATAATTAATCTTACCTTATGAATATTCCCAGCCAGGTCCAAATAGTACAGCTCTCCAGTTCGTAGTGGTTCCTTTGGAAGTGAGTCAATATTTGGTTTGGGGAACGTGCCCGTAGCTCGGGTGTGATGGCAGCCGTATGGTGACCATTTTGGTTCATCAGCGTTATCACTCACTTGTGCACTGCTGCCGCCTGCCGCGGCCGTGTCCGTGTGTGTGCTATTGTTTACTCTTGATTTAGATTCATGGTTTGGGTTCTGATTAGGCTTCTTTGAGCCCACACTGCCGCTGCCGCTGTCTACACGTGCGTCAACAATTGTCACAACACCTTTCCGTCTATGCAAATTACTTGATGAATTATTATTCCGCGATCCAGATCCTTTTGAACACCCTATTTGGCTCTGACTGCTGCCACAACGGACTCTGTGATCTTTCTCTTCTGACAGCACTGTTCGAGTTCCAGAAATGCTCTTTCTGCTTCCACTGAGCAGAGCGACCATTTGCTGCCTCAACGTTGGAGGCGCAGTGCCGCCGCCACCGCCGGACGAAGACCCGGAAAGAGGCGCCCGTTTTTGAGGATGCACAATCGCGGTGGTGGTCGTAATTGCTGTCATCGCCGCTACCGAGGGCCCACTCTTAAATTTAGAAGCTCGCATCTGATCACGCTGCATTGGCGTCAGCACATCCGGAGGATTCTCGAGCACATGAAGCACGTCCTGGAAGTCCTTCCTCCTGCAAATGTCTGCCGGTGTCTCGCCCTGATTGTTTCGAAGCGTCGGAGTGCAACCCGACTCGAGCAGAATTTTGGTTAATTTCTTGCGATGCATCGCAGAGCTTATATGAAGGGCTGTGTCGCCATTCTAAACGTGAAAAATGATTCATTATACTGAATCTTGTAGTTTGGTTGGGTTTTCGATAGCGTTCATTCGGCAGCCGTGTAACATACCTTATTTTGAACATCAGCTTCAGATCTGGCACTAAGAAGAATTCTGCACACTCCAGCGTGTCCATACCTTACACTTGTATGGAGTGGTGTATCACCTGCACGGGGACGGAGACCAACACGAGTAAAGTTTAAGTTTTAAGCGTAGTACAAGTAAAACTTGAGCTACTTCGCGTTGGCGGTTGGTACGATCGCTTACCGTAAGTATTCACGAGGTTCGGATTCGCACCAGCTAAAAGTAGCTCTCGCGTGGACTGATTATGGCCCGCCTGACACGCTAAGTGCAGCGGGGTGAAACCACCGTGATTCTGGATATTCACGGTGGACAAGTTGGAGAGAACCTTGACGAGGGACGAATAGCCACGCCACGATGATTCGTGGAGGCTCGTATTGCCGTGCTGCAATTTCCAGACGCTGTTAGTACTTTACTCTTGACTTGACACAACAGGTCAAAGGTAAGGTCTGTGTCAGTGTGCTTACCGTGTCGTCCTGTATTTCCGGCTTGGCGCCATTTCTCAGCAGCAACTTGACGATTTCCAGGTGACCAGCTGCAGCTGAAAGCTGAATTGCTGAACAACCAGCCTGAGACAACATGAATCAAAAATACTGCAACAATTCTATCAACAAAATACTATTCGTAGCTTCAGTTCACACTTACAAAATCCACTTCGTTCACATCTGTACCAGAGGCCAGGATTTTTAGTACGTTCTCCTCATCTCCGAGAAGGCACGCAGTGTGAAGAATTGGTCGCGCCTGTACAAAGCAAAACCAGTTAAAAATCTAGGAATCCAGTGCAGTCGCAAATCGAAATCTGGATGTAGTTAATTAAGCCAGTAATTCCAAGGTACCTGTTGACTGGGATCCATAACGGAAAGATTTACACGTACACGAAGGCCTTTCTCGCACTTTCGTATTTCATGACGACAAAATTATAACTGGCCAGGCCATCATGGCTTGTGATTACAATAATAAAACAGCCTTCATCCATATGGCATGCTGTTGCTCAAGCGTACGCTGCTGCATTGTTGTACTACAAAAGTACTGTTGCTCGTTTATTCATTTTGCGTTGCGTTTCGTTGCGTAACTTAGCGTAAGGATTACCTGAACAGAGCAGGTAGGAAGCCAATAGCCAAGGCGAAAGGCAACGAAAGCCAAAAGTTGGTTCCATTTTATGAATGCCCTACGGGACTTTTTGTTCCCAACACAGGCAGACTTTTAAAAATTCTCTTCTCATGTTGCATTCAGAGATCTGCTGATGAACTGATATTACACATAGCATAAAAAGTGATATATTTTACCATTCAATGCTGTGCCATGGCTCGTTTCGCATTTTGCCAGCAGCAGGACCATTTAGAAAACAGCAGACGACTGGCTGCCTTTGCTTTGCTGGCTTTCACGTCACAACAATCAGCATCATCATCATCCGTTCAATCATCCCAATTTTAATAGGAATGTGTGCTTGTACGTGTAACTTGTAGCGTGTGTGTCCTGTCCACAAAATGATACATTATTTGTTTAGCCTGGGCAAGTCAGGCGTACAATGGCCTGGCTAAATAAGCAGTAGTTAGTCGTATAATGAAAGCAGAAGATCATTCTAATCAATTTAACCTCATACTCGCTAGCTCTCTCGCTCGCTGACTCGCTTGAATATCACAATTGCAAATGGCGAATACCAAATTTAAACAATGGCATGACGCAGCATGCAAGAAGGCGCTCGTATTGCGCTATTTTTACAAGATTTTCGCTCTGATTCTTTCTGAAATAAAGCTTAGAGCACGTCTTGCACGGAGCTCGATAAATCAAATTCAAGATTCAAGTCATTGAACCATGCAGATATACGTGAATTGTGAGTTGTGAAGAATTAATCCCCGGGCCGTCTGTCCTGAATCTTGAATTAATTGAGTCTTGTACTTTGTCTTCTTAAAAACGAATGTCAACAACTGCAAAGAGTCAAGTCATGTTTACATGCGGCGAAGAGAGGACAATGTCAGTTCCATTTAATGGTAGGCACAGGCAGCGTCGAAGTCGACCGGCCAAATACGATAGCCTTAATCAATCATTATGTCAAATGCGCTCCGCTGTACATAAATCGTCTTTGACAAGCTCTGGTCAGCTAATCGTCTTAAAGATGAGCATGAGTTTGGCTCTTCTGGTCATTATAGAAGAATTCAGCCGCGTCGAGGCGAGAGTTCGAGATCTCCGAACTCTTCCTTCGCAGGATTGAGAATTCAGTCTCGCAATAACAAAAGGATTATAACAATGGATCTATAAAATGGACTTGCATTATTATCGTATCATAAAAGAGACTAAAGATGGCTTGAATTTGAATTAATACAAGAAATTTCCCTTGGCTCATCGAGAGCTTGAATCTCGATTCATTTTTCGAAGGTCTTTAGTCTGTGTCAATGAAAATGAACTCGAGTTGAGAAAAATATTTCCTTTTTCGTAAAAGACATTCACTGCTCAGCCAAATTTCACATTCATATATTACGAACCACGAATTACGATACAGCACTCGCTGGCACTTCACACCGCATCCGCACCATTTATGGTGATGTAATACATTCAAATGTACGCGTACGCATTCAGTCCATTAAGTAAAAGTGTCCCTGGACACTTGAAGATGATTTCCAAGACGCGTGAGCGTCCGCGCATTTGCGCACGCGAGGAAGGAAGTCAAATTGAAAGCTTTTCCATGTCGAATTGACAAAAAGTCGCGTCTCGCGACTCGCGTGAATAATGCGAAGGCGATATGCGAAAAACGCGCAGTGCTTCGGCGAGCTTGAGCCTGAATCATCTTCAAACTGAACCCATACAAGAGAGAAAAATGCGAGAACGAGTACGCGTACAACGAATAAGAATGAGGATCTTGAGCCTTGAATGGAGTTGAATTTGAATCCTTCTTGACTGACAACTGTACTGTACTTTACTTTTAAATTGTGTTTACGTATTATTGATATGCGTACAATCGTAGTCGCAATTCGCAACGTGCGGGACGATGTGCGGCGGTGCGTCATGTGCTCGCAAGCCAGCCAGACATTGGCAAGCGTTTAAGTCAGAGTTTAAGCTCGAAAGAAGGAAATCAGCGAAGAGACAACGGCGATGGCATTCATAGCATGGCGAACAGGCGAACAATGGGACATTTTAACCTCGCTACTCGTAATTACACTCGTACTCATCCTCAGCGGTCCCTCAGCACGGTCCAGCGCAGCAGCAATGTGAGCACACTCAGATTAAAAATGCAGATAAGAGAATGTGGAGGAGTATTTTTATTATGCCGTACAATGGAATGAGGATGTCACTTCTTTATTTGGTCTTTGTTTCCTTTTACCTTAGCTTTGAGTGAGTAAGAGCACGAGTCAATTATAATGAACTCTGACCGACCGCGCACGCTCACCTGCACCGTCAACTTTCATTAAGGAAGACGTTGCTGACGAACACGCCGACGCCGACAATGACAGAACTCAGTGGGCAGTAATAATGAATTAATGTTCTTGTTTTTGTTCACATTAGCGATTAAGCGAAATAGGAAATGACATAAAAGGGTAGATTAACTCCATATTAATACTGATTGAGAATGCTAACGCTCTGCTCGAGTATGGCTACCAAAATAAAAATCTTAGCATGAATTGAACCTGCCGTGCCATTCAGTTTTTGTGAATTTCCACGTGTAACATTAACCAATTCTTAAGATTTTCGAAAGCGTTTGTTTTTATCATAACTCATCATCCAACAGCGTGGCACGGGAGAGTAAATTAATGCAATCAACAATCAGCGCCAGTGTTGGGTCCAAGATGAAGACGAGAGCAAAACTTGTACTCGTGGTCTGCGCGTCGTAACACACTCGAAATGTGAACTTCTTGACAGCTGTTTTTGGCAGCTTGTCTTTTCTCTTTCGAAGGAGACGCGAAGGAACTGCGACGGTGACACCACCAAAACTCAAAACTTGTTCATTGCTGAGATAATATGCATGACAATGCCGGAGCGAGCCGAACTCTAAATTGAGTTTTAAGATTCTGGCGATATTTTCCGTGCCTTTCTGGCTTAATCTCTTAACACGATCGACTTCACGCAACTTCTTGAACTAATTTTCTACCCACGCTGCCGCTGCCGCAATGAGGCCGCTGCGACTGGGACCGCGACGTTCAGAGTAAAGGCACGGCACAAGTCAACGGAAACTTTTTCTCGTCTCCTCGTCATCCGACGTGTCACTGCATTTTAATTAAGGGCAAGACTTGACTCCAACAATGTGGTGAATATAACTTTTCTCCACGAAACCCTGCACTCGAACGCTTAACCTGGTGATAGTGAAGTTAGTGCCGGCGCTGTCTCGGGTCGTTGTATTTTGCAGTTTTCTGTTGCAAACTTTCCGTGTAAAATAAAGTACACACACCTCCAGCGGCCGTGCTCTGAATGTATCGGCAAACTGTTTAACTGCTTTCAACGTTCTACTGGTAACTGGAAGTATGAAATTTATGAATCTCTCACTGTTGTGCTGCAGCTGCAGTTACGGCGAAACGCGAATGTTATTTTTAACGACAGCATAATTTAGCAGAATCTGGTAATTAAAAATTAAGAAACAGATGCGCAATGCTACCGAATTCCGGTGCCTCCATTTGAAGCGATGACAAGCAGGAATAATACATTACATAAGTTGGCCGAAGGTGCGGCGCATCATCGGTGTTTAATATCTTGTGGTCTCAATCAGGTGAAATACTTCTTCGATTAATGCATTTCAAGACATAAACATTTATTTTAAGCATTACTATAA
The DNA here is from genome assembly GCA_009869945.1 of Mesaphorura yosii. NCBI lineage: Eukaryota > Metazoa > Arthropoda > Collembola > Poduromorpha > Tullbergiidae > Mesaphorura > Mesaphorura yosii. The sequence goes on from WIXG01000039.1 coordinate 176,655, forward strand.
ACAATCCCAGCACAGAATACATAACGTAACTTAACTCCTATTAGCGCAGTATTACAAATCATGACCGGCCTTCTGCCTTAAGACCTTGTCTACCATTCTGGTTCCATAATTGCAAATTGCAATGCAATGCAAATATACAGTTACAGGATAATATCGTAACAGTAACGTAACTACAGCACAAAAATGTAAAATATATTTTGATATAAAAATTCGAGATGGTGAATTATTTCTCTGTTAAATAAAAGCGACGGCGAAAAAAATAATAATGCATCGTGCACGTTGTGGCTGTGGCGCTATTTACCGTGTAAAAATATAAAATGTTACGTAAACTTGAATTAAACATTTGTATCGGAATCGTACGAACGAACTACGACGAGACGAGTAACATGAATTTCTTACTAATTAGAAATCGTGATAAGTATAATAATAGTTACGAGTAACGATTCGAGCTTGACAGTTTACTAATCTAAAACTAGAACTAGCACTAGATTAACATTCAAAATGATTGCAGTAACTAACTTAATTTACAGTACGAGTACATTAAGCATTGCGCAAATGGTAGCAATTATCCTAAGAGATATTGACATTGATGCCACTGCATGAGACGAGAATTCCTTCGGAGACGGTGAAATTAATCTTCTTCCAGATTCCGTCGCTAAAATTCGAATCTTCTCAACGAAACGCCAGAGCATGATTGTTGACTCAGAAAATCGTCACATAGGTTTGGACTCGCGAAGGCGTGTTGACGGTTCTGAAAGCAACAAATCAAACAGAAATTAGTCTTACGTTTTAGGTTCATCCGGACAAATTAGCTTGCCGGTATCAGTTAGTCATAAATCAGATAAGATCAAAGCTTCCCGCACAATTTAATCATGTTAAATACAAATGCAAAAGAGAAGCCATACTTTACAACGCGACAAGGCAAGGCAAATCACGTTGCATGACGTCTTCTCTTTTGTTCTGTGCATTGTACTAATCAAACTCGGCCTCTATCATCATTTTGTTAAGATCTCCACGGCAATTAACGCAAGGGTACTGTAATTTTTTACTTTGCTCACCATTTAGCTTTTCTTCCTAAAGAATGGGCTGGTTTCAGTTTCAAGTTACAATTCCGAACATCGTACTGTCCTTCACCCACGCCTCCAGTGGAAAATTCATATGTGATTTGATCCAAATTCGAATGATTATGATCAATTTGGGAAGAGGCAGCAAGTTTGGTTATTGCATTAACCTTAATTACTGTGTCTAACCATACATCGAATTACTAATACAATTTGTATTAAAGTCAATGCAAGAATTACAAGACCAATTCACATTTAACATTTAAAATACAATTACGATACGATTTTACAAAACCTCCCTGCACTAATGAAAGAATTTTTGTCTCATACTTCAGCAGCAGTTAGCAAATACAAATTCACAAAAATAATTTGACATTTGCCAAATGTGAAGAAATCTCAATTACAAAATTCATGCTTTCGAAGCAAGGGCAAGAAATACAAAAGACGTCACATTTAAAATGTGAATGCGATTCTTGCAATATTCTTTGGCAGTTTCGGAGAGGAAACAATTTCAGGAGCATCGACTTCAAATAACTTATTGGAGCAGATAGCACGAGTACAATTATAATTGACAAACTACAGCTAAGTAAGCTATTCTAAGATAATACAAAAATTACATTCAATTTCTGGTAACTTTTCTTTCTAACGCTAAACTCACGTGAAAATCGAGCCTAACAAATTCCGAAGAGCGGTAATTTGCACAAATAACTTAATGAATAGCTGTAATCCAGGTATCTTGTTTTCCAATCCAGCATTTTTAAGCTTAAAGAAATACTTGGTAGACGAGCAGTTAATTTCTTCATTTGTTTGGAAATATCACAAATCAAATCAACACAAGATTAGCAAATAATTTCAACATCAAATAAGCTTCGGCTTCAATCAAGAAACCACGTTCTGGTTACATTTCTTCATGAATTACGCTTACACTGTGACCGTGCCGCGTGCCATAAACTCAGTCTTCTAAGTAATTACTACTTATCATAAGATTATCCGTTTTCTAAGCATGAATGGTCTGACAAGATTCAGTTAAATCTATGTGGCAATTTACGACATTGAGAGATTACTAATGTAGTAATGCAATTGCGGGCAATTACTAATTGTAATTAATAACACGAGCTACAACAAGAAATATTCTTAAAGATGAGTTTACGTTTAGTTTACACGAACGATGATAAATTGCACGCAAATTCTTGACCATTGCGTTTGCTTTACGTTCTTAATTGGTTGGCAGTACAAAGGAATGAAACGACACCGAGTCTTCAACCTTTGCTTCTAGTAATTCTGAAAGCCCAACGTATTGTTTGGTGGCGGGACGCAGCGGTGAACGAGGTCGGCATGCAGACTCTGGCGTGGCTGCGGGAGCAGAATATTTGGCATTAGCAAGTGTCCTGACTCCATCCTCCTCACCTCCCTGCTTTCGAGTGGCGGTCTTTTTGGTGTACGATTGCGGTGGATACTTCTTGTCGAAACATTCTTCGACGTGAACCTGAAATTCTTCTCTGCTCAGTTGAAATTCTTGAGAACACAGCGAACAGAAGAACTTCTCGCGTCTTCGGTGATCTGTCGACTCGTGTTGCGAAAGGTGATGGAGCCTCGAAAATGTGAGATCACAGTGAGAACATTTGAGTAGGCAGACATCATCGACATCGAGTTGGGCAGCTTGGCTTGGTTGTAGTTCTTCAGGATTATTGCATTTTCGACCGTCCGACGGTGATGATGGTGTGAAAGATCGTTTGAATGAGAAAATCGAGTTGAGACGTTGACTCGCAGCAGCTCTTAATTGCTCAACAACGCCTTTGATTAGAATCTTCTTTTGATGCTCGTCATAACCTTCGTCTTTTGCCGCCGGAGTCTTTACCACCGCTTGCGTCGGAGTAGATGCAGGCGCAGGGAATGAAGATGTTGAAATGGTGGCATTTGGAAAGATCAGCCGACGATTATGCGGCGATGTTGTTGTTCTTGGTGGTCTTGAGAGAAGAGTTCGAAGCGCTCCTCCTTCGTGATTATTCTGGTAGTGTAGCACGCGACTATTTTCATTTCTCTGAGTATTCACGATTAGATTATTGTAAGGAACTAAATTCGGTGGTTCCGTTTCGTCATTAGAGTTATTGTTATTAGTATTATTGACTTGTTGTTGTCCAAGAAGTACCGCTAATCTCTCATTAACAGATAAGGACGAGACCAGTAATGGTTCTTGACTCTCCTCCACCTTGTCCTCGGTGTCCGATTTCTTGTAATTTAAAGCTCTCCTGAGACTTTGTGGAAACTTTGGCCTCTTTCGTGGCGGTGAAGAATTTGAATTGTAAAAATAATCGTCATCGTCATCTTTTGTCGTGGAGGAAGGTAACATTTCGTCATCGTCAAGAGCATCCTTCAGTTTCTCATTCTTCTTTCCCTTTCGCTTGACTGCTCTACTGTTTCCGCCATTTCTTCCAGATCCAGATCGACTCTGACGTCCAAGATCGTGATTGCTAATGAATTTACTCCGAGCGAGAATGTGTGTCAATGAAATATCGGACGTCGAGTCGGCTTCGACTGTGCTTGACGTCTGGCTGTCTTTGCTTGTGCTGTCTCCGCCATTCTTTCGACTCCTTCGGTGACTGATTGGAAAGTATGGATTTGAACTGATGAACGAGGACGATGAAGATCTTTTTGTTCCCTTTCCTTCAGCAGTGAGAAGACGGTACAGAATTGGGAATTCTTCCGCTGGCTCAATGTCACCGGCAGACGCGTACGAGTACGCTTCGTGCCTTGGCTTGGGGTCGTCCATCGTTGAGAATTTGTGAAAGTTTACAAAATGATAATCTGTAATAAGACAAAATGAATTACAACGCATACCATCCAACCATTAAAATGAATAATTAACGTACCCGTGTATTGTAGCTCTTATAATAATTTCGAATCTTGAAATTGTAAACGGCTTCGTCTGCCCTTCCGCGTGGTCGATTCTGGAGTGACCGGAACGAAGAACTCACGTTACTACTGCTGCGGATTTGGATTTGGCTCTGATCCAATGACGATTATGACAAGGTGGTACGACGGGGCAGTTTTGTGGAGTCGGTAGTTCAGGTGAAAACTGTCACCGTGCATGTTGCGCGTGTTGTCGTGCTTTGCCTTGTTTGTCCAATTTCTTAAAGTCAACAATGATCGCCTGGCCTGTCCCTGATGGTGCGGTGGTTCGTACCCTCGTGTGCGCGTCGCCCTGTTCTGCAGTTGTTCAGGCCGTCGTCCTCAGAGCACAGTGCATTTGCATTTGGTCAGCAATCAATCAGTAAGAGCAAGCACAGCACCTGGAATTTAAAACAGAAAATAGTTTCAAAAATCGTAAGGATAAGCAAGCACACACAATAATTAGTCATGGCATGGGTTCATCAACTACGCGTACGGTACACTGTCACATGCTGTGATTATGATGCTGCAGCATTATTGTATGAAAGTAGGAAGTTAAAGTACAAATACATATTATTGTTGTGTTTTGCTGAGGCTGAGACAGCGACGGCACAGCCATGCCGAAGCCGTAAAGTAAAATATCACTTTTGCTGTTGTTTTTAATGACAACCCCAATACTCGATGCGATGCGATGCAAGCACATAATTTCTTTGAACTCTAAAAATAATCGAGGAGGTTCAATAACCACCACCTGCCTTTCACTTTACTGCCACTGCCATCAGTATGGTTTAACATGACAATGTGCAGCAGATGATAATAGAAGACTCGAGCCAATAACCGTGCCTGTGCTCGTGCTCTGCCTTGTCTGCCTTCGGTGACAGTGACAATTGCAAGCACAATTTGGAAACAACAGCAATGAAACCCCAAAACCAAAACGAACGAATGAACCTTCCTCAAAACAAAAATAGTTTCTTTTTTGCATTGTAATGTGCATCAGGAATGCAGAATGCATGCAGCGCGACTGCAATTTGCTTGCGTTTCCTGTAGTGCAATCGTACATTGTAGTTGCGCTCGTGCTCTAAAACAATAAAGTTTGAACTCAGTCTGGGCTTAACTTGTAATGGGTACATAATTTAACAGTTTTAAAGTCATTGGACTCAAATTACGCGAACATACGCGACAAACATAATGAGACATTAAATTCGCGAGCTGCGACTGCGCCCGCGACTCAATAATTTATCATGAGAAGGGAAATCACAGTAAATTCAATTCCTATACTGAGTTTTCACAGCTCAGCATCAGCATTAGGCAGAGGTTAATCCCGGATCACACTTTCAGCATTCAGCAGCCAGCCAGTCAGCAGTGAGCCGAGACTCGTCTCGAGGCGAGACGGTAAAGCGTTGAAGTTTTAGTGTATTATGATAATTACACTTGAAATTGCGAATTGCGCATCCGTCCGTCTTCGTCTGCCTTTCGGTACAATTCCACTTCCACTGCACTGCTCTGACATAATGAGCAATTTAACAGTTAACGGGATTTGTTGGATTTGCATGGGCGGTTCGGTTGTTGATCTTTTCTCGAGCAACCGACCACTACAAAGCACAGCAGGCAACAAAAAGGAAAATTCCAGTCTATGGTACACTACGCGATGTAAAAAATGCATGCATACCCATTGATCTAATAATTCTTAGATCAATATGGGTACCGGCAGGGCACAGCCCTGAGGTCGACTCAGGTCAATACAAGCCAATTCAATCAGTGCAATGCAATTGGGTTTCAGATCTCTCGGGAATCTCAAATCTCCGATTGAATCAGTGCAGCAGCGCACGGCGCAAAGTCTGTTTAATGCTAGCTAACTGCTCTCATTGCTTAGCCTTCTAACCTCATTGGCGGCCTTTGCCTTTACCTGCCTACGCGTCTGCCGTCTGTCTCCATGCAGCAAGCCGAGCAAGCATAATGGACTAGATTTCATTTCACATTCACAGTCCATGTCCACAGTCCACGCAGAGCAGCAGTAAACAGTACGATTACATTACGGTCATTCACTTCTGAAATGGAACCTCATTCGCAACTCGCAACTGCAACTCGTTCTCATTCCCAGTGTCGTAAACAAAGCGATGACTCGAACTCGAACCAACTCTCCACTCGCGGCTCGCTCAAGGAAACACGAGATAGTATAATAAGAATATATTTATAAATAAATTAATCTCAAAGCAGGAACCAACGAACCGAGCCCGATACGATAATGGTAATGGGATTTACAAAATAGAGTAGACGTCAATGAACCAGACCACAACACAGCGCACAGGAGACGACGACACGACACGATACGAACTCGATACCCATACAAAATGCAAGAATTGGTAAACAAATTGATTAATGATTTGCGATAATCCTAATGTTAATTTTGTGAAGACTGAAGATGCTTAGACGCTTGGCCCTCTAATTGACATTCTGACGTTGTTAATGATGGTGTGGCGTGGTGATATGATGTGATGATGGCATGGACAAAGAGCCGAGGCCGGCCATCCATTTGGTCTTTGGCCAAAGCCAAACACAAGTCCCGGACTGGCACATGGGCTTTGTGCATATGTAGGCCGGGCAGTAGCCTTTTACCCCAGAATGCCAGAATTACGGGAGCACAGCACTTCCCACAAAATCGCTGTCGCTGTCGCTGTCGTTGCCGGTCGACCGTCCGAAGCATCGTTCCGTGTCCGTATTTAAAAATACAACAAAAATAGACAGGGAAAAGAAAAGACGCTACAAAGTATTGAGATGATTAAAGCAGTTCGTGTCATGTCACATTTTTCGACAGAAATCGTCTCGTCGTCGTCGTGGCTGCGTGCTGCATTGTGGCTACGCGGCTTGGCTATGGCGTGGCTGGGATGGGAACCTAAAGAAAGTTCATTGAAATATGGGCTACTTTTGCGACAGCCTGACTATCAGTGCTTTGTCCTCATTAGTCCTACATGGCTATGGCTCTCTTTACTGAAGTATTCTGTGTAATGTAACGCATTCTTTTCTCTTGCAATAATAAATAGACTCTTCACGACGAACGACACGACGCACGAACCGAGCATAAAAGTGTGCATATTCGCAACACAAGAAGCAGAAGTTTTCTAATTTCCCAGCAACAGGAACCCAAAACACTAACACTCGACCGACAAATTATTAGCAGACCAGCAAAGAAGGGCACGCACGCTTGGCGAAGAAAGAGCGCACTTTTTTTGGGCATGTTGTTGTAATCTAGTTGTCAGTTGTCATTATACTTGTGCTCGCACTCGGCACTCGCAAATTGCCATTCCAATTTGCAATAAGGTACGGCACAAGCACAGCGGTGAGCAGTGACAATGACAACCGTGTCACAATAACAATAACAGTAATGACTCATTTAGTATGTAGAAAATGTGCACGTATGCAAATCCTGCTCGTTGGCTTTTTTTGCAAGCTCATCAGAATCTGTCTGTCTTGTTTTGGGTCGTGTTTATGGAACTTTGGGCGCAAATATTAGGCGCAGTTAGCAATTCGGTCGCCAGAACCATTTAAGGACAGGCAAAGGCAAGACAAGTAGGGTACAAACTTCAATTATACTTAGATGAGGAGTACGCGTAAGCGCGCAGCACAAATCCTCAATTAACATATGCGACCGACTCGGATCCTGTCCTGCACTGCACGCTGCCCCGTAATTGAGTTAAAAACAATGATGCTCTAGAAACCCAAACCTAATTACTACATTATTGTTATTTTAATGCTCTGCCGACTGAGAAAGTGAGCAAGAAAGCTGAGTTGACTTGATTTGCTACCATTTTACAATGTACGCGTTCGCGCCTCTCGAGACAGATTTAATGAATGAGTACGAGAAAGTTGTGCGTTTTAGTTACACGATGCGAAACATGAATCATAAATCACGGCGTGTTGAGTGTTGAATGTCAATCAACGCCCAACGTAGTGGTAGCATAACTTAATTTGGATCTGATACCGTAATTATCGTATCAGGCCAGCATTTAACTCGCTCAGGACGCAGACGTTGATTCGTAGTGAGTGACATGCATTTGCGATTTGCATTGCATTTACCATTAGCAAGATGCACTGCATGAGATTTGCAATTTGCGAAAAGTGCGTGGCATAAATATCCAGTCAATTGTACGAAACTGAAACAAGGTCATTCGGCACTCGAATCGACTCGTGAAATGTGCATTGCAAAAAAGAAGAGCAGGCTTAATTTATTCGTGCAAAACAACAAAACTGTAGGCAAATGTAAAACAGCCCAGCTAGTTTGCTAAAAGAGGTGAAAATGCGAACTGTAGAACAGACTTAATTAAATTTGAAGCAGCCAGCCAGCGCAAGTTGACTATAGCTTTGACTGCCTTTGCCGCTGTGAGATCTGCTCTGGTTTTGAAATGGACACCAAACAGAAGCAACATAGCGCAGCAGCACAGTGAAATGATGCTCTGTGATTTGAATCAGAGCAGAGCCATAAAAAGTGGTGAAGATTTTCACACGCTGCTCTGCTTTTGCGATACGATACAAATTTCCTGATCTTGATCTCGAAATGATAGCCATAATTACGCCTACAGCTACAGCTACTGTACAGCATGTGATACTGTTCGTCTTGCACGTTTTGCATCTAACCTCAAAATGCAGGAAGCATGTTTTGTTTTGTTTTACTTTCATTCGCACATGCGAAAATGCGTCGCGGCTTCGTTTCGCATTCTGGCTTGGCTTGGTTTTATGGCGAGTAGAACCGAAACAAGCAGAAACAAGACCCAGGCCCAAGATGAGTACTGAATTGAATATGACAGCAATATCAAGCTTTTTGCCATGCCATGCCGGTGGCCGGCTTTCACTTTTCTTCTGCCTTGCCATTTTGGTTTCAGAGATTAATCTTTGTGGCAATCGTTGTAAAAGTATTACGAGTTAATTTCGCATCTTGTTTATAACCTGAATTCTGAACCCATCCTCCCAAAGCCAACTTCTTCGCGTACATCAACTTTTCACTTTCAATTTCCTCGCGTGTGTGCTGCGAGTACGAAATATGTGTCAACATGCAACATCTTCACAGCAGCAGCGCGACTTGACCTCAACTGCCTCTGCATGCAACCACACCGCGCTGCGCCGCGTTCTCAATTTCCACCGTCGATGCGCCGCTTTGAAACGAGTGTCATTGTTACAACAATGCCACCGTAAATCACATGAAAACTAGAACTGTATCGAAAGGAGAGCAGAGCAGCAACAATTTTATGGTGGTTAAAATTAAAAGCTCGACTTCAGTCTCGTGTTTCATGTTTCATGCTTCAGCTTCATGGTTTCATCATTTGTTTTGTATGCATTTTGTAGAGAAATGGGCAAGTGGGATGATGATCCCATTTCTCGCCTTGACAGTTGGCCCAACTCGTCCAACATACGACACAAGTTTTCGATTTCAATTTCAAGTGTGGCTTGCCTTGTTTCTGTTTCCTGGACGGGACTCGTTGACCTGTATTCATTTCATGGCCTGGTCAGCAAGCCTACAAAAGAAAAGAGTTGGCCAGCCGATTGCCGATCCTGCTTGCCCTGACCTCACTTTGGCCTGGCCCTCGACCATCGCAATCCAGGAAGTGTACAAATGCAACACAAACGAAAGGTCAGGCTAGCTTGCTTAATGAAACGAGTCCTTCACCCTTTTATGCTTCAATGTAGACTGTAGAGTACTCTTAATTCTTTTATTTTGATGATCTATGTCATCAAACCCATTATTTGTATTGTACGCTGCTGCGCTGACTGCTGACCCACATCCCACTTAAATTAGTCAACACGAGTAAGTAGTCCACCTACACTCCACTACAACGAAACACAAAGTGTGTGTGTACTGCAATTACGAACACTTGCATTATTGTGTACGCCGCGATCTGCGCCTGTGAGCCTGAGTGCGTTCTCGTAATTTGATGATTTGGGGTCAAATTGAGATCAAAGAGCAGAGAATACTCAAGCCAGGCCAAACGTAAAGGCAAACGAGATCGAGAGCAAAAACAAAAGGCAATAATCGCCAAGGAATGTGTCCTGTCCACTTCACAGCGTAGCGTACGTAGCACGCACGCATCATGAAATGAGTTAATTGAGCCTTTCCATTTCATTTCCGTGTCTTCATCTTCATCGTTCCCGCACAGTCATAAAACATAAAATAACTTTCTTTCTACGATACGATTTGGCTTGAGCATTGGACGTGTCTGCGTCTTGGCTATTAATCAAGCGTAATAATTACAGAGTACGAAGCCTGTTGGCAGCAACCGGACCCGTGCTCTGGCTTTTGCGTCATGCGATGAGTATCAGACTGAGGCTGAGACGCGGACGCGACGGGTTCAATAAAATGTGCGTGTACATTGTCCTCTTGGGAAGATGAGTCATTGAACAGGGAAAGGATTAAATCATTGCACTCATTGCAGTTCCATGCACAGCAAAAGACAACAAGTTTCACTGCTGCTGTTGCTGCATTGCATGGGAATCGCGGATCGGATGCACACACGGAACCTGCCTGGCTGGCTACCGACAGAAGAAGCAGAAACGAGCACGATGCACGACGACCGAGGGCATGACCTCTCGCTCTGCTACTTGGCTTGGCCCGACTCCTTTCTCCTCTGTGAAGATACTTTTCCTTTCCTGGTTACAGGTTAGCAACAGCAACAGCAGCTTTCTCGCATGCATGAGCGTCGTGAGAACGTGAGCGAACGGGTGACATGTTCGCATACGCCGAGTCAGTCAGAGTCTGCCGTGCTGTGCCGTCTATTTTGGAACGGAAGAAAGTAGTCTACAGTCGTCGTGCCGTCGTCGTTAATCGCAGCAAATGTGAACGCACTCGAGACGCGAGTCCAACCTCCAACAATAAAAGTACAGTTTTGTTGAGATAGTCTCGCGATGCGCTGGTATGCGATGCGTGCGGAAGGCATTCCTCTCGCATTCCCTTTGTAGTGGTGTTGGCGAACGGCGAAAGCATTGCACTGCACTCGCATTGCGTTTAAGAGCATGATTACGATTATTTCCTGTACTGCGTATCGTCGTACCGTGCCGAGGCGTCAAGTCAGTGCACTGCACTACGAATGAACCTCAAAACTGCAAGCAAGCAGGCGGCCAAGCCAAGCATAGAATTCGCAATACACACGTTTTTTGCCAAGCCATGCCATGAAGCCATGACGCTATGGAACCAGCACTACAGCTACGTAATGTAACTCTATCCCGTGCTTGTGCTTGCTTTGCCCGTACACAAAATCCAGGCCGTTCATTCACCTCTCCGCTCACAGTGCAAATAAGTTTATAGACTTTTTACGCGTACGTGTTATGACGAGATCTTCTTCTCGGCTGCTCTGTGGCTCATGCCAATGCACTGAAATGACTCTTTGTCTTGCCTCGCCTGCTGTACAGCTTGCCGCCTGCTATTAATGCTATGCTCTCCCTATACGATTTTTGATGATCTCCTGGCTCGCTGGCGCACAGCGACCAGCGACTTTGTGTATAATTTTAATGATTATGTTGATGCTGGTGTTGATGACGGGATTCTCAAACACAACAAATTATGCGATATGCGAATGCGAATTGCCAGCGCAGTCAGCAGCTAGCCTGGTGAGAGTCCAAACCTAATATTATGATACAAATAGGAATACTACCAAGAACGAAGGCAGCAGCAGCAGGAAAGCAGAAAGGTGGCTGAGGACAATGTACTTGGGACTGAACTCTCGTAACTCGTAACGTTATATTATCCCATTATGCAGTGCAGTGGCAACGGGCAGGGCGGGCTTGCAATGGCAATGAATGTATGAAAATATATCTTTATATGGTTTTAAAATTTCTCAACTGCAAACTGAGGATTATTCAAAGCAAGCCAGTACAGTTCGGAAAAGTACGAGTACAAAATGCAGGGACAAAGCAACACAGCTGATGAGCTCGAGACATGTAAACGTAAACAAGAATTGCGTGAATCGTGAAAGAAGACGAGCGATGGACGAAGATGAGTAGTATGAGCGCATGAGGATGCTGATGAAAGAAAAATGCGAAGAGACCAACGAACTAAATGAACCCTGCGTCTGTCAAGTCAAGGATGAAGACGAGAACAGAACACAGAACGGTGCAGTGCAGATTATGAATAATTGCCTTCATGCATTTGCGTACTGCTCGCGTACGCGTATACATTTTAATAATGATGTCGTTCTCGTCGTGTCCATCCGTCTGTGCATCTACCCGAATGAACTCCAGCTGAACTTTCACATCACACGCACCACGCACGATACGAAAGTGTAAAGATCTCATTCCTCATTCAATCGAGACTGAAGGAAGGAAAGGGAAGCCGTGGCGGCCAGCCATAAACTATACTCTCACTCATAAAGAAATCTTTGTCAACTGTACTGTGAAATTGAAAAAAGGAGCTGCGCGAGCGTTATGGCGAAGTTTTACGACCATTTCGTTTAACAAAACGCAATAATTGAGTTATGAGGAAGACATTAACTTGGCGCAGGCGCATTGCGAATACGATTTTACGACTTTGCAGGCGAAGAGCTGATGCTGACTCATCATTACATCATTCTCCATGCTTTTCTATGCGTACGCGATGCGTGATTTCTTTATAATATAGAGTTCAAATGACTGCATTTCGTTTGACGACGTTGCATTTACAGCTAATTTTACATAAGAAAAATATAGCGAAGCAGAGAAGAGTTAAAAAGTCACCAGAGTTCAAACTCAGAACAGAGTCAAAGCCAAAGCCAATAGCCAAGTATCACAATTCTAACCGCACGACATGAGACATGATTCATATTCATAATTTTCATATTTTTCGTATGCACAATAGAACAGAATGCAATTGTGACTAATAAGGCAGCAAGTCAAGCCAGCAGTCAGCCTGCCTGGAGTTTTGGTGAGGCTACGAAAACAAAAATGAAGCCACAAAATCGTTTCGTGTTTAGTCTTTAGTGTTTTGATTCCAGTTCTAAAAAGCAACACCAAAAGTCAAAGCAATAGTCACATTGCCATCACTACTCTGGAGTGCAACCTCACAAGTGACAGTCGATAGTCAACCCAAAGCCAAATCCATACTGACTGAGCTCACGTTGCTGTTGCCGTTGCAGCGCCGCCGAGTAATCGTCTCACACCTTATTAACATGTACATAAGAGGAAAAGACCTTGAACCCTTGCAGTACAGCTATTCATAGAATGTCATCAATTTCAATTGAGCTTTACATTTTACAGAACACAATGTAGGCAAGGCAGTGAGCTTCGGCGCAGAGTTCATCCGCTGCTTATTGCTTGCTGTTGCTGTTGCGTTGCTCATTGCTCAAGACAAGGCAAGAGTTCTTCAGAGTCGTGTCGAGTTCATGTTGCTCAATTAATTGCTTATAATCTGCATTCTGCAATCTTTCTTCAGGGCCCAGCCGCGTCCTCCGCCAGGACGCGGAGGACGCTTCGCGGTCGGTCGCGTCAACGTCAACAGAGTTCATGCGGTTGACAGTCTCAATGACGAATTACCAATTCTGTTCGTAATCAAATCACCTTGTCTGTGTATACAGAATAGGACTGCGAATGAAAAGTCGCATAAAGAATGATTCTGACTCAAAGCAGTCACTCGCACGCATTGCCAAAGCATAGGTCCATTACGTCCTTTTTGGTACGATAAATGGAATTTTTGTCAGTTTAAAGCACACCATTTCTGGATGTCGATGCAGATGCTTTCCAGTCGCTTGTCGTTGCTTTTTAAGCTACAGCGAAGCAGCCTGGGTAAGTCGTCAGATGCTCAACTTGGTGCTGCTGCTGGTAGTTTTCACTTGAAATGGATATAAACGACTGAGCGAGTGTGCTGATGACCTTGTACTTTGTCTGCTGCCATGAACTACACGACTCAATTATTATCAAATTAAATATGAATTTTGTAATACAGCAACTATGCAATGCGTGGAGCATGGTTCAGTGTTCAGCTGAGTTAAAAAGAGCAGCGAGCAGGCATGACATTGAAAATGGAACTTTTCATTGGCCAGGCTGGCAAGCCAGGGAATGTGGATGCTTTGAATTTTCAAGGTGAAATCGGCAGTCGGCATAGCACAGAATGCAGAAGTTTAAAGAATAAAGAAAGTACGGAAAAATTCACGGCGTAATTTAATTGCTGGTGTAACCGATAGGATACAAGAAAGTAAGAGAGTTCCTCAACCTGGAGCATGTCCCGCCGACGTCGAACCGGGTTGGCGTCGGCGCGCGGTGCGGCCTTCAACGAGATCATAAAGTCAACCTGGGCCACAACCTCTATTTACATGAAGGTGATGGAGATTAAGTTACATATGCTTTCGCATGCATTTACACATAATTTCAGCCAGTCCAGCTACTGGAAGAGAGGTCTATAATTTAGCAATGAGCGAGTAGCGAAAAGCGATGGAGAGATGAACAACCGGTTTCTGTCCTCAATTTCTCCTTTGTTGTGTTTTGTTCTGGGTGCTGCGCTTTCTTAAGGATTCGCATTTCGCGTTGACTAATGATTATTCACAGCACAAAGGAGTCAAGTCAGGAGCCAGCCCAGACAGGACATGGAATGGGCTCAAGTATAAGCCAACACTCGACAGTATATTTTGCAACAATGCCTTTGTCGTTTGCCTTTGCGGTGCAAACTTGTGAGAAGGTCGCAAAAATTAGACAGACACCAATTTTCTGCTTAAAAGCGTCAGAAAATGTGAAAATCAAAAATTTCTACAAATAGCACCGTGAATCGGTTCGAAAAAATTCAAAATTACACGAGAGGACGGAATTAATGTCAAAAAGGACAAAAAGAGAGTTGGATACACATCACGAGGGCAGTGTTTGAGAGTTCATTTGACGTGTTGATGCTGACGCTGATGATGTGAGAGTTTAAAGTGAAACGATAAAACTTCAGCTTCAGCGCGAACGTGAAACAGTCAAGTCGAAGTCGAAGTCGCGAGTCTATTGAACTCTTTTGACTTCTTTCTTATTACAGTGCAGCACAGAGCCATGAACGAAGTGAAGTGCAGATATGAGATACTCAATTGACTGAACCGACGAGCAAGCAGTTCATAAGCACGTTACTTTTTAGCAAATGGCAAGCGCAAAAGCAACAGTCGAGATTCGACTTTCTTTCTTCTCAGAGTTCGCGCACGGTCTGCGCTGCGCTTCTTCACACGAGAAACGAGAAACACGACTCAAGACGTGCACTTACCACGAAATCCAGTCCAGCTTCAGCTTCTCGATGCTGATGTTAAATTATGATAAATTCTTTTATGGGCCGTGTTTTATTGCAATTTATGAATCTGGCTTGCAAATTTCTAGTCCTCCAACGTAAAAAAGGTAAACGAGCCGGTCGAGAGTCAGGAGTCAGTGAACTAGGCTGAATTAATTTGCAAAAATGCGACTGCTTCTGCTTCCAGATTTTCCATCCACTTCGATGCAGGTCTTCGATTTCTCAATTACTGCATACAAAACGCAAAATCCAAGAATAGCACATGAATGAATGGTTGAGTTCACTATTCACTGCTCCGGTCCGGCGGCACGACAGCTTTGTCACCTTAACTAAACGACTAAATGTTCACTGAATGTGAATTTGGTTTGGCAGTTTAGAAATTATGTCTTTTGTCCTACGAAAGGACATGCAACACTCCACGTCGTCCAGCGGCACGTCTGATAGGACTCCACTTCAAGACGAGCACAGCACTGCTTCGCTTGCAACAATCAGTTGTCTAGTCAGAGTCACTGCTTTCGGTGCGTGCAGGCAGGACAAGGACACTGCTGAGCTGTCGAGTCGAAGAACGAACTCACACCGTGGACTCACAAACGCGAACTGAACTCAGCAACTGAAGAACTGAACATTCAACCACATGGCATGGCATTGCTTGGCTCGTTCACTGAGAGTTCGAGTTCGCTTGCTCGTTTGTGTTGCTATAATGCGATGTACTCGGCATCGGCAACTGAACTGACTTGACTTCTCTCGTGCTATTACTTTTGGCTGACTTTCTTTTTTCGAAACGCGAAACGTTTCTATAATGGCCAGGGCAGAGGAACAGCAGCAACAATGAACCACGTACCAAAGTTGGTTAAACTCAAGTACGCGAGTGCATTGGCAAAATGCATGAATTCTTGACGAGGTTCAATTCTTTTTCCTTAATCCACCAAAATCTGCACTGCTGCACTGCAAAATCTGTGAATGTGCACTCGTGTAATAATTTGCCACCAAAACCCAAACAACAGGACCTGCCTCCTCCGTACGTTACTTCGTTTTCAGCTCGCGCTCGCGTTCGTCCTCAGTTCAGTTCAAAGAGTTGAATGACTGAAAAAGAGTTTCACTCCTCTCTGACTGCGAATGGGACAGCGATCTCTTCGCTCTTATTGCTTATTGCTATCACTTCTTTCTTTCTTGTGATGGTCCCAAGTCAAGTCAGTCGCGCTGTCTTCGTCTTTCTTCGAACTGCCTTGCCGATTAGCATGCAAAAAAATCACAAGCGGGCGGGCGAATGGTCTAGAACTGGAACCGTAAACCATACGCGAACACGGGTAAGCACAAGTCCTGGTTAGTACATATGCGAAGCGATTGGACGTAATCACATTATTTCACCTTCAAATCCAAACGGAAGCAATGCACTCTGAAACGGTTCTTTCCCATCGTCCCGCTCCTCATGGCAGAGCATAGAAAAGAAACGATGAACGAAGAGACTCTTCGGTCGGGGCTCTTCGGTTCGGGTTTCCAAGATGTACTGAAACGCAATGCATGCAATGCGATGCTCCCATTGCGTGCAGTGTACACTGAAAACACCGAAAATCGACCAGCCCCACGCTACTGACGCTACGCTTCTTACTTTACAAGGCTATTGCTTTCGTCGTCGTTGTGCCTATGACGAAATCAAAATTCGGGTCTAGTACGTAGTTCCCGTGCCGTGCAGCCCGCAGTGAGCAGTGCAGAGCGAGAGCGCGTTCTTCAGAGTTCCTTTACCCTTTCATCCAATCTCAATGACATTCTATTCGAGTTCGGGCAACAACAGGGACCAGAGACAAGAGACGCAGAGCAAAGCAAAGCACGAAACAGAACAGGAACATCCGGCAAAGACGATCCGAGATCGGAACGGAGAAAATTAATTACATCAATAAAGACTGAAGAGGACAAGAAATCTTGTGGATGGGAAATTCTTGGGAAGAAATTGAATGACGACTTGAGTACTTCCTCCGAACAAATATTTTACGAAAGGCGCTGCTCGCTGCTTGGCTTTGACTTGTCGCTCGTGTGTGATGGGTGCACCTGGAGCACAATTAATTGTAATGATGCGGTCAACCAAACGCAAACCAGCAAGTAACTGTATGCAATGCAGTTCAGTGCGCGCATTGCAATTGCGTGGGTAATTAACTTAGTCTCAACCCGAGCCTGAGCTTGAGCAGTTTGCAGTTCCAGCGGCCGCAGTTGGGAATGATGGCGTCACGGCGCGATTCGGCTGCTCGGATGACCTTGTCTAATTCGAGCCTGGTATTTTTAGCCTTCGATTCACGATAAAAAATATTAATTATTGCGTTGCGGCAGCGGCTGCGTGTTCTCGTACTCATACCCAATTACTACGACCACGCCACACCGTACACGTACTCATGGAGTGCTATAGCAAAATACCGCGGCCACATGCCTGCCTGCCTGAAGAAAGAACGGATGCAGCTGCTGTATGGACGTTCTGTTTGGAGTTTGGACGTAAATTACTTAAACTACGACTGCACCACACCACACAATTGATGTGAAAGAATGTATTGGTTGTGATGTTGGCTATGACTCCGGTTGGGTAGAGTTTTTTTTCGTCCACGTCTACCGTCATGGCCACAATTTCCGCTGTATTAATGAACGCACTTTTTATGACTCTTCTTGCATGGCGCGTCTGCGTTAGCCGACTGTGTCAGGGATTAACTTGAATTCGGTCTTGGTTTTGGTCTTCCTTCTCTCCCTATCTGGCGGTATTTTCATTGTTGAGAAAGAATGAAAGGTTTGTAGTAAGCAATAAGAAATGAGACCTTTCCGCTTTCCCGCACAGCACTGTGGCGTGCCATGTAACAAGATTGGGTTGGATTGTTGGGTAAATATAAACACGACACATAGCACGTGGCCACATTGGAATAGTCGGAAAAGATGTTTCATCTGTCAGAAATCTTAGAAATGTGTTACATGCATATGCAGCGCGGTACAGAAAGCTGAATGCACTGTCTGTCTCCGAGCCTGCCTGATGTGTAATAGTGTAATCTGACACTCGAGATTTCAGGAAACCCTTCTGAATGCAAAACATGCTTAATGTTTCTGAAGCTGCTGCATGGAAATGAGAGCAAATGCGCGGTGCAAATCAACACCACGTCGATGTCAAATGCCCGTCGATGAGCGGCGGACATTTGGTACAACACGGGCACACGTCACATGTCACATGCATCGCAGTGCAGTGAGATTATTCAGGCAAGAAGAAAGGTGACACTTTGACTCCGTCTTTCGTCCGTCCAAATCTTGTGATGTTGTAGATATCGGATAAAAAGTAATAAGCAACAGCTACGCTACAAGAATCGCGCGTCCTAAAATAAAATCAAGGACCTTCGCTCTGTAAACTGCTCTCTGGCTCTCCGTCGAGCTCTGTTCACCGTTGTCACCCGTCCCATGCCCGTGTAAAAACCTCTAAATCCATCGCACCAGCGACTAGCACCGCATAACTTGCTATTTGCTCGTGCCGTGTATCGTGTATTTTTGCAAGCATTTCGCAGGATTACGGGGTAGTGCTACGGACGATCGAGAAAACAACAATGACAATATGTAGAATTTGAATTTTATGACTTTGGGAGTGTGGTACAAGCACCAAGCTGTAAGTTAAGTTAAGCTGGTTTATTCAACACGGCGTCAGACCGCACCAGCAGCGAAAAGCAAGCAACCACTCCATGCAAGGAGCAAAGCTTTTCTGGCATTCAAAAGTTGAAAACGCATAGTCTCATCTCAAGGTTAAACACGCGGGTTCAGGGTTTTTCTCTCTTTCACTTCGCTGCAGAGTCCGTGTGCTTTACAACAAGGCAAGGCAAGCAACGTTATCTTCACTTATTCGCTTTTCGCTCTCTCCACTGCAACACTGTGAAACTGCGATTGCAAGGCCGGAGATTGTGGCTGTGGCCTGGCCTGACGCGACCGTGGTATACGCAGCCAAACTGAAGCCGCGCCGTGCTCGGAAGATTTTTTATTCATTTAATGCGATATGCGAGTGCGAGGATGATGTTGAATTGAGCTCTGAGCATTTCAGTCGCTGAGTCGCTTGGTGGTGAAGGCCAAGGCTGGACGTCGACATTTAATGGCATCGGCTGGCCTCCCATAACTTTGGCTTTGGCTTTGGCTTTGGCTTGGCCGGGCTGGGCTTGGGTTTTGGCGCAGCGTTCGCTTTTGGCTTACCCAAGAGCGAGAAACGAGAAAACGATTAAACAATCTCCTCGGTTCGTATTTCAATCCGACTTTATATGATAGCACTCTAAAACAATTCTCATTTGTCCGAATGCACAGTGCATTGCCAAAACTGCAAACGCAGCAGGATCACGGCTCATAATGCAAATCGAATCGGTCCAGATGGTATAACAGCGCGAGCGTCGGACGTCCATCTACAGCTAATCCATGAAACATGAATCGAAAATACTGAAACCGCTGTGTCTGGAATTTTCATTCCAATGGTTTCAGATTTAGCAGCAACGCTCTACTGTACGCTACGCATATTTCGTAGTCAGTTGAATTTAGTGCAGCACTTGAATAATCACTACCGATTAGAGCCTATGTCCATGACCTTGGTTATGCATTTGTCATTTGCGTATTTGGTATTTGGATTTACTTCACATCGTCTGCTCTGTTATCGCTTCGCTATCGCTGCTGGCTGATGAACACTGTGGAAGTCGAGTAGAAGACTGCGACTCTGCCTACGCATACATTTATACCACTTCTATATCAGACAGCCTTTTAACTGAATTTGCTATTTAAACCGTGAACGTGAACTTTCGAAGGGCAAATGAATCAGACTCTCTGGTAATTCCTGCCGTTAGACATTCACGTTCGTTGGTTTGTTGAATTTGCAGAAACAAGAATTTTATTAAGTTCTTCGAAAAATTCGATAATAATGAGTCATATGTAATAAGTTGATACACTTAATAAAGATATAGCACTATGAGGGTCAAATGTAACCTATTTAATTTGAAATTGTCCGGTTTCAAAAAAAGACGACGAAAAAGAATCCTACTCCGCCATTTCATGTTCATCTTCATCAATGCCAGCAACTCCAATTTCGGAATCTTCTTTTTCTTCACAGGAATCTTCAACCGCTTTCCCAGTTTGGTCTGCAATTTGCTCAGAAAATTCAGAATTCAGCTGCTCTTCGCCTTCTGCCGAGTCAGTTTTGATGTCACCTTCGTCAACTTTCTGAGGTTGAGGATCATCTTCGTCCATAGAAGCCATGGCATCGGTCGCATCGGTTTTTGACGGCTCTTCTTTAATTTCCACTTCATTACCGTCATTGACGGTCTGCTTCCGGCCACTTGTTCGATTTGCTGGATCATCCATTTTTTTACGTCGTTTGGGTCCTGTCTCTTGATCAGCTTTCTTTTTTGCATTTGCATTGGACATATTCTTTCTCTTCCGATTCCAGGTTAAATTGTATCCTTTACCTTTCGGTTGTTTAATCGAATCGGGCGAAGCTTTAAAATAGAAAGACAGGCAACGTAAGTTTCTGTTACAAGTTTCGTAAGAGCAGCAGCCCAGCAGCACCTACCAGTATCTGTCTTGGTGTCATCAGAGGAAGCTTCCTCATCCTCAGATGACGGGCTCACGGTGAGAATGGGGTGTCTTTTCAGGAAACCATAGTACCAATCGTCACTGGCTATTCTCCGCTCCTTGTTGAACTTATTCGGGATACCGTTTGTGTTGCAATATTCGAAGCATATTTTCTTGACATCAGTTGCAGAAACTGTGAACCCTTGTTTTATCAAGTCAAATACTGTCTTTTCGAGGACATTTTCTTCAAGCCCATTCAATAGTGACAATCCGCCTTTTTGTCTAACGAAACTAACGATATCTTCCAAAGATTCTTCACCGTCGATAACTTTACGGTTATGTCGATAAAGAGTTGCCCGTGAAATGCCAAACTGCCTTGCGGCTTCATTAATTTTTAACTTTTTTTCGCTAATTAATGTAAGAGCTTTCACTAAATCCTCCTTTGACCATCTGTCTTGAGTCTTCCTCTTGTAGTTACGCACCATCATGACCTTATCTTTGAACCCCAATTGTCCTAAATTGCACTAAAGCATAAAAATAGATTAACTTAGTTACTTGTGCCATGCACAAACGGGTCAATTTATGCAACACAGCTGCGAACAAGTTGGGTACCTTATACTAATCAATAGAAGGATTCCTTCATTCCTCATCAATATTCCAGATGAAAGATGATTCAACCTCGGACGATGACTCGGAACGTCGGATCAGCTTCTAGACTTCAACAAAGCAATGAACCAGCAGCAGGCTCGGTGCCCGCTGTCTACTAACAATTACTCAAAATTCAGCAATATATTAGCACTGCAGATTGGACCGCTTCAATTCTAAAAGAAATTGATAGCAAAACCCGACCATTTAACTAACAAAACAATTAAAAATCAATTTATGGCAGCTCCACACATATGGTTCTTGAAGGTATGAGTTCAAATTACGCACTTCTTGCTGGTACCGATAACTATTCGAAAGAATCACACTACTACGGCTTGACGCACCGTTAGAAGCAAAGCAAGAAAGCTGCCTTAACAAACATTGACGCAAAGGTTTCATCGGGAGAACTCAGTCCTAAATCGATAATGCGCAATTGATGGGCTAATAATTAGGAATCAGTTACGAAAAGTAAATGTTTCTGTACTAAAGCGGCTGCGTGGCTGGCTAAAAAGTAATTTTGCCTGACTCGTGGCCGGTGGATTGGCCATTTTTTTTATGCCAGGTGAAAAATGAAGAGCTACTCTGATGATCTCGGCCAGTTCTCCGAACAAATGCAAATGCTAATCAGCTAATTCAGTACTAACTGGCTGGCAGTTGATTTTTCACGGAAATCCTTGAATTGACCAATTAATACGAGGGCAAGAGACTTCGAAACGTCTGCTTTCGCAATCAGCACGTTAGTCAGCACATTAGCTGAACGCGATGCGAGTACGTGCAAAGGAAACATTGACAAGCAAAATCAACTATCTCAAGTGCGTTATGTGGAGCAGATTCTGTGAATTTTGTGAAAATATGGAACTTTTTGTTGAAGGATTAGATGACCGGTGACCCAAGACTGTGAGAAGTGAAACAAATGGGATCATTTTGGTGAAAAAATTCCATATATAATCCTGAAATATAGCGTACACATGTACGGCTTGTAAAAATTGACTTGTTATCAAATCGCGTCTCCCATTCAAGTATTTTTGGGCAAGAAGACCCAAATGAACCAAACCGCAAAACAAAAACTACGTTAGCAAAACACAAAATAATCTCTGCCTGACGCAGTTAGAAGTTCGGAGGCTAAATTAGCACGAAATCTGCGTGCGCGTACAGTGATGCTGCGCTTCCCAAGAAGAGCAATTACTCAACCATTGTAGCATAGTAGTGTAAAACAATAGCGGGGCTGGCAATTGAAAGGTAATTGCCCATACGCCTTACCTGTGTAGGGCTAAATGACAATACGTGTTACAATCGTTCACGTCCCCGTTTGACGGTCATCGTGAGCATCATCCGCCGAGTAAAGCACTTGAACTCATGATCCTAATCAATACAGAATACATGTTTCGGCTCATATAAATAAAATGGACGCTGGAGTCACGTTTCATTTCAGATTCAGAATTCAGATAGTTACATTCAGAGTCAAAATGAAGCGTCAGCTTCTTCCAATTTTGGTCTTAATTTGCCTCCGGTATTTCAGTTTCTTCGGTGCGGCCAGTGCGGAAGTCATTGAGAAAGTTTTCGACGTTCATTACATCAGTGGTTCGCCTGACGGAGTCTTTAAGGCAAAAATCCTCGCAATCAACGGCCTCTTTCCCGGCCCGACAATTGAAGCCAAGATTGGAGACATTCTTCGGGTGAAACTCATCAACAATATTCAAGACGGGCAAAATACAACTATACACTGGCATGGAATTCACCATCAGGGCACGCCTTTTGAAGATGGGACTAGTCAAATCAGTCAGTGCCCGCTGAAGGCTGGACATCATCAAATCTACGAGTTTCTCCTGAATCAGACAGGGACGTACTGGTGAGTTTTTAAGTTCTGACAATTCCAAGCTTTTCGTGCATTGCAATCTCCGAACTGAGCTTTAAAATCCGTTGAAAAATCCATCCTGAAAAGCTCTTATGAAAGCATGATACTCAGATAGGCGTTCTGGCATTCAGCTGAGTTGTTCGTTGGACGGTGATTTTTGTGAATGAAAGGTTTTAATCACTCTCCAAAATGTTCGCCTTTGCCTGGTGCCTGGGAACTTGCGCCATTGTCATCATATAATTTGCAAAGGGTTCAAGGATCAGGCGGCCAATCGACGCTAAGTGCCTGTTTAAAGTTGTACAACGATTTTTCGAACGTCACGAGATACTCGAGAGTTACATTGTTGTCCACACAGGAGATAAAGAAATCAATCCAATCAATTAGTCAGCAGTTGCCCTTGTACTTCTGTTCGACAATTAATTGTTTGGGATCAGGAAAAGTCCAAACCAGCGCAGATTCATCAACACTACTAGGAACCAATTAGGGACAAATATTTTACCAGGCAGGTGAACAATCACTGACGTGCCTCTTACACCAAAATTTAATTAACCAAACTATTCAGCAAACAAGCCGATCACACGCATTCCGCCGATTGTCTCGCCAGCCTTGATTGATTGATAAGATGATTTTGATGATCATTTTGTGTTCAGGTATCACGCTCATGTGAACAGTCAATACACAGAAGGGCTTTGGGGTTCACTGATCATTCACAATGAACAGGAACGGTACGAGTACGACGACGAGATTCTTATCACACTGAACGACTGGTATCTTCGAACAGCTCACGAGAACGAAGCGTGGCATTTATCCCTGATGGCAAGGGGTGTTCCTCCGTATCCAGACACAGGAATGATCAACGGCCGTGGCCGCTACAACTGTACAATTGCAGAAATGCGAAATTTTAACTGCAGCGCAGCCGAGCAGAGGCGACACATATTCAAAGTCGCACCAGGGAAAACGTACCGAATTCGAGTCATCCACACTGGCAGTTTCGCTCCTTTCAGCTTCTCAATTGACGGCCATAAACTGCATGTCATTGAAATGGACGGGATTGACACAATTCGACCTGTCCCGGTAGATGTAGCGGAGCTCGCCGCGGCTCAGCGATACTCCTTCCTAGTCAGAATGGACGCTGATCTCGCAAATAATCCTGATGGCACGTTCTTGATTCGAGGTTACATGCTGAAAGAAAAGATCATCAACATCAAGAACGAAAACATAAACCCGTACCCCGAGGCTGTGATCCGAAATGTCACGGCAGTACTAAAATACCAGTTCAGGCAGGACCCTTCAGACGATTTCCAAACCGAGCCACATGACTTCAACGCTGTTGTTCCAGAGCCTCCTTCAGAGAACCCCGTGTACCTTGACGAAGACTGGCTGCAGCCAAGCGACGGTGTCCTCGCACCAGCTTACTACGACCAAGAATTTATTCTGTCAGTGACATTCTTGGAAGATCACGAAGGAATCCGTCGCGGGTCGTTCAATGCGAGTCCGTTTAAATTGCCTGACCATAAACCGCTGCTATTTTCGCTGGTACAGGGAGAAGAAATTCCATCGGACGTATTCCCGCTTTACATTCGCTACGGGGATGTTGTACAGGTCGTCATCAACAATCCCTTCTACGGCCCACACCCTTTCCATCTGCACGGGTACTCTTTCTGGGTGTTGGGGTCCGGGGAGGCTGAGGAAGGCAACTACGACCCTGGCAAGCACAGCTTGATCTTGAATGGTGCGAAACGCGATACGGTTATCGTCGAAGAGCTGTCGTGGACCGTCATTCGATTTGTGGCTGACAATCCTGGCTTGTGGACGTTCCACTGTCACAATGACTGGCACAACTACTCCGGCATGGCGATGACATTCATTGTTGCACCAGAAATGGTGAGGAAGTTTGAAATCCCAAAAGAAGCCAGACGAGTGTGTCAGATGCATGGGCTGGAATTGTAAGGACCGTTGTATTTTTTAATCAGTCGTTTAAACTGTGATTATGAATAAAATAATTTCAAGACGAGATTGTCATTTTATTTCTTAAAATAACTGCATCTAAAACTTAACATTTGGTTCACATATTAAAACTTAACTTGCCTTAAAATTCATTTTTGATTCTATTCGCACACATTGCACGTCGAGCTCTCAAAGAGGTTTGTTGTCTTTTGCATATGAAGTTTAAAATTTAAGGCACAACAGACGGACTGATAGCGATTAGAGGTCACTCAAGCCATGCACAAATTGGTTTTTGTCATAATAGAACGTGGACGGGATTTTATTTTGCCAACTTGAAGCACTCACAAATCTACAGTTTCCGACAATGATTTTTTTTAGTTTGGTCTATGTGCTCCCCAAGACACTTACTACATTTTAGCAGCTAAATACTTAGCTTTGCTAAGTAACACACTCAGTGAACTTCAGAGAAGCGATATTCGTTGGTCTAAAGTTTGAATCTTTCGAAACAAGTGAGGAAGAAATAATTTTTGCAAAATAAAATCCCGTTCACCCTGTACCATGATTGAGTTGTCAAAAGCACCTGTAGTTTAGACTAAACTATGGAATTCTCTGCCCTCACTTCACTTCTTCCTCTTAAAATAGCATAAAATGTTGACCCAAACCAGAGTACAGACGGAAATGTACACGACACGATATTGCGGTGGAATAAAACCAAAATTCAAGGCTTGAATTGGAATCCAGAAGCAGCAACTCGTCTAAAGTGACAAAAGTGATGTTAGTCAAAGTACTCTTAAGCTGATTGAAATAGGCAGCATTTTGAAAAGGTCGGGTGGCTTAAACTCACGGCAAACGTCGGCACAAATTTTTGTCGCAATTCAGCAAAGATATTTGCACGTCCTTCCATCAGGCTCATTCCAGTGTAAAACATGCCCAAGATAACTGGCGTCATAAGAAATTGGTCCATGATACATTTGCGCACTATGGTTTTTACCGCTGTTCCCGCGTACTTCCCATCTAGCCATTTGTACCTGTGAGTTCAAAATCAATAAAATGCATTCAATTGCCGGAGTTGAAGAGAATAGCGAACGATGAAACGAATCGCATTTCAGAGGCGTAACTTACCAATAGAAAAGGGTCGGAGAAATTCCACAGGTTCCAATAACTCCGTACCGTTTTAGAACATCGGTATCGTAAGGTGGTTCGGGTACGTCAGGATCTCTCTAACAGGTTTTAAAATGTTAATAAAAAAACTGGCTACTGGCTAAGTAGACTAAAAGCACACGTCTTGACTTACCAAATACTTTTTGAGAATGGTTTGCTGTGAAAATTCGGCAGTTACATACAAAGTTCCATAAATCACAGCATTGCTGACCATGGGGTATGTCTTAAACGTATGACGGAAGGCACGACCGATGAACGCCATGGCAGATCTCCGTGGTCTCCGACCTCGCGTAAAAAGTAGCACCGAATTACTATCGAAATTATGGAGGCCGACACGAAATATGTGATTCGTAGTTGATCTTAAAGCTTGTAATTTGGCATCATCACTAGCACATTATTGCTTTGTCAGAATTTATAAACTATAAAATAGCTTGACTGAACGAGTCCAATGCAGTATCAACTTTACAAGAGATTAACTTATTAGAAAACTGGATACGGCGCGACTAAAATTGTAAATCTAAAAATAAGTCTGACGGAACGGGACAACGGGATTGATTGTCTCAAATCACAGATAAACCAATAAGGCAGCGGCGTAAACCTAAAGGGTCGAAGCAAGTAACTTCGACCAAATAATACTACAATCTACTAAAAATCAACTTAAAGCTGGTTTCATTTGGTTCAGAAAGAAAAATGAACAACTAAATTCTTAGCGTTCAAATCTCTGAGCACGTGCGTTGCTGAGAGGATTCTCTTGCGCACGCACTCACCAACCAGAAGCTTACTACTTGCTCTTTGTTGGCAGTTTCAGGCAACAAAGGCGAAAATATCGGAATTGTGATCCGGAGTACAAAATGCCCACTACCCACTTTACAATTGTAGTCGACTGAAACTGACGGAATTCATCAGATGAATTAGAAGTCCACTGCGCTGCGCAATGAGTTACAATAGTCGCTTTAATCAAAATTAATTGATACAAGGTTATGCAACAGCAATTCTGAACCAGCTCGTACAATAGCAAAGTTCCATGTACAAGCGATGAAGTACATTTCTGAATATGAAGCTGCACTTTGAGAAGCGTATCAATTATGTAGTAACAGAAATATGGCAGCTAACTGGATTGTGATTGTGGATACAGCAACAGCATGTTGTCGTTCTCAACTTGTAATTGGAACTGCAGTGCAGTGTGAACTACTTTATTCGTATTTATTAACATTTACGTTCTTAAAACATACTAGTACAAATCCTGAAATCACAATACGACGATAATAGGCTGAAGGATCTGTTTTACTTTGGACTAATTGGAAGATGCGATGGAATAAAATTGTCAAGTGAAAGCAATCTTACTTTTATTCATAGCGATTAGAAAAGAAATGCCGTTCCATATTTCTCCAATGCAATAAAGAATAACAACAGAATAGGTAACTATCATCAGGTTAGTTGTTCCGTCTTCGTGTTTTTCTATGTGTCGGCATTGGGTATTTCTTCCTGGTTTACCAGAGTCCGCTGCACTTCTCTGCACTTCACCGGGCTGGGTTCACACATTCAGGAGTAACCTCACCTGTTCACGCCACGCTCCTTCACTGTGCCTTGTTCATTGTTGTTCTTCCTCTATCTATGACGACATCCTTCGTGTTTATGTTCAGCTCAGGTACTCTGCTGTGCTTATGCCTGAGAGTTCTTCAGCAATTCCCTTGTAAACTGGTAATATCATGAGCACCTCCATTTATCCGATGTTAATGTACACAGCACAATAATACAGTCAGTGCAAGTGCAGCAATACAACGCACCAGGTAAGCAAATGCAAGAATGCAGGCAAATGCCAATGCCTGAGGTATCTCTCGTTTCGATGTCCATACCTGTCCTGAGTCCTGTGCTTCTGACGAATGTTGTGAATTGTGAATCTATGAACTAAAAAATGTTTCGTACCACCTTGAGCCAGGTTACAATGCATCATCACAACACAGCACATTATTCAATAATACATACGTAGCTGTGCCTTTAACAATTAACCGCGCACAGACATTTTGCGATTTACAATTTGTACCTTTGCATATATCCTACGCCCAGAAGATGCACACGAAAAATTAGAATAGTGGGGAGCTGAAGACTACGAATTTGTGATAAAGTCTAGGGTTTCGGGCTCGGATTCACCTGAAAGGAACCTGGGGCAAGTAAATCACAGTTCAGGTAACTGCAATTGCGTATTCGTATTTCGTATTACGATCACCCAATACGGAAGCAGCATGGATCAAGCGGATGCCCGATAAGAGTTGCATAGCATTCGTGATAAGCCATTGCTCGTTAATGCGTTATGCGATAACCTGCGCTTTTGGCATGTGTCTTGTGCCGTTCTACTGGTTCAATTTCGTTATTATTGTTGATTACTTTGTGTACGTGCTAATACGAATAAGCCAGACAAATTGCAGCTACAGTTGCATCATTTGGTACGCATGATTTGCAAAATGTAATACAAATTGTGTAAATCTGAACAAATCAAGTATGTCCGGACCATAAAGGATACGAAGACATGATTTGCACGAAACCGGAAGTCATCTCATTCGACATAAATTCTTTCTTTTGTATTTGCAGTCCAAGCCAAAGCGAAATCTAGTTGAGCAGGCAGTCAAAAGCTTTCATTCGTCGGGGCGTCGTTCTGAACTGCTGCTGGACACTCTGGACCCCGGACGGATCTTTCTATGGTAATTACGTCGCACATTTCTCGTGCTCCGTATTAGAAAAAAGTTCACGGGGTTCTACTCCATTGTGTTGTAGTGAGTCAGGCTTAAAAGACGTGCTGTGGAGTGAAGGACCCGCCATCCTGGTGGACAATCAACCAGATACATGGAATTTCAAGCTTGGAAGTGATAGCCACATTGGTGACAGGTGAGCCTTAATGACTTAAGGGTCTACCACCTTGAAACTAAAACGTTATACGCCGCGCACGGTAAAATATCAGTGTAAACTTGCTTGCTTCTGCTACTAGCTCATAAATGCAGCCAATATCAGTCTTGCTTTGCTCTTTGCTTCCTTCCTGACCCACTGCGATGCCCGCTGCCAGTGCCTTCAATATTATTCAAGAATGTTGATACAAGAATTCCGTATCGTGATGCCAATGAGTGTTGCCGAGTACCAGATCGGTCAGCTGTACAGTGTGGCCTCAGAGAGCCTGGGTCAAACTGGCGGTGGCGAAGGAGTTCAGGTCATCAAGAACGAGCCCTTTGACAATCTCAACCTGAGCAATGGCTACAAGAGTGGGCAGTACACGCTGAAGATGTATCATCTGTATTCCAAAGTTCCGAAGATAGTTCGCATGCTCATGCCAAAGGGCGCAATGGAAATCCAAGAAGAAGCGTGGAACGCGTTTCCGTACTGCCGAACGATCGTGACAAACCCAAAATATATGAAGAAAAACTTCACGGTTGTGATAGAATCTTCCCATATCGAGAACGACCGCGGTGATCGGCCCAACGTGTTCAATTTAACGCCCGATAAGCTGAATATGCGTGAAATCACCAGGATCGACATAGCAAACGACTTCATCTCAACGTCTGACTACACCGAAGCGACAGATCCTGCCAAGTATTGTTCGAGTAAGACCGGGCGTGGTCCGCTGTACGGAAACTGGATCGCAAAATGCCAGCCGCCGTTCATGACCTGCTACAAACTGGTATACGCCGAATTCAAGTGGATGGGCCTGCAGAATAAAGTCGAAAGCATGATCATAAAGACACAGCTCCGACTTTTTCTGACGTTTCACCGGAAAATATTTTGTTGGATGGACGAATGGTACGGAATGACCCTGGAAGATGTACGAAAGTACGAAGAACGAATTGCAGCTGAACTCCGAGACGCGCTCACGACTGGTCAAGTGCGGGGAATGAAATCGGACGAGCAATTCTACAAAAGTTAACCTACAAAATTAATACTCGAATTTGAATAACATCATGTCCTGGATCATGTAAATAAATGCGCCTAGTTTGCTTTAAACTTGCTTGCTTGCTTTTTAGTGCAAAGTCGGAGGTATTGGATTTCTTTTGGGACTCGTATCGTGTTGCACGTTCAGAATCCAGACGCAAACTTTGTATTTTATGAGTGAAATCTGATCTTAGCCCTGGCTCATATTTCCACATGCTTTAAGCTTTGCTTGCTATTCGTAAATATATGGTGGTGAAAACAGAATCTGTCCGTATGCACGCTAAATGGAACGCCTGCAACCTGCCGGGGAATTAATTTTCGTCCCTTCTGACTTCCTGCTTTATCGACTCAGTACAGCAGCGGTGTAAAATGCGAATAAACATTCACTCTCACATTGTCGAGGTTGGAATTCCACGATGTAGGCGTTGAATTAGTCGTGATGTCGTAAATAATGGGGTGTACATGAACAAATTCCACAAAAGCTTGGGACAAGCAATGAGAACCGTTTTATTCTGACAAGTACGGCTGCAAGTGCGAATGCAGATACTAGTTAATTAGTTCTTAATTGTAGAGGCAGTGCTGGTGTCGGTGCGATGGCCTGCTAGTTCTTGTAGACTGTGAAGCCAATTCCATTCTCTCGATAGTTCAATAAAACAGTTTCATCATATAAGGTAGAGTGCTCCACTTCGGTTTGAAATCCAGAACGGGAAGAGTTGTTTAGCATTGGCAGAACAGATGTAAGACAGTACAGTGAAAGATTTCAAACTGTGTAGCCTTTCTCCAGAGCTTCTGCTTTCGACCGGAAGTAAGTAATTACACGTACAGCTGCTGCTGTGATTCCTGTCCTTAACTTGGGATTTCCGATTCCCATCCATTTGAAGCATAACACATGGAATTTGTCCCACTTTTCTCTTCCTGCCATCCTTTTGTCCTTTCCGCCACATCGTGCGGTTTGCTGGGCAATGCAGTTTGTGCCCACAATCAATTGACGTTCGGTACAAATTATGAGACACTCGAAAGAAAGAGCTGGGACATCAAAAATTTATGTGCTGTGGCTTGTGGCCTGTTGCAAATCGATACTTCGATAAACAAAATCAATAAATTAGACCACTTAAACTTAAACAAAAGTGCTTTTGTTTCTACTTTCTTGCTATTTGGTAAGTGCTGTGCTGGAATTGTTTCGGTTTACTTTACTGCTACTGCATGACCTTCATGGGTTAAGTAAATGTTGCGACTTAACCACAGTCGAATAGCTAAATACGCCGTAGTTGGATTGCTTGACTCGGTGCTTTTGCTTTTGATTTGTGTGCTCGCCTTACATTGCATTGCAAATCCATTAAGTTCCCGGCCGCAGACATAAAAAAGTCGTAAAATTGATTTAAGTATGCATTCAAAAAAGTCAGTCAGCAGCGCGACCTGAACCATTTGTCTGAACCAAGCGCGATCATTAAGAGCTGCTATAATTAGAGCTTCTGCTGTGTCTTTGCTTTTGTTTATTCGTATTCCATCCAGGCTCGTGGCTCGTGAGGTTCGTGATCGTGCTTTTAAGCATTTTGACAAAACACCGTGCAGGAATCTGTTCTATTAATCTTTCTTCCTTCTTTACAGATGCAGCTGCAGATGTTTCACTGAACACTGAACCGAAACTGAACTTGAAGATCCCTCGAGCCTCGTTACCGTCCCGTCCAGACGACGCACAAGAACGCACGCACCGCAGCCACACGGCACCAGCTTGATCCTCTTCAGATTCATTTCGCAGCGCCACGCATTAAAATCCGGATTTCCGGAACCTTCGCCTTTTAATTGCCTACAGACGGAAGAGGAGAACAGCCCAGCTTCATCTTGATTTTTGATGCACCAGCCGCGAGCAGCTTGCTCCCTTCCGTAATCCAAGTCGGAGTCCCGTAAAAGCACCCTGAAAGCAGTCTGTTTTCGGTAATATTGTGCATATGTTTTGGTCTCCGTCTTGCCCTTCGCCTTGCAACGTAACTAAACACGTGCGCCGGCACTGCACATAACCTGAATTCAACATGTACTTCGACGTGAATGACGAGACAGCTTCCTCAACACAGGCAGCAGAAGCAGTCACAGAAATCTCAAATTGTCTTAATAATAACATAAACAGCAACGTCAGGGACCGTGATTCTGCTTCAGCATCTTCTCCGGGAATGTCTGGAGAAGATGATTTCATTTCAAGATCAAGACTGAGTAGCAAAACATCAGCATTAGAATCATCTTCAGACCGTCACCACTCGCATTCGCAATCGCACTCGTCTTCTCCATTGAGCCAAGATATCAATTTCAACACATCAATATCAACAGCAACAAGTGCCTCAATCAACGAATCTCAATCTGCTTTAACTCAAAGACAGGAACCAAATGTCGTTAACTCTTCTTCGCAGTCATCGCCTGCCACAAAATTTCACAACAATAATTCAAGTGCTCAAGTATGCGCAAACGCGAATGGCAACTCAAATAGTGATGACGGAAGCTCAAGTATTAATCACACACCCGTAAATACCGCAATTAATATTAATACCACACTCGAAGCTCACGGAGGACGTGAGAACGCAAACATTAGCAGCAAAAGCCAAAGCCAAAGACATGAGCCACCACCAAAATTAATATTCTCGTCAGAAACTCCTCCGCCACTACCGATTAGTCATCCACCCAGCCACAGCCACAGTTCGACCACAGGCAGCAGTGCTAATTTGAGTCCGAGGGTTGAGTTCGTGCTGGGTGACGAGTTAATTGACATTTCTGATGTTAATGCAAGCAATCCAGGTGCTGCTGAATTCGAATTCAGTGGTGGTGACGAAATGCAGAGGTTACTGCGAAAAACAAGCAAAATGCGACACAGTCACAGTAGCAGTGAAGTGATGATGACGAACGGGTACGAACTGCCTGGACCCGCAACTGCTACTTCGACGGCGACTTCGACAACGCCAACACCGAACACGAAACCCAAAGTGCCAGTGACCGTACCGGTCCTCGATGTGAACAGCAATAGTCACTGCACGAGTCTGTTAAGTGCTGAGGAGAACTTCGAGTGCTTGGCCGATGGTCGTGACTCATTCTTCGATTCGCCAAGTGAAAACACGTCGCTGCAGTACACAACGGCCAGGTAAGATGACTGCGACTGTGGATTTAAGGGCTGATGTTCCATGCAGATATAGATCTTAATATTTATAGATAGCAGTCGTGTTTACAGTATTTCACGTTGATTTTATTTAATTAGAAAGCATCTGTCTACTTTCCACCTGATTTTGTTGATCGCCTTGAATCATCCTCAATAATTGAAATTTGCGGGCACAGCGCAGGCACAGACTTATTTTCTTATTTTTGCATTTTGCTTCTTCGTCTGAATTGATATTCATTACATCAAAGTGCCATAGGCAATAGGAAAGTAAATCCTTTGTGCTTTGACTGCTTTGTGGGCAACGTCAGAGCGCATCAATTATGAAATGATTTGGGACAGTTTTGGGTCACGTCGAGTCATTGTCAATTGTCATTCTATTGCAATAATAATAATAGTTGTATGCTCATCATAATCGTGGTGCGGTGGTGGAGAGAAAGGTTTTATTTATTTGATGATGCTGAAATAGCCAATAACCAGAAATTACTGGTTATTTGACTCAGGTATAAACAATAAGACCAGAAATAAGTTTCTCTTTTCACAAGGTTCATAACGGGAACATGCGTGGTCCATCCGATCGCGTCATCGCATCGTCTGGTCTGAGATGAGACAAGACACGAGACTTCCTTCGGGAGACTTTTCGAGGGCTTCGTTACCTGATGCGACGATGCGAGTGACAAAGTCATAAATTATAACAGACCGTGATTGTGATTTTGCGATTGTCCTCTCGAGCAAGTGTGCGTAAGATGACAGTTTGGGCGAAAAGAAAATATGAAATGATGGATTTTTGTGTTTTCGTTTTCGAGATGCGCTCCCTGCAGTTTGTATTTGTATTCCCAAGTCTACTTTGGTTGAGTTCTTAATTTCTTACGATTTGGGCCTTTTCTCTTGTGAATTGTGACCGCGATGCGATTGACTGCACACTTTGATGCGAGTTATAGGTTTATGACGTGCGCTGAACCTGCGCAAGTACAATTACGGCACGATTTTGAGGAAGCACTTTCCTTCTTCCATGAGTGGGCCATTTTTCTTCTAACATAAAGGCAGGTATTTGAGCATTGCTGAACACTGAGTTGAAATGCAAATGCATCGCTTCAGACAATACAAATTCGAACGGAC
This sequence comes from Mesaphorura yosii, assembly GCA_009869945.1. Classification (NCBI taxonomy): domain Eukaryota; kingdom Metazoa; phylum Arthropoda; class Collembola; order Poduromorpha; family Tullbergiidae; genus Mesaphorura; species Mesaphorura yosii. The sequence goes on from WIXG01000039.1 coordinate 211,136, forward strand.
ACGCCAGCAATTACGTAATTGTTTGGTGTCCTGATGACAAATTGCTACTTAAAAGGCCTAAGTACACTGAATTACACACACGCACGGGGCACAATGCACGCGATTTGCGATTGCGATTAAACCTCCGAGCATGCTTACTCATGTAATTGCTCTTCTGAGAATGAAGATCATTAAACATTTAAACTCAAATTAGGAAATACAACACGTACTTGGAGCGCGCGTGTGTGGATTGGAATGGGAATGTGGAGTCGTGAATTTTCGTACGTGCAAGTGCAGAAGTACGTGGATAAAGATTCTTTCTGATGCACTACGACTACAACAACCAAGTGTGAGTTTACTGAGAGAGGCCTCATTGGTCCCTTTCTAAAACCTGTACAGTCGATAATGGTAATGATTCTAATGATGATGAGATGTCCTTATCAAATTGAACCTCATTAAGGAACATGTCATTATTATTAGCCACAATCTTGCTTTCAATTATGTTTTGTCAATAACAAAGCAATTACGAGTGTCGTTAGTGAATTGACTTTGATGAGCCAAAGCCAAGCCAAGTTTATGTTGATTTCAACAGAGTACGAATGTGAAAAGCACAAAAGACGGTGAAAACAATTTGCGAGAGAGATTTGCGATATTGCAATTTCATAAATTGCAAAATGCATTGACAATTGCATTGCATTAAAAGCCGATGCAGGTACGTTGCAATTGCACATACGAGGAAATTGTGACTGAAGCGTCCTCAATGCTGAATGCAGCTAGCGCAAGCATTGTGTGAAGATTCGGCGTTGTCTTTGTCGTGTCGTCTTTGTGCATTGTTTTTGTCTGGCCTCGCATGACCCACTATGCATCAGCATCGCAGAGTTGACAATGGCGGTGATAATGAGTAGAAAAGAGAAATAAGAAGCGATCAATGACGACGTGATGAGATGAGATGCGGCCGATAAAAATAATTTCTAATGGATTTCTAAACTAAACGAATGCAAGTAAGAATGAGTGACGAAGATTTTATTGTAGTAGCGGTTAAAAGTGCACCTGACATCGACACCTGTTCACATTTCACACGACGGCAATCTGCGCTGCGCAGGCTGAAATTATAACCCATTGCAAATTACAAATATCGGCCGAATGCTGTTTATTAACTAACCAATCATTATTCTGTACTCCGCCTGCCTGCCAAGAGCACTTGAAAAAATCTCGCATACACATAATTAACCGTGGCTACTTAATTATGGTCTTTGTTACCGCAGCATGTTGAATCAATATGCCTACGAGGTCGCGCGTACGCGCGATTTCTTGCAACAAAGGCAATTCTTTTGTGCAGCAGGAATAATAACCTTAATTTTATAGATTTCTGCGTCGTGGTCGTGTCATGATCTCATATATTAAATATGCCAAAAGAAGGCCGCAAGTCGCGACCCAATCACGGCACAGCTGTACGCGTATTACATAAATTGCAAATCATACTGCAAATGCAACTGCACGAAGCACAAAGTAAGCCAAATATAATTCGAATGCGAATACGACTCGCCTGTATCAACTGTCGGCCTTCTTTATCACTATCATATCAAGTGTTCTTGAAAGCTGACTCGGAGCCAAGTGCCAGAAGAGTTTCTTTACCTTTTTCTCTTCTCTTATTCGATGCACTGCACTGCCGAAATGCATTGCAGTTAGACTAGTTTATGAACTGAGACGGTTCGCAGTGCAGGTGCGGGCCGGGATCGACTTTCTTGATTTACAACCACGATTACATTACAAGAATACGAAATCAAGATTTTAACCTGACTTTTACAAAAAGCCAAGCATGTGCATTGTTGATTGTTGTCGTTGTTAAAGTTGGTGTATCTCATACTCGAAAGTACTTAAGTGTAGTTTTCTCTTTGACGTTCCTTTACTTGTCATTTGAGAGCTGAGCGAGCTGCATACTACATGCCAACTGCCTGATTTACTCCTCGTACACATTTGAGTTGAGTGGAGAGTGAGTAGAAATTTTCATAAAACTTCACACGTTATTATCATATTTAATTGTAATTGTATGTAGTTTATTTTGTGTCGTGTCTTGTGTACTCGTGTTATTGAGTTAGCCAACAAAAGAAGATTGCTCTTGTTATGAGACTGAGACTGATTTCAAACAGCAAGTTGCAATTGAAAATTCAGTGAAATCGAACGTGGGTGCTTTGCTCGGATTTTAATTCAGCAATACTAATCTCAATTTCAAAGTTTTGTGCCGTCATTACAGTGGAAGTCCTGATTTAGTGCGAGCCAGAATCTGAAGATCGGTTAGCAATTTAACAAGCCGTAAGCATAAACGTGAGCAACGGTCTTTGTTTATTTTATGTTCAAGAACAATGCACAGCAAGTAGGAAATTAAGATTTACATTGTTGAAGTCGTAGTCTCGAGTCTCGTTTCCCGTAGTCGTGTCTCTTGTGACCCCTGCGTATACTTTCTGCGTGTGAAGTCTGGCCGCAACCGCGGTCGCAACCCGGAAAAGCCATTAACAAATGTCGAATTACAAGTCCCACTTTGAAGGCTATGGCTTGGTTAATGTGGTTAATTTTAATTTCAAGACTTCGCACCACCACACCTTCGAAACTTTAAGTTTTATGAAGGTGTGATGTGTGATCATAAAATTATGCGTCAAGGCCCACGCCAAAGGCACGACCTTCCTTTCAAACCGCATAAGTATTTAGCTTGTGTCTTTAGTCGTAACGATTGCTTTAACAGAAGTGCCGAGGTACTTCAATTAAATTGTTGCTCCTCCTAAAAAGTTGATTTCCACAAAATATCAACGGCGTAAGAAAACACATCAAACAAGTAAAATATTTTGATTCAAAAGGTTTTAAGTTCGTTGCATTGTAATTGAGTGAAGCGTACAGAATTTAAATCACAATTAATTAATACTCCTCGGTCTTAAAGAACACAGAAGAGTAATGGCAGTTCAGGTCCGAGTACGGCTCCGTGCGTCGCTGTACGCGTCAGGATACCGTTAGCATAACCCCAAAACTTGGTTGTATGTTTCTTTTTTCTAAAACTCGAAGCAGTCATCTCAGAAAACAGTCAGTCAGAAGTCATAACTGCAATTCTACAATGTGAAATCATTTGTGTTTAATTCGGGGATGTAATCTCATTTATTTCGCATCAGAATCCTTTTCTTTAATGCCACCGCACCGCTGTTGTACAACAAACGATTGCGCTTATTGTTGCCTGAATGCAGGCCACGTGCGGCGTGCATTATTAAATTTTAATGCCTGAGCTGCTCGGGCATTGCTTCTTGATATGCTGCGCGCCGCGCCGGCTTGCACCACGCACAAACGTAAAGAAAGGTTTTGAAAGAGTTTAGCTTATCTTGATCATCGGTATTTACACGCACTACTTGTAGAGGCACTCTTGCGGCGAAGCCATGTGGTGAAATGAGTTTATGCCACGCCATCGTCATTGCCGTACCGTTGTACTCTCATTTAACGTTAACCACTGACTTGACTGGGTGCTCAATGCTCGATGATCGCCGCTCGTGCCTCGTGCTCGCAATTTTTCTATTTTCTTGGCCTAAAATTCGTAAACAGTAAAATGTAATGTTACGGTGCGTAATGAATGAGTAACTTTGTCATGCGAAATGTAATGTGATGTACAAGAACGAAACCCGTGCATAGCATGGTAGCATGTCTGGTTCTGATTTTGATTCTTCCTCTTGCAGAGACGCAAACGATCTGAGCCTTTCTGAACTTGCTGGTCCAAGCAATCGAGCCACTCCAACGTCAGGGCTGCCATTTCGAAGAAACAGCGCGCTGCGAACGAGTTTGCGGAAATCGCCACAAGAGTAAGTTGAATCATAATACGAAATACTTATCCCATTTAATTACTTCCTCCGTGTGAGCAATGCTTGCCATGTCTGTGCCATATTTCAGCAACTCCTTGAACGCCGATATGGGACATCGTCGCTGGGGTTCATTCAGAAATCCGTAAGTTTTATGACAGATGTCTCTCAACAGAGAGTGGCTCTGGCTCCTAATCGTATTTACTGACGACGGTTCTTTGTCAGGTCTGGAACGAAGCGCCCGCTTGGCACGTCCACGCCAACTTCTTCCAATGCTTTAGCCACGCAGCTGTACCGCACCGGCAGTTTTAACTCAACAGGCCGCAGTTCGACTGGCGATCCGGAAGAAATGTACTCTGACGGATCACTTGAAGACGAAGTCATTGATCTCACGCAAAAGGTCCACCATTTAGAAGAGAAGTTCACAGTTCTAGCCGAGAACCAGTCTGACGTGGACGATCGCTATAGCAGAGCCAAGCAGGAAAACAGCGAGCTCACGACTAAATTGTTTCTGCTTGAGGAACAATTACGTGACGTCGAGCAGCGTGCAGAAGACAAGATACGTGACGAGCAAAAGCGGTCGAAGGAAGCGCTCGCGAGACTTGACCGTGAAAAGCAATTACAGATCGAAAATTACGACATTCGACTGCAGGGACTTGAAAAAGAACTGCAGCAGACCAAAAATGAGTCTACACGACAAAAACAGATGCTAGAACGTGAGCGAACGGAAAGAATTCAAGCGAGTGACAAATTATATGAGACTGAACGAGAAATTGTAGCCTTGCGAGACGATAATCGGAATTTAATGGAACAGTCGAGGAAGGAGCGAGAGAGTTTAGTTGCCGAAACGGCTGGATCTCAACAGGTAAAGGTTAAATTAGCATTGCGTGTTCAAAAATGGCTTTATCATTACGCTTAATTGGATTTCAGGCTCTGCAAGACTTGCGGAAAGAATTTGAACATCTTCGCCAGTTTCAAATGGCTAACCTCAACGGCAGCTTATCGCGGGACAAACATAATTACATGCACCGTGAAAGTCTGGATGGGGACATCAGCGAAGTGAGATCCAGGCTGCTCGAGTTGGAAGAAGAAAACAAGCAGCTAAAGCAACAGAATAGACGTAAGTCGGGACTAATGAAATAAGCAAAAATTATTCCAGAGAAATTGTCTGGGAACAATTGTTCCTTGCAATTTGTTTCCATAAAATTGTTCCAAGTCGCACCACAAACTTCTTAACTTCCATAAATCATGTTTTCTATCTGACTTCGAAGGTCTTGAAGAAACAAATGAAGACTTGACTGCACAAATTCTGAATCACGGACTTGAAGAAGGCCGCCATTTACTCACTCTCGGTCCTCGAGACATGGGCAACAGTTTGGCCGCTGAGTTTGAGGCGATGTCAGAAGATCAGGTACATAACACTCATTTCACACGTTTCGCACGTAATTGTTTTTTTGTTTCAATGCTTCTGTAGTGGCACATTCTCATAGATTGCTTTATTTGTGTTCTTATTGTAGTCTTCCGTGTTGTGGTTTCAGATGAAGGCAGCTCTCAAAGAGCAGAAAGAAGTCAACGAGCAGCTTCGATGCTACATTGACGGCATTCTGCTGAATATCGTGGAAAATTATCCACAACTACTGGAAGTCAAAAACAAATCTCAGCCTCACGACCGTCCTCAGGCGCAGCTGCGTCAAAAAGAGCGGCGAGAATCTTAACTGGAAATTGCAAGACGTACGAGACCATAACATGATTTTTGAATCGTGTTAATAGCTATCTGTACTATCGCTCTACACGTACAGTACGTATAATGCTACTATTTAGTATTACTCAAGGAAACCAAGATATGACAATGGACTGCAATTCATACGTGTCTTAACTGAATAAGAATTCCGTCCAATACTGCGACTATCGACTTTGATGTTATTTTAAATGTTTTAACATTTGATGTGCCTAAATAAATTTTAGTCATTAGTATTCCAGGATTTGAATAATTCACTAGTTAAGGTCTTGTCGTATTTGATTTGCTGTAAGACTACACGTTTTATGACTTCACACGCTACAAGTTTTATGTAAATGAATAAAATCTGATCTTAACTGGGCTACAAGTCATAACGGACGACATTCGAGCAACTTCGGGCGAGTCAACGGCCTCATGCTGACAGGCGGAACATATCGGAAGACCAGTGTATCGATTCTACTCGAAATTCATTCTATTTCAACGGAACTGCGGACAGCCTCGAAGGCAGAATCGCACAAAAACAACGCCCATACAAGGAAAATCATTGCATCATTGCGTAAACACCGTTTTGCGTAACTTGCGTTTATCTTCCTATTCTAGTCTTGACGCCGCACTGGAATCTGGACACTCTGGAGGTCACCACAGCTGTTATAAAGTGTAAGACCTTGAACATGAACCTTCGAAAAAACGCCAAATAAGTTTTTTATTCAGCAGAACTGCCCAGACCATGATGTATGAATGAGCTCTCATCAAGATTCTGAGAGGCCAAGAAAATTTCTTGGCCTGCATTTCTCGGAATAGATAAAAGAAAATTCACAGCCTTAATTTATTGTTTCGCCTACACCCTCGCATGGAAAATGATATATAAGTGACTGCACTTTCGCTTCTGCACATGCATATCGCAGCCCTTTACTTCGATTTCGAGTCCATCAGTGGCGCGCGACGAGAGACGCTAGTATGCCCTGTCATGCCTGCAGTTTCCGGTGACAAATGACGCGTACGAAAGCGGGATACCGGCACGACGCGAGACGCCTCGTTAGTTTCAAAGCTGCAGGTTCTCCATATAACTGACACGAATAAACACGCGACGAAATACGCTTTATGGTAGCTCAGTTAGAATCGCCTTTTGGATGGCGCCAAATCACACTGTGAAGGTTGTCTTGCTGCACCTTTAGAGGAAGCAGCCGCCAACATTTTTCAGGCGCCCTAGCCACCCCATAAAGGTTTCCAGAGAGCAACCGCGACTTGCAAAACGTGAAAAATGGGGTTGCCGCGGCCTGCGTTCATTCGATGCCGGTCCGACCAATCCAATTCATCACGGAGGGCATGGGCTTACATACAAATAGCCCTGCTCCCTATCTATTGGCGATATTTCTTCAAACCCTAATCTACTCTAACCTAACCTAAAAATAATAAATAAAGCCTAAACTAAACCTAAACCTAACCTGGCAGGCTTGTAAAGTTTGCATATGAACCATGACGACCTCCACAAATTTGCGGGTGAGCGTAGTTTAGTGTGAGCGCGCTTTATTTGCTCCTAATTGAGGTCAAAATCACACGAATTCTGCTTGTGCCCTTTGAATCTGCCGCGCGATGGAGGCAATAAGCAGCTGTGATGTTAGCGCTCGACATGATCTGCGTCGCTTCATAAAACCACACAAACGCGTCTTAAACTGGCTTCTCTGGCTTCAGGGCATACTCCCTTCCTGGTGTCGTTTAGGCCCCCTCGAAGGTATCCGTTCACATTATCCGGACCACGCAGGGATTTAAGCCTCAAATCGTAGGGAATCATGAAAACCGCCTTCACAGGCAACTTCCAGCAGATTGGCTGAACAACCATCGAGAATTGGATTCGTGTGCGGAGTTGTAAGAGAGCCAACTCGAATTCGGAGTGCTGCGTGTTGCTGAAGGAGCTGTGCCACTCCATCATCAAGTGTGGAAAAGGTGCGGTCGGAAGTTACAAAACCTACAAGTAGACTTGTGAGCTTCGTGGGTGAAGGTGCGGAGTCGGCTTGGCGCCATCGATCGCGATTGAGACTTCCCAGAACGGTCCCGCATCAGCACCGTACGTGGCCCCGAAGTCACACCAGAAAACAGCTATTCGTAAATTGCTGGAGCAGTAACCGCCGCATGAGACGAGTATGCAATTTCATGGTGAAGTTACAAATATTAAATTTGAAATTAGAATTTCATTGTGCATAACAGGTTTCTTCTTTTTTGCGGTTTCTTGGGATCAGAACCAAGTTTTACATGCTTTGAATGTAACCTTCAGAATATTTATATATTTTTTTCTGTGCTGTGTTGCATTCATTATGAAGTATGAATATAACTGAATAAAGTACATCTCGCACGTGGTGTGTCACAACTTGGGATTCCACCCATGGAGATGTTTCGGCTTCTAAAGTATACGTAATTATTGAGAAAAAGCCAAAGTGGCGAATCATCTTGTCCACAATTTTGACATGAGTCAAAATGGCGAATAAAGAGAATAACAATTATTTTTTAAAGTCAGGAGTAGGAATCCATTTCTGAGAACGCATGAAGTTGCCACGTGATTTATAATCAGCGCACAAGTCAATAACTTGTGATTAAGCCGTCGGTATTTCTTCCGTTGAAGTCTGGGAAGACTTCCTGGTGTAGATACACCCAGATCAGAAAGGTTAAGACCAGTTACTAATTTCTGCTTCTCTCGTAACTGCATGAATGGATTAAGCGCAAACATTGGTCATGTACTCACACCCTCAGCATGTACTATTATACAAGTGTTTATTGAATTGAGACAAGAGCTTACAGAGATATCAATCAATTGAAATGTACGAAGCTACTGATCAAAAAGGATAGGACCACAAAACAAAATGGAACGGTACTCGTCCAGGATGCATTTATACAAGCTTGTTCTAATACTTGGTGAATCCCCCTGCATTCAAGATAACGTCAAATACCCTGTTCTTCATAGATAAAACCAGTTTTCTAATTGTGTCTAGAGAAATGTTTTCCCAAGCACGAAATAAGGCAGCTTAAGTTGAGCTTGTTAGAGTGAACCTGACGGGCCATCCAGCGACTAGCGTCAAATTCCGTATGTCTTAGGTTAAAAATGTAGTATCTGAAAGGCTCTGAAGTGCTAAATGGTAGAGAAGTATTTGAGGTGTTGTGATTGTGATTGTGAGACAACAGAGATTAAAGAATTGCACAGCACCAACTGCCTGGATAGTCTGGAAAATGCAATTTACTTTGCTCGCCGTAAACATGAGCCTCAGTTTCCGACTTCCAGGTGTAGGTAACTTCAGCGATTCTGACAACGTCCACGACATGCTTCTAGATACGTAAAATACGGGGAAAACGAAAGTAATACCTGCTCGTTGGAAAAATAAAGGAAGTTGGGGCACACCTGCTTAATTATACGGCATTCCCGTGTGTACAGCCTCCGATGTTTGTCGACCAGCTCTCGAGAAGCAGAGATCAGCGTTTGATCGGGATACTGGGTGTGGGTGAAAGGATGGATTAGGTGCTGCTCCTCAGATAGGACACGAAAACCTGCAGTTTTGAGCAGTAGTGCTCGTGGAAGGGCTGCTCCGCCGCTGCTGAGAAACTGGTCCTGGAATGGTGCCCTGGATCAAAACGAGAAGAGTCAACTTGGAGAACTTGGAATCAAGTCAAAGTATTGATCATTGGTGTTTAGTGCAGGTCCAGGGGTCTTTGATAACTTACCAAGAGACAACAAGCTGTAGGTAGAAATGGAGCTGTCCGTTACCCTTGCACTGATGGCATTGGCGCTGACCGTGCCCAGAACAGGAGGAGCACCTTCAGCGTAGAAGTAGAAAATTAGACCTCATTGATGGGACACTTCGTTGATGTGGGTTAAGTTAAGTAGGTAGCTTTCTTTTCGTTCATATCAGTGACTAACCTTTTGCGACCTGAGCCGTGGCACAGGTTACAAGCATGGTGGTGGTGGCGATGGTGATGATGATGGTGGTGGCCATGATGCCCCGAACTGGTCCGTCCCGTCCCATTGCACACACCACAGAAAGACCCTCCATGCCCGCTGCAGGAGTCACATCGAACCCTTCCATTTCTACAGCAGATGTGGCAGACTCGGACCGTCGACGTGTTCGGGACCCTGACCCGTTTTTCCTGTTTCTTGAACCCTCCTTCCGGGTACAGGTTGATTTCCCAAGGGCCAAGCACAGGCACCGTGTCTCCAGGCGGATATATTTGCATTTGGACGCCGGAGGCTGCCGGTTCACATTTCCACGCCGTTCGGCGCTGTTCGGTGAAGCTTTGCAGGGTGTACTGGGGAAATTGAAGGAAATTGTCCTAAAATGGACGTGCAGTTCGCGGATTTTAGCCCCTACCTATCTTGACGGCACTCTTCATCTGAATATCGCGTATCTTAACCTTATCAGCAGACTGAAAACAGCAATCGCCATCCACAAACCTGTTGAGAGCCACGCGGATTTCTTCTTCGGTGATGACGACGCTGCTTGGGAGCACCGTCGTCGTAGCCCTGGGCGGACTACCAGTGGCGTCTTCGGTGGGTTGCCCCGGGGTAAGGAGGCTGGGGGGAGGGGACTGGATCACTATGCAACAAGATTTGAGGAGAACCTCTCCACGCCTAGCTCTAAGCTGATAAAATTCTGTACCAACCTGGTACGAATGTACAGTCGGTGTATCCTGGAATACTTTGGAACGTGCCCGGAGGCGGATCCACATCGGGGTTGGCTCCAGCCAAGCCCAGTGCTCTCGCAGCAGCCGCCAGCATCTTGGAAAATACACCAAGCCCAGCGCCCGTTCCGATTCACTTTCGGACTCACTGTTGAGGGGCGTTTATTTTTTGGCTATTGCGCATTGTCAGATTCAGTCTTATCTTTCTCGGGCACAAGCACGTAATTCGTTATATCTGCACTGCCACTGAGACCAAGCACTTAAGTTGGCAATCGCGTGCAGCGTGCACCGTCTCCGTGTCCTTGAAGCTGCGAGGTGAACGAAAGATGGAATTATTAGTCGTCTTCACGTTATATTAAATTTGTTTCTAGACTGCGGTCACTCGTACTCGCGAATGGATATCTATTTATTGGGCGAGCGTAAGTGAAGTCCTTATAATCGACAAGAATCGATTTTTGTGGGGGTCGTAACTCCAATACCATTCGACCAATTGACCCCAAATTTAGCACACACGTTGCCTGTGGAGTGTAGATGTGGCTTTTGGTGATTTTGGTCCGGGTCCGAGTTGTGAGCGCTTGAAGTTAGCCCAGTGTATTTCAATGGATACCCATTCAAAAGCCGTGCTTCCAAGGCACTCATTTGCTATTTGATTGGTAATCGAGATGAATCATCAATTCAAATCACTACTGGCAAAATTCAGGACTTCTGGTAGTGGGGGGAATAGATTTTTCAGAAGATGCGTGGGGGTTTCCCCGAATATAAAAATTTCGAACTCATTTTTGGCTGACCTGGGAGACCTGGGGGTCCGTGACTCACTATTCCTTGGAGAAAATAAAGTTTACGTGCGCCTTAGTTTTTGCATGTAGCTTCATCTGACTTTAATTGAAAACTTGCGGCTGGTTTATGTCCATCTTTTAGGTTTATAACCTCATTAAAAATCCGAGCGTTTACTCAAGCGCCCACTGCAAATGCATTTATAAAATCGATGCGAGACAATTTTATTCTTTGCTGCTACATGCTGCTGCTGCTGTCAGGTCCATGATTTCATCGAACAGGCATTTGTTGTGATTCCAGCACAACGGTCTTGGATACCATCGAACATGCACTCAAAGAGCATTGGTCTCTAGCTTCAAGTGGTTGGCTGAAGCTGATGATGGTAAAAGCATGCCAGCCAGCGTAAGAAATGACAGCTTTATCAATTTTCGGCACGCGCACGCACACGAACATGAAGTTAGCTGCTCCTTTTATCGACACTTGTCGAAAGCAGGACTTTCGGTTGTAATTGTCGCTGTGGCAGTTTCCCCTTTCTAGAAGTTAAATCGAACCTTCGAATTATTTGAAAGTTTCCGATGTTTCCGGTGCTAATATTCCTTCTGTGACTGTGGTTGATCGTAAGGAGCTTTCTCCGATTTCTACGTTGATCTACCAATTCGGAACTGTAAAAGTGGGATGACATTGAAAAACTCTGAATTTGACGATTTTGATAACTTTTTGAACGTAAGTTAGCCAGATGTCATCGACGTTAACATGTAAAATTTTAACATGTATTCCTGTGATGAAAGGAAGTTGAAGCTGATTTGAACGCATCGCCAACTGCAACCGGGAACGCGACAAATAAGGACATGAAACCCGCAACAGTAATTACAATTAAACTTGGAAATTGCGGTCTCTGTAAGATGTACATTTGGAGTTGTGCTTTTATGTTCCAGCTAAAAAGCGGTGTTCCATTGCCCACGTCACCAGACAAGCCACGTTCAGCTGGTCGCCGTCGGCCGCTCGGAGGCGGAAGCGCAGGCGTAGGCTTCTTACTTGGGAGCGACAGCAAAAACCCGTATGATTCTTACGATCCCAAAAATAAATCAGATGACAGTGCACTCGAAAAACAGCCAAGTTCCAGTCCTGCTCGAAGGAGCAATGATGGCCTTGGCCTTGGGAAGGCGCGCTTATCTCAAAGCGCCGCCACGCTTGGAGGAGAAGAGTCTCCAAACGTCGGAACGAGAAAGCCGTTCGACTCCGTGACCTCGACCCTTGCGCGGCGGTTGACTCCGTCTGCATCGAACGGGGATTATCTCGGTCTTTTTGGATCGGGACCAAACAGCCCATCAAAAACTACAAAAGCAGCAGCAGAAGAGCAAGATACCTGGAAACTGTCCAGCTTCTCCACCACGCCTGTCGCGCCTTCGCCCGTCCATTCAAAGGCAAATCTGCTACAGCCGCTAAGTGATAAGACGAGCAAGACGACGTCGGAGAGTTCAGCAGATTTCTTCAGCAAACCATTCGTGTACAAGCAACCTGAATTACTTGAACCTGAGCCAACAAGAGCGTCTGAACCAACGTCCTTGAATTCAAATCAGTTCCTTCCGCCTGCGAGAAACGTAATCGAAGATCCATTTTTGGCGAGTATTCTTAACGGTAAGGGCTCCACTTCGAAAAATGCGACAGAGGAACCGAAACTGAGCAAACAGGAGCCCATAAAAACAGAAGAGGATTTCGCTGCGACATTGTTGAGTGGTCTGCAATTTGGGTCAAGCAAAAAACCGGCGGTGACGAAGAAGACAGGAAAAAAGGTGCCCAAAAGCAGTACCACGGATGACAATGAAGATGAAGGCGGAGACAACATTGGCGTGAAAGGTTCAAGATTGCGAATACCAACGCACATCCTCGACGAAGAGGAATTGAAAGGGATGAGTTCGAGTGTCAAATCTCTATACTGCAATCAGCTAGAATTGATCGAAACGTCGTACAAGGAGCAAATCTCAACTCTGATGCAATCACATCAACGTAAAGAAGAAATTCTGAGAGATGAAATACGCGCACTGCATAAAGATTACGAAGAGCGAATTCAACGATACAAAAATCAGTGGCAGACGCAGGCGCTAGAACACGAGAGCAGTCACAATGAAAAGTCAAAACAGGAAAGCCTTCAGCAAATCTCTGAACTTGTTGACCAAGTAAAATCACTGCACAAGCAAACAAAATGGCTGCTGGAGGATAGTCAGAGTCAGAATGAACAATCTGTTGGCGCAGGAAATGCGAAGCAAATGCTTGACAATCTTGTCCCAGCTTTAGAATCAGCCGTGGTGCCAGTAATTATATCACAATTAGCAGCAAACAATCAGCAAATTTCACAGCTTTTGAGCGAGCAATTAACCCAAATTGGTGCGTATGGCAGAATAAATCAGGCGGACATGGATAAACTAAATGCTAGTGCTCAACAGCGATTCGAGGAGATTCTGGCGAAGATGAATGCAGCGAACGCAGGAAAAAGCAGTGAAATGAGTACCCGAGTGGACGAGAAAATGCAAGGTACACGAAATTGTCGTCGAGCATTAATCTGAAGCTCCAGCTCTGATATTAAAGTTGCTTTCTTTCACTGCAGATCTTGCCAGGCGATTAGACGCCCAGTTTCACAATATGGTGAAGCTTCAGAAGAAGTATCGCAATGCTATTGTTAAGAATGTGGTCGGATCCATTGCGGACTCGGTGGATTCGAGGGCTGCTGGAAATGAGGCGACCAGGGGACAAATGAAGCTGCAGCTGAAGGAGTTTCGTAAAGATTTCAAAAGAGTTCTCGCTGAATTAGAAAACAGACACGACAAGATCCAGGCAATACTTTCAAAATCACGTAGAACGACAACCCAGCATCATCCATACGTTTCATTTAATTTAGAGAGGTTTTTGTGCTTATTACAGAAATCTCAAACAACGTTGGAGTCGGAGCAGTCTCAGATACTGATTCTCTTGCAAAATGTCAGCTCTTGGCTGCAGGTCAATGGAGCCAGACAAACTGCGGTCAGAATGGGTTTGCTAGATAATTACGCAAACGTTAACAATTCCAATCGCAGTAGCAGTGGTCCAAACACAAATCTTAATGGTCTCAGCCTCCAAACTGAGCTTGAGCTTAAACTTTTACGAGAAGAACGGAATTCTTTCTCCGAGGCCGTCGTGCAACTGAACGTGGAGAAAAGGAAGTTGAATGACGAGCGAATTGTCTTTGAACAGGAAAAGTTTAAGTTTGACCACGACAAAAACAGGCTGTACGAACTGGAAACGCTGTTGAATCTTAAATCGGCTGATCTAGAAGAAATCAAGACGGTAAGCCAGCTCTTGTGGCATAAAAATCTCTGCTTTTAGCGTGTCATTTCCTGAACAGAAATCTGAAACCGCTCGCCAAGAATACCAAAAACTCGCATTGGAGCTTACACGCAAACTTTCCGATTTCGAACACGATGCAGCTAAGCAACGGGAAGTCATCGACACAATCGAACAGAAATTTCGGGACAAACAGCAACGATTGCATTTTGAGAGGATTGAGGTACAGCGTGACAGGGAATTTTTACGGAAGCTGAGGCACCAAACGTTGTGTCCAAACTGTCTCGCTCAAAATCCGCTTGGAACCATCGTAGTAGAAGTTGGCGACGATGGAGGCGGGGGCGCCCTGAGCACAAACTATCGGAGCAGAGGCGATGGCCTGGAGTTCGCCACGGCTACGAACATGGACCAAATACTGCTGCAGATGCCGTTTTCAGCAGGAAAACTTAGTATTAATGAGGATGCTCTGCTAAATCGTGAAATTAAGCATTTAGATAACATGTATCAGAAGTATTTTACTACTACTAAATAAATGTGAGCTTTGCGTTTTCGGAATCAATCAAAATAAAACAATCGTTTTATTTTACCCTCTCGTAAGTGACAATAACAAAGTTACAAGAACGTGCTTTAGATTTCTGATAACAGGTAAAGAATTATGATCTTATGTTCTTTACTTCTTGTAGCCACATGAAGCACGGCGACCTCGTGCACGTTCAAACTTCCTTCCCTTTGACCTAACGAATGGTTTCGTGTGAGAGTGTGGAACACCAGGAGCAAGTCCGAAGTGCCTGTTCGCCTCTCTGCTGTTTCGTTTACCTGAAAATTCGATCACTCAATTGTATCAATATTGGCTTCCAGAATTCTAACCGCAAATGCGTTTGTAATTAGCTACACCAGTCAAATCTCACCTTGCAACAAAACTGTCTTCTGTCCCAATGGTGCACGAAGTGCCAACTGATCGAAAGTAATGATTTCGCCACCATTCTTCAATATCCTAGCACGAGCCTTTTCAGTGACACGAAGCGCACACAACTGCAATCAAGAATTAGAAAAGAAATCGATCAAAACAATGCAATACGAAGGGTCAAGGATTTAAAATTGTACAAACAATAACTGGCCTCTGATCTCTTACCGTCAACTTAGGAATAGCATAAATTCTCTTGTCATCAGTGACCGTTCCAACCACAACTGCAATCTTTCCTTCGCGTCCCTGCTTCTTCATGTGTCTTGCTAATCCGGCGATTGACATTGGTGGACGATTAATTCGTGACATGAACAATCTCTTGAGAATGATCCGATTGAACTTGGCACTGGTTCTTCTTGCCAAGAATCGGTACAATTTAACCAAGAGGCGAAGGTACACATCTTCTGATCTTGGCTCAGTACGTCGGACTTTACGGTCCCATTTATGGTTGATGTCAACACCCTGTCAAGTTATTAATCGGTTACAATCAGATTTATCGATAATTTGATGAGATGGCTAAAGCATTAATCGTTAATCCAGGTTCAATTTGTGGAGCCTGCCAGCAGGCGCAGCGCCATGCACCAGCCGGCGACAATTCATATCAAACAAAGTCTGGCCCTGCACTGTTCAGTTACTCCTTTTTAACGCACTAGAAGATTAAATGTTGAAGAACTTACCATTTTGATGTTATGAGCCTAAATTAACTAAATGCACTAATTAAATTCTAAATCCAATTTTCAATCCAGTTGATTGCGAGTTCCCGATGAAAGCAAGTAATGTAGACTGTACCTCAGCATATGTAAAGGCTATGGCGTATGCCAAGCAATGTGTAATGGCAAAAGCGGAGCACGTACGGCGTGGCTACGGCAAAGTTAAACCTTGCCACTGGGCCAAGGAAAATGAATCACAGGATTTGCTCATGATTCCCGAGTCCAATGCTACTCGTAAAAGCCATTGGATTGTAATGCTTTGGTCTCTTGGGCTCTTGGTAGTTTCAACTTTTGATGTGGTGAAGATGGAGCCCGTTTAATCAATTATATTTGAGAACCAAAATGAAGTCCTCTAAACAGTTCACTTGTTGTACAGGGTCTGGTATTTGGATAATTTTGTAATTGAATTGAGGTTCAAAATTTCAAAATGAATGCCAATGGCTGATGGTTCGCATGGGCTTTATGTCATACATGCTCGCATTTATAAATTTCTGAGAGTTTGATCGATGCGGCAACTAAGACAGAAATTTAGAAACCGGAAGCAGCAAGCATAGTAAGTAAGCGTCGGTCAAAGAATTTGTCGCCAGAGAATCGCTTGACTCTCTCATTCTTTAGCAACTGAGAACTTCTGGCCTGCCGCATGGTGTTCCAACCTGAAGCCCGATTTCGTCAACTTTGCCACTGCAACGTAAGCTAATCTTTGCAGCGTTGAATTGAACCGGAATTTCTAAGAATATTCTTGAATATAATAAGCGTATTCCACGTTTGCTGCCAATAGTTTCGTGAAAACGTGGTCAAGCTGTTGTACATTCCCGTGCTTGACTCGGAGCCGGTATTCCTCATTGTAAACAAGTATGGCAAGATCGGACTGTATGATCCACGGACGTTTGCGATGGTGCACACATATGTGCTTGACCTCAGCGTGCCAATGCACCCATACATGGACAAAGTCCTGCAGCACATTGTCAGGTACAAGAAAATCGATCACCCGCAGCCAAAATGTCAACAGACGCACCTCGTCGTGGATGCTGTGTACTGCCCCGACTTCAAGGCGTGCCTGTTTCTGACGTCGAAGGGGATATTACAATGGTAAGTGAGTATGTGGCGGTGACTGACTGTCGAAGTTCTGCCATTAAAGGACCTTAATCTTGATTTTTGACTCTGTTTTGGCCTGTCTTGCGTTTAGTTACGATATTGGAGAAATTGAGACACAAAGCATTGGGCTGGAGCTGCTGCCACGTAAAGAATTTATGGGTCTCACGTACGGGCGACCAGTCATGCCAATTAGGAATCATGGCCATGTTGAGACTCATCGCCTGTACGGACTTCGTGAGTTCCCCACCTGTATGTACTACTCTCCGGGCACGCGCACGGGGGCGGGAATGCGCGCTGAAGTGGACAAGGGCAAAAGCAACCCTGCCGAGAATGGGGACGCCGGCGTCGGGTCGCAACTGCTGATCGGAGACTCAGAAGGCTGCATCACAATTATTCTGGTCGATTCTAAATCCACCGGAAACTTGTTTGGCCAACGAAAAATCCGTGGAACGCGGCGTGAACTGATTGCGATAGATTTATTTAACGCTGGCGTGCTAAAAGTTTACAAAGGCCATAATGGACCGGTGCAGCAGTTGCTGCTTCTGCGTTCACGCCAGTTCGTAGTCTCTTGTTGCGCGACGGAGCGTAAATACAGTCTCTTCATGAATGATCTCCTGGTCACCCGAGCCAGACCGTACTTCATTTCATGCAGAAAGGTCAGAATTCAGATCTCAGTCGAAAGGTCAGCTGTCATGATTAACTTAACTTCTTATATGCAGGGAATCAACACCTTCGCCCACTCAAGCGTCCTTAAAATGATGGCCACCGGATCCAATGACTTCATCATACGCTTATTCAACGACTTTATCACCCAAACGCCGCAAATGGAGCTGACTGGACACAAGGCACCGATTCTTTCCGTGGAGTTTGTGCATATTTCATTCTTGAAGTCCCAGACGCTCTTGTCATACTCAAAGGATGTGGTAAGAAATCGGTTGCCGATCATCAGCTCTCATATTTTTCAATGCACCTTCCAATTTCTTGCATTCCAGGAACTTCGTGCGTGGGACCCCGTCAATTACGTCTGTCTTCAGTCAGTCTACGTCTCCTTCCCACCAAAATCGGCTCTCACATGTAAAACGCCTGAATTTGCTCAGAACTGTCTTTACATTCATCAGCCACATTACACTAACTCCGGACAAGACGGCGACAGCATGAAGTTCAACTTCCCAAATCTGGGTCCAGCAGCAGCGGTTGATGATGGCGATGGAGAAAAATTGAACCTCAAATCAGGAACACGGGCAACAGCAAATGGTCTCGAGAGGGACTCCACGAAAGATGGTGACATAATTCTGTTCTACTGCAACAGCTACACTAAAATCTATATTGAAAAGGACACATCCGGTTGGCCGTTTGACTTTGACGATTTCATCGACGAATTTGAAGAGGCTACGGTCAAACTGCAGCAGAAACTGCTACGCCGACAGAACTCAGTGTCAAAAAATCCGAAAACTTACTACCACTCAAGAATCATTTTAACTCAGGAAGAGACCGCAAGCGTTCAAAATAACCTGGATGAAACAGCACGAGATATTTTGGGGATTAAAAAATATGTTGACCGGAAGCTTGGCATTCAACGCATGTACGCGTTTCCAGAAGAAGAAATCGATCCTGGAGCTGAATCGTCGAATACTGATGCCGACGTTCTGGTCCAAGATCAAAATCGTGAAGTTTCCGGCATGAGTTTAAGCACGCGAGCACTAAAGCGATACCATTCACTGGAAAGATCGAAGAGAAATCCAGCAAGAGTAGATTTTATTACTCAAGGAATTGCGTTCAAGACAATGCCGTTGTACGAGCTTGAGCCGCTTACATTTCAATATTTGAAAGGTCTACAACAGCCATCGACATCAGGCTCATCCGTAAATACAGCAGCCCAGGTTGACACAGTCGAAAGGGACAAGCCGAATGTCAGCAAGAATCTTGGTGCGCCTACGGCTGTGAGGATGCCGATCACGGATGCAATGCGGGCGTTTGGGCTCACCAGCATTCGGACGGTGGAGGATTTAGCGACGCCTGAAGCTCAGCAATTCTTCTCAGCCGAGAATATGAAGAAAGTGCACACCAGCCTTGAGTTGACAGAGCAGACGCTGCGAAATCAGATTGAGGGACTGGCTCTGGACATGGATTATGACGAGGAGTTGGCTGAGATTGGGCTTGGGCCTCATTCTGGCTCTGGACGCGAACAGGGGCAGGAGCGAGGTCCATCTCGACCTGCCTCGGCATCCTCTTCAAATGCAACGACAATTTCCAGCTTCAGCTCTAAGTTGATCGAGGAGTCAGATCCTACGCTGATTGAGCTGGGACAGGAGACTTTTACGAGCAGACCGGTAGTCGAAATCGGTGGCGGGGACGGTGACGGTGAAAGGGATGATCTGGCATTGATGCTTAGTCGCAGTCCAACGATATTAGTATCAGAGACTGATTCAGCGAGATATGAAGATACGGAGGATGGGCAGCAAGTGGATGGCGATGGCGGACGGAGGAGCTGCTCAGAAGTTCCTGATCTCGTCTCCGAGGAGGATAACGAATTGCCTGCTGAAATTCCGTTTGAAAGTTCACAATTGTGAGAAATTAAGATATTGTAATGCAAGTTTATCCGTAGGGGATACGAAGGATGCTGACGAAACTCGAAGATAACTTTCTACCTTTTCTTAATGATCTGCTAATGCTAATGCATGTAAATATTCAAAGGTAAAAGAAGCAAAGAGGAAGGACATCCAATGGATACGGAATACGCATTTTGATTTTGATGGCTTCCAAGGCTAAACTACGCGGAGTGCGGCGTGGCGAACAGGACGGAAATCCTTCCATTTCGATGCCTAAACAGAGAAAGATAAAGGTGTGCCTGTGTGTTCCTTTGCTTCTTTTTCAATTCGCTATGGCACGGCATGGCATGCAGTGTCATCACTTATACCGCCACTGTCACTGTGCTGTTTTCATCATCGCCGAATCCGAGCTTCTCCCTTGCAACAATAAAATCACCGTCAACGTGCGTGAGATGAGATCAAAATGTTCTGGATGAGGATGTACATCTACGACACGGCGCGACACGCACGCTAGGGTTGCCACGCGATTGCAATTCCGAGTAGTGAGAAATACGATACGAACTGTTCCAGTTTTTAAAGAAAAGACGTGTACGATATTAGTATTAGCATCTGTATTGATTCTTGATTATAGGCTCACATTTTCCATTGCACGCCAATTGAACATTTCTATGAAGTGTCTGCTAGGCAATAAATTCGTATAAGAAGTTCGGATGAAAGCAGAAGTCATGGTACTCTGTCGTGCTGGAATCTGGTGGGTTTTCTCCTGGGACCTGAACTACATGGGTTTATGTTTTGCATTTGCTAGCTAATTGCTAATTGACAAATAGGGGCCGCAGCAGGTCAAGTTATAATTTCAAGCATCAGAGTACAATGTCAAAGATGGGCCATGCTCTTTAAAGTCCCGTTCCCAAGTCCACATCTGCCCCAGTCTCAGACCTGGCCTGTTCGCCCATGCCACGCCGTGCCGCGCTGCAATAAATAATTCGATTCAAGGCAAAAAGATGAGAAAATTGAAGGTTCATCATCATCATCCCTGCCTGGCTCGAGAGAAAGAGAATCTCCACGAAAAACCGCCCTTTTCTTATAACTTTTAACATTTCTTTCACATTCTTTTACTTTTTCCCATTGGCTCATTGCATCACGGCCACGGTTCTCTGGCTCGCAGTCGTGCCTCCATCACCCATGCACAGTCCACTCTGCCTGCCTGGTGCCTGCACGTACGCACGCACTGCAACTCGACTCGACTCAAATGCACGGCTTCACACTCGCACTCGGCTTAAAATTGAAAGTGTCGTTGACTAGCGTAGCAGGCAAGACAGGCAGTTCTTGCTTGCAGCTCTACCAACTAAAAATTGCAGCTCTGAGAATGCAATACTTGGCAACTGGTACTGGTACATGTTATTCGGGAGGCTCGAGGTTAGCGCAGAACTGAACCGAGCCAACTTGCGTGCGTTCATTCACTCACCTCCGCACACACTGCTCACACATCAACAGTCAACAACAAGAACAACAAAAAGTTCAAGATTCTTTTCTTGAATTTGAATTCTTGTTAAGTTTGCATTTGTAAAATCATATTTAGGTTTGCGGGTGTGTCTGACTTGAGAGACTTCAGCTTGCAGTTTGCAGTGTTGAAACCCTGAACCTGTTAGCACTCTGAAACTATTTTGTCGTGAATTGGGAAATTGGTTTACGGCCACCAGCCTCGGCAGATCACCACCAAGTGCCCAACACGAACACGCTGGATCCTTAGCCAACGGGAACAAGAACTGCAATGGAAAGTTGACGACACTTCGATATAACGTGATTGCGTTCGCGTCGTGGGGGGCTGGAGAACGATAGAATCTTGAATGATTCTACAAGACTGCGCGTGCTGTATGACCACAGAAGACTGACAACAATCCCCAAAGGAGGCAGAGCGGGAACAGATACTCGACTGATACGCCTCGTCCAAGTTCAAGATACAGTGAGCCTGAGTCTGATATAAGTCTGCCTCTTCGAGCTCCATCCTTGAAGTCCATTCGTTGAACTGGCCTGAGAAAACCGGAAGCGACCAACTGGCTGAACAGTGTCGTCGGCATTGTTGTAGCCTGATTGTGAGGCAGAGGCAGAATGAAAACATCAGGGAACGCTCGATCGTCTTCAAACGGAACAAATTCCAATTCGAATACCGCGAGCAGTAAAAGAAGGGGCAGCGAACCAGCTTCAAATTGCGTTTCTGCGAAGAACGATTCAAGTCAGAATGCCTCCAACAGCACGACCACCTCGGCGGTGACAAATGGTAATGGAAATCATATCAATGGAAGTGAGTCCGGGAGTGGACACCAAAACGGGAACTCGGACTCCGTCGTTATCAGTAATAAACTCAGGATGGAAACCATCCAGGCGGACCGAGAAGCATTTCTTAGTGCATTCGAAAGTAAGCACGCGCGCGACTATTTTAAGACTATC
The DNA here is from genome assembly GCA_009869945.1 of Mesaphorura yosii. Taxonomy (NCBI): domain Eukaryota; kingdom Metazoa; phylum Arthropoda; class Collembola; order Poduromorpha; family Tullbergiidae; genus Mesaphorura; species Mesaphorura yosii. Next base: position 233,203 of record WIXG01000039.1, read on the forward strand.
ATTTGAAAGGCTGAATGCTGATGCTGATTGCCATTATTTATTTTAGAGCCAACTCAGATTTACAGATACATGCGTACGCGGATGTTACATTCGGTAAGATAGCCGTGGGGGCCGTGGCCGTCAGCACAGTTAAATTTGCACGCCTTTAACTCGAATTAACTTTTTGCTCATTCCAGCCCGTGTATTTGCCTCGGACGTTGACCTACATGAAAGAACGAATGTCCAGGAACCATGCGACTCGGAAAACCTTCAAAGTTGATAGCCTACTGGAAACTGTAAAGGCGAAATTAGAAGCTGAACAAAAGGAACGACGATTGAATGGGGGTCTTGGTAAACCTTCCAGTCAGCAGAATTTTTACAACATTATTTTCCTGGGATTTTCAGACCCATCTCATAATTGTAAGGAACTGTACTTCAAAACTGCGGGATCCTTTGATTTTCGATGTAATCATATGTTTTGTTTCAAATCAGGGATTCCTGACGCAAAGGCGAAAGTTGAAATGAAGATTGCACGGATTTGTGTAAAGAAGCGAAAGGAAGCACATGTTCCCATCAAGAAAGCGTACGAGGGTTCGTGTGAAGTAAAATTAGTACAGCCAGCCGATACGAAACTCAGCAGTGGTGGTGGCTGCAATCTGCATAGTTCCAGAAATTCGACCAAATGCCCTGTTCTTTCGATACCCAGTGACTGCATTAATTTAGTAAACGGACACGTTGTGCGCTCGTATGTAATGATGATCAAAGTGTCATTATATCTCTCATCTTTAGCAAAACCGTTTGCAAATGGGAGTAGTGCGAAGGTGGACACTTCTCCTGATTCGAACGGGTCGTCCGCTCCGCAACTTTCTAGGAAATTGTCTTCAATGTCCGTTAAACGACTTTCACTATCCAATAATTCCACTCTAAATAGTCATAATAATCGAAGTAGCAGCACCGGAAGTGCCTCTTCTAGCAGTAACAGCAGTCGAGCCTCAAGTGAAACCGATTTCCAACGTATGAATCCAAAAGTTGTGGTTGTCAAACAAGAAGATTTGGGCTCTGACGATGAAGACTTGGAAAAACAGCCCAAGCTAAAGAGAAGGCGGTCAATTCCTGCCGCGAGAGACACGGAACAGTTCATTTATCCTGGTGTTGGCGGATGCAGCAACACGTTAGGCTGCAGAGACACGTCTGATGATCAGATTTCGTTTATGGGTCAAATTACAATTTACGACAAGCAGTTGAACATTCAACTCACAAACGCAGATTATGATTTACTGCTGTGTCAGAGTCAGAAGAAACGACCGCAGCTGACATTTAGTAAACTCATGAAGCAGGAAGCTGCCTGGGAAATTTTAGATTCTGTAAGTCCGGAGATCGAAATCGTAATTGCCATTTTTGAACTGGTTGCATTAAATAATCTTCGTCTTTTCGTTTTCGCAGAGCCATCCGAAAGTTCAAGTGTTTCCTGATGGGAACTGCAGTGAAAAACCAAAACTGAAACTTGCGCTGCGAATATCACCCTTAAAATTGGGACCATACGTTGATCCTCCCGCGCCTCTTTCTTCAGCTCCTGGTAATTGTCAAGTCCTTTCTTACAGAAATAATTTCAGGCATAATGGCATAAACGACGTCACCTTATGGTTTTTGTCAATTGTTGCAGGTAAACAGAAAGGAAATTCCAACCACAATATGGAAGATGAAGAAATAGAGCGGGAGACGACAAAAGTAATTTACCAGTTCTTGTACAATAATAATAGTCGACAACAGACTGAAGCACGTGATGATCTCCGGTGTCCGTGGTGTTCACTGAACTGTTTTAAACTATACTCACTGCTAAAGCACCTCAAGCTTTGCCACACAAGATTCCATTTCGCGTATGTGGTAAGTAATTATCACTATTCGCTTTTCCTAATATTCGGAAGTCCAATGTCCAATCTAATAGCTGATAACTCTGTTTTAATGCAGCCTGTACCAAATGGTGCTCGTATCGACGTGTCCATCAACGAGTCATTTGATGGGTCATACACGGGATCAGCCTACGATTTGGTCACGCAACCTCCGGGAGAAGCATTTGCACGAAACGGGCCCACGAAAAGAACCAATGTCTTTTCAATGCTTGTGTTCAGGCCTCCTAAAATAAAACAAACCTTACAAGAATTCCTCGAGAGCGAAGAAAAAGATGCTGATCAGAGGAGAGCCTACATGACAGGCCACAACAGGTACAAGAGCCACTCATAATTTAAGAAATGTGGGACGAGGAAACGCGAAACCACACACTGACTCATTTTACTGCAGGTTGTACTACCACACAACTACTTGTCTCCCGATTCATCCGAAAGAAATTGATGTCGACTCAGAGGGGGAACCAGATCCAGAGTGGCTTCAATTGAAGACGTCATCAATGATCGATGAATTTACGGATGTTAATGAGGGCGAGAAGGAAGTTATGAAAATGTGGAATCTCCACGTTTTAAAACACAAGTAAGAGCAGTAGCAAAGTATTTTGGTCGCAACTTTTACATTCACTCATCCATTTTTGCTCTGTTCTGTTTTTAGCTACGTCGGCGATTGTCAGATTCCTTTAGCATGTGAAATGTTTGTTGAGTTCCAAGGGAAGGAACTGATTCGAAGGAACCTGTACAGAAATTTCATCCTGCACTTGACTAGTTTATTCGACTTCGGCTTACTCAGCCCAGAAGGGATGTACAATATAGTTAAGAAATTGCAAGCACAAATGAAGGACAATAACACTGCAGGGTCACTCAGGGAATCCTGGAAGGCCCATGTAAGTTGACATTTATTCATCCATTCCCATTTCTGTATTAAGGGCATTACCATAAATTCATGGACACGTTCCCGAATCTTTCAGAACATCGGCGGCGCTGGACCCAATTTTTCACAGTTCAAATTTGATCCTCCCGTCAACAGCAGTCGATAACTGCCATCCTCTTCAAATAGTGTTGAGGTCATCCGAATTACTGCCAGCCTAAACGTAATACGTAATTAATCACACTGCCAGAAAGGGAGGACTAATAAGCAACTATATTTTGTCAATTTTGTATCAACTGATTCTCATGCATTTATAATTATGTATATACAAGGCTGTTAAATGTTAATGTTAATCATGCATTTTGCATGTCTATCTGGTAAGATCGTCCGTAGAGAGTGTAGCCTCCTTCTAAGTTTACGTTAAGTTAGTGAGCCCTAGTTTAAATTGCATGCTTCTCCACCACGCTTGTGCTAGAGTGGCTAGAGTAAAACGTACATCACAAAACTCTATTTGCTTATGATTTTAAATGCACAGTCTGAAAATTAAGGGCTTTTTTAAAATGAAGCTGGGGCACTTTTTTTAACTCATAGTTGTCAAACTCATATCAATAATTACGCTGCTGCAACACCCGAATTGTTCATTTACTCAATAAACTTTTTGAGTCTAATTTATTGACTTTGTAAAAACTGCCTTTCCAGAATGTTTGTCTTAGATTTTTGTAATACTAATCACGAATTAAATGTTTGACATTTTATGAAACACGCGTGCTTTCGTTTATTTAGCTCTCTCAAGCGAAATCATTTTATTTCCAGCGTTCATGATGTGAATGATACTTGCACAGCGATTATCACGCGTCCTTGCGGTTTTAACCAGCTAATCCTCGAGTTCAGTTATTTTGTGAATTTGAACAAGTGTGAAGTGTGCATCAAGCAGCTGAAACAGCTTCCATGTGATTACTTCATTGTTGTCTAAACTCAAGTTTGTCTAATAATGTGTTCGTCCGCCTTCACGCATCTAACCTCATGTATCTAAGCTCGCATGCCTGGCTTCAAGGATCTAAACTGGTGGTGTCTAACCTCAGGTTGTCTAAGTAATCATCTGCTACGCTGAAACAGCAGACAGCAGCCGTTTTTAATAAGGTGAAGGGTGAGAGGTCTCGCGTGTTGTCATTCACTGATTCGTCAATCTGTTTGCATCGTCATTCTATTGACAAGAGTATGAGAGACTGAAGATATACTACTACTGATAAAATGACACAAATTGGCAAATCCCCGACCTCCTCCGCCTGCAGTGTGAGTATTGATAAGCCACTGAATTTTTTACAAATCCCTTATCTGAATCAAGTGAAGCCCGAAGATAAAGAAATGTTTTACAGTGCTACATTTTTGCCTGGATATTGACCAGTATCAATTCACTTATTGAAAATCGATCAAAAATATTGTCAAGATTTAGTATTCATTATTCAATGCAAATCATAATTCTTCGTGAGCACGCATAGTGAGCAATGTTGCGTTTCACGCAAATTTTCAGTTCTGTTTCGTACCCAATAGTATTACGGCACGAACTGCATTCATATTCCCTTTCTGCACTCGAGTTCGTGTCATTCACGCATAAAATTTTGTTTATCTCATTGATTCGAGCGAAATCGGCCTGCTTCGGACTCTGAATCGGCTAGTCCGACATCGCCGGAAATTACAAGTACACGTGTTTTAGGTCAAGCCGGCTAAACGCAATAGAAATACAAACGAATCCGTTAACTAACTTCACTTTAACCTCCGACTTGCAACAGGTTTCAATTTCCCCAAAGCACGGTGTGCAAAATGCGAGATGAGGTACCACCTCAGAAGTTGCAATTTTGCATTGCGAATTAAATTACAAGTGCGAGCGCCTCAACAAAGACTCAGCCCAACTTGTAAACATTCTCGCAGTCGCAGCGATTTTAAATTGTAACCCAACTTGATTTGATTGGCCCCAGTAAGTCCACCTCTTACCAGCCTCACGGCCAATGTGGAGTATACACGATGCCGAGCTGAGATCACTCACGCTTTCCGTACATGTACCACCACCACGCGTACACGACGCGTTATGTAATTGCGAACACTGGCAACTGGCTGCGGTACGCTGGTATTAACTATCTATCGGATGTTCGTCGTGTTGATGACGGGGACAAAATATCTGGCCACGTATTGACATTTTTAACACCAGGCCAGGCAGGCCATAAGCATGATTTCAGCTTTGCAATCTGCTCGAAATTCGGCTTCAAGCCTTGCAATTAAAATACACGAATGTCTGGACGATTTTTCGACTCATTATGCATGGCCCACTGGTGGTCGGCCAGAGTTCATGACAGGTTGAACTAAAAATAGGACTGGAACCATGGGCAAATGAGAATTTAAGTGGAAAAGGCATTAGAGGAGAGCTTCCGGGAAGGACTTCGACTTCGAGCCGGTATGGCTATTTTTGCCGTGTCATGCAAGGGCAAGGTTTCTTTTTGTCAGGTGCGTAAATGAAAACTTACGGACGAGCGAAACGGTCAGCCGTTTCCAGCGCGCAAATTCGGTGTAAGCTGGCTACCAAATCCGAATTTAGTCAATTTAGGATTGTGGTGACTTCCTTCGTCGCAGTACACAGCCTGTGGCCATAAGTAAGGTGCTAGCATCCATTTTAGATGTTAAATTACATTGTAGCACAGCACATTGTAGAATTTGCTGCAGATTCACGGCATGAGTTGAGTTTTCCTGTGCCAAGCCATGCTATGACTATGCCTATGCCAACTCGCTGGGCTTTATAAGGTCTTTCACACGTAGTCACAATCCGTAGCCGGTTTGGTTGTGCATTTTGCTGAGTTGAGCCTACACGTAGAGATTCTCTTCTAGTGTTCCATGCCAGAGAGCGTTTACGTGGTTCACTCTTCATCTCTTGCTCTCTCTTTGCAGTTTAGTCGGTCTTGTCATCAACATCACCGAGTCGAGTCTCCGTCGTTTCGCCCGTCGTAGTAGCTGTTCATTCCATATTGCTATTGCTATTTTCTTATTAATTTGTACCGATTAGGGAACCGTAATTAGCTAACCATGAAATCCTTACTGAAATTAGCAGTACTTGCCCTAGTAGTATTCAATTCCTGTCTCTGTGACGAAGAAGAACTCAAGACTGATGAAGGAGTACTTGTCCTGACGAAGGGGACCTACGAGAAGGCAATCAGCGATAACGAACACATCCTCGTCGAGTTCTGTAAGTCCCTATTGTAATTAAGCAGTGCTGACGTCTGACATGTGTTGAAAATCGTGACTTAATTTGCTAGAGTTGAAGTTAACGATTACATATGCATATGCGCACGTGAGCCGTAAGACGTAACAGGCGACGTTAATTGCGGCATTGCAGTTGCATTCGAATTTACACAAATAACCAGTTAAATTAAAACTTCAATTAGACAGGACCCGTGATAGTTCTTTATTGACCTGGTGTAATTAGATTAAGTCGTTCATGGACAAACCATATGCTTATGCTAACGCTAACGTAGGTTGCACCCATCTGTTATGCGCCTAGTACACGTGTATTAGTTGACAGCACCGGCTGCAGACGAACAAGCTTTGGATTTCGTACCGTGTTGTGTCACTGTTAAGATACTTGGGCCAATAATTCGCACACGTCAGCTCAGATTCGATTTTTGCATCTTGATTCATCTTTTTATCGACTTACTCATGAGATTTTGTCTTCACTTGCAACGTTGCGACTGCGACATTCTGCAAGTCAGTTATTGTTTTCAGTTTAGCGAATAAGATGAGGAGGATGAGTGCTCAAAATTACGCCATAACTGCTGTGTCCCATTTATTTCGGTATTAGTGCAGTAGACGCATCGGCATTGATTGGGAGTTGCTTATGATTGGAGTCTTTAGAGTCAATGATCGATTTCCTCGAAATAACCCGCTTGAAAAAGCCGGCGACCGGGAAGACAAGACAATACCGCCTATAATTAGAATTTAGAATATTAAATTCATATTCTACATTCAGTTATTCAATCATATTTAGTTGCAATAGTCAAAAGATGGTATCTCAAAGTTACGGCAAAACCAGCGTCAGCGTCTCATCTTGCAGTGCTTCATTTCAAAATGTCTACTGTTTGAAGCAACAGCTAACGACAGGTCATAGCTTCCAGCCTCTGCTCATAATTATCATTAAAATTAAAGGCCAATGAAAATCTCCAATCTCATGAATGATAATAATGATGGAGTCGGAGTCACTTCTGCATGGTAAATAGAGTATTGGAGAATAGAAATAGAACAAAGTTCGTCCATAATTCAAATGAATCTCGACTCTCGAGTGTTTACTTGAGCCCGAACTCAAGTTTGTCCATGCCAGGTTACGGCTATGGCTACATCCTTTATCGTATCGTATCGTCCTGTCATGAGTTCACAACTTGGAATTAAATTATCGTATAATGCATACTGTCTATGCTTTACTGGGACTGGCAGAAACAGCGTGTGCGATGCGATGTAAGGTACACTAAACTTGAAGTTGATGGCCTTGAAAAAGAGAAGTTGAACCATTCATAGAATACAACCAAGCCAAGCCAAGCCAGTCATTTCCATAATAATCATAGCACCACAGTCCCAAAGTTGCACTGGCAGGTTGCTTTGCTCTGTAAGGCGCTAGCGCTAGACATGTTTCCAGTTTGTCGCAAAAAATCGCGATGTTGACGGTAAACACATTAAAGACTCTTGCATCAAGCTGTAGCCGGTGAATCTGTGAAAGATTGCAAATGAGACATTTTCATCTGTAAGCATGAAACGACTGAGTTCGAATAGATATATTGTCTATGCCGCTAAAAACCTGGAAGCGCAGTCTGATAATCGGGGAGATCACCCGCTAACGTGAATGACATGAATAGGTTGATTACCGCAACTGTTGCTAAGTGTGTGGGTCGAACCCAGTCTTCATTTACTTTGCTTATATTACTTTGAGTCGTTGCATGGTTAGTTTAGTGATGAATACTCATCTTCATGCCTTTTTTCGTGCGCTAAGTCGTTGAAGCTTGGTGCTACGCAAGACGTCTGAGAGTCGGAGTCTAGAGATCAATGGTCGGGGCTGCCGGCTGCGTAATAATAGTGTGTTACGTAGATTATGGCAAGTCATGCATTTCTTTTGTTAGGATTCAAGAGGCGAAGAAACAGCTCAAGAAACAAAGCCTATTGACTAACGAGTAATGTGGGACTGTATTTTCGAGTAAATGTTGAGGCACTAATTGACACCTTCATGAATTCAGTGCTTTGCATACAGGGAGACTATTCTTCCTGTCGCGTGATCGAGTCCCGTCCGTGTCAAATCGGGTATGAGCTGAGTCTGTTGAAGCTGGACATTTTAGAATAAGGAAGTTAGTAATGTAAAAATTATTACTTATCTGCTCTATTTCCGATGCAGCTCGGGCACAAATCAAAATGCAGTCTGCTAACTCTACCAGGATAATTACACGGAGGAAGTAAAGTATTCTACGTCTGATAAGTTGATAAGGGTTAGAATTTCTAATGAGATGTGGTTTCGGTCTCTAACCGACTTCCACCTTGAAACAAGAAGGCTACGTTACAATGGTCTGGAGTGGAGCTCTGATAAACTGAATCTAAGTGTGTCTAGCAGTGAGGCTTCCGTCCAACACAATTGTCAACGCAAGGGACAAGTGCTTCAACTTGATGATTTTGTGTTTCGTAAAAAATGTTTCATGCCACGCATCTACGTATGAATCGGCTCATAAAACTGAAGTACGCCTTGTTTTAATTTTCAGATGCCCCGTGGTGCGGTCACTGCAAAGCCTTGGCTCCCGAATACGTAAAAGCTGCGAAGAAATTGGAAGAAGAAGGCTCAGCCATTAAATTAGGGAAGGTTGACGCAACTGAAGAGGCCGAACTTGCCGAACAAAATCAAGTGCGCGGATACCCGACATTGAAATTCTTCCGGAATGGAAAGCCAATTGATTACACTGGTAAGAATCTAAATAAGAAACAGGAATAAGAAAGAGGTGGACATGGGTGCAGCAGTGCGGATACAAGTCTGGTGCTATGTAACAAACAGGTGGACGTACCGCTGACGAGATTGTGAACTGGTTGAAGAAGAAGACGGGACCTGCCGCCAAGACATTGGAAACCGCAGAGGAGGTCACGAAATTCTATGAAGAGCCAGAAGTCGCCGTTGTGGGATTCTTCTCGGTAAATTCCGCGTCAATTTGAATCTAAAAGGCCAAAGGCAAATGAAAGACTGATCACCTTCTTGCGACATTGATAGGACGCTGACTCAAACGCAGCTAAGGAATTCTTGAAGGCAGCGGCAGGCATCGATGACCTCCCATTCGGTGTCGTCTACAAGTCCGATGTTGCAAAGGCGAACAAAGTTGATGGTGATGCAGTTGTTGTTTTCAAGAAAGTGTGTACTTTAGTTCGAGTTCCCTCTTTTTTATTGATTTTACATGTTACTGACGACTTTTTATACTCACAGTTCGACGAAGGCCGCAACGATTTGACCACCGACTTCGATGATGAGAAGATCTCCAAGTTCGTCAAAGTCAGCAGCCTGCCATTGATCGTCGACTTCAACCATGAAACCGCACAGAAGGTGTTTGGAGGTGAAATCCGTAACCACGTTCTTTTATTCTTGAGCAAAGAAGGTGGACAATACGAAAAATACACCGAGACGCAAAAGGCGAACGCGAAGCACTTCCAAGGAAAAGTAAGTGCCATCATTTTCTTTGTTGCTTTCACTCGGTTTACGCTTAGCATTTCGTTCAGCAAGCCAATATGTTGTGAATGACGGGAAGCATTGTTGCCTTATTGCTTTCTCACTTAAAGTATTGGTAAATTAAAAGCAGTACTAATATCCTCCTGACTAACTTGCCAGATGTGCTATAGTTTTTTGGGGTGGAACGGTACTGGACAATTTTTTTGCTTGGCATTAGCTTGTGTTCAGTCCAACGCTGATAAAACTATAATGGCTTCTTACAAACTTCCTTTATCAGTGTTTGTTAACTTTTGTGCGCTATTTTTGCAGCTCCTTTTCGTTACCATCAACATTGATGAGGAAGATCACGGACGTATTCTTGAATTCTTCGGAATGAAGAAGGAGGAAGCCCCAGCAGTTCGTTTCATCAAGCTCGCCGATGAGATGTCCAAGTTCAAGCCTCAAACTGATGTGCTTAATGATGAAGCCGCAATGAAGACCTTCATTAATGATGTTCTGGATGGAAAGGCCAAGGTATGAACGCAGATGAAACTCGAGCACGACAACGTCTACGTTCGCAATGAATTTAATTAATTACGTTGTTGTATTCTTACAGCCACATCTCTTGAGCCAAGATTTGCCAGAGGATTGGGACAAGAACCCCGTCAAAGTTTTAGTCGCTTCCAATTTTGATGAAATTGCTTTAGATAAGGAGAAGAACGTTCTTGTTGAATTCTATGCACCTTGGTGCGGCCACTGCAAGCAACTTGCTCCAATCTACGACGAGGTTCGTGGAAATGTTCGTAATATGCCATGCGAGGCCTTTTCTAACTTTATTCTTTATTCTTGCAGCTGGGTGCTAAGTTCAAGGAAGACCCTAGTGTTGTGATTGCCAAAATTGATGCTACAATTAATGAATTGGAACACACGAAGATCAACAGTTTCCCAACAATCAAATTGTACAAGAAGGGAGACAACTCCATCGTAGACTACAACGGCGAAAGAACATTAGACGGACTATCCAAATTCCTAGAAACCGATGGCGAATACGGACAGGCAGCCCCAGACCAGGCTGAGGAGGAGGATGAGGATGATGACACTCCAAAGAAGGATGAACTGTAAACTTTACACACTAGCTTAAGTTTCTCATCATTAAATTTGTGTTTAATTTAATCGTTTTGAGATTATATAAAAAATTCTTTGATTAATAAAACTAAAGCTTTAGTCTACGAAACTACTTCAACTGCCGGCTCCGGCTTCTTTGTCTTCTTCGAATTAGTTGATCCTCCAGATTTCTTGTTTTGGGATTTTGGTTTCTTCTCCTTCACTTCGGGCTGTTGTCCTCCATATTTTATCTTCAGCTGGTTTATAAGAGTTTGCTCCAGTTTTTGGAATAACGGTGCAGGCTAGAAAGAAGGTGACGCAAGCGATCGTTAAGTGCACGCCGAAGATATAAGGAAAAAAAATCATTTTACCTTTCCAATCTGATGTCCAGCCGGTAAGAATTGCTGCAAAGTTGACGATAGGACAGGTTCATCTACATTTAACTGAGTTCTTATCGTTTTCGCAACTTGGGGCATGAACGGCTCCAAAAGTGTTGACAGCAGAAATACAATTTGAGCTCCAACTCCACAAATTGTGCCACATCTTGGTTTACTACACACACAAATGGGGTATGAGTGAAACTACCTTGAACACAATATAAAGGAACGCATTGCTTACTGTTCCTCGTCCTTGTTAAGCGTCCACGGCTTCTGGGCTTGGAAATACTGATTACCGAGTTTGGAAATACTCAGAACCTGACGAAGGGCTTCGCGTAGCTTGGAAGCGTCGAGCAAATTGATGTACTCTTGAAGTTCGACATTGACCTGCGCCAGTAATTCATAGTCTTCGGGTAGGAGACTCATTTCAGGAACTTTGCTCTCGAAAAACTTCTCCAAGAATGAAAGTGACCTAAATCGCATAACAGATAACAGATTGACTCTGATGAAAAGCTTCACATAGAAAATTGGCGGCTCAAGCTCTCAACTCACCGATTGACGAAATTCCCCAAGTTGTTCAGCAACTCTGAATTATTTTTCATGACAAAGTCGTCCCAGGAAAACGCAGCGTCTTGACTTTCGGGTCTGACGAATATTAAATAAAAACGCCAGATATCGGCTGGAATGCCTGGAACAGAGAAGAACTTCAGTACCAGGACATTGCAGTATTTAATTCAAACTACGCATTGCTGTCCATTGCGCCTACCTGTCTCCATTGCGTCGTTGCCAAAAACTCCAACTCCTCGGCTCTTCGAGAATTTCCCGTCTTCATAATTTAAATATTCGGTGGCCATCAAATTAGTCACGACGGTCCATGGATCTTTAGTCCCCTTCAATGTTGCCGGAAATATTATCGAATGAAATGGCACGTTGTCCTTTGCCATGAACTCGTAATATTTTATGTCAGCATCAGGATTCTGCCACCACTTCTTCCAATCTTTGGTGTAGCAGGCGGTCATGCTAATGTAGCCAATTGGAGCGTCGAACCAAACGTAGAAGACCTACAGACAGAGTGGAATGAAAGAATCCGCCTCCGTCTGTGCGGTAGGCCCGACCTTTTAGCATGCACCTACCTTAGTTTCAAAGTTCGGAAGTGGTACTGGAGTGCCCCACTTCAAGTCTCTTGTGATGCAGCGCTCCTTCAGACCTTCTTTTAACCAAGTTTTTGCTATTGTTCGAGCGTTTGAAGACCAGCCTTCACCCACATTAGTTAACCACTCATCTAAGTCGACTTCCCTCTCGAGCTTAGGTAAATCTAAGAATATCTGTAACAAACAGCAGGTTTTCAAATCTTTGCTGTGAATTGTCAATGTGGGCTTGGCTTTGACATTGGCATTACCTGATTACTGTCCCTGATAATGACTTCGGTGGAGTTGCAGATTTTACATCTGGGGTTCTTTAACTCAACAGAATTAGTTAACCGCCCACACTTGTCACACTGATCGCCTCGAGCATCATCATATCCACATGAGGGACATGTTCCTTCAACAAATCTATCCGACAGAAATCGGTCGCAGGGAACACAAAAGAGCTGCTGCACAACCATTTCCTTCAAGTATCCATTCTTGTCCAGTTTTAGGAAAATATCATGGCCCACTCTGCAACATCGGAGCAACACCAGTCAATGATAAATGAATTGCGCATTCGTATCATTCGCAAAGATAGCCAACAGATGTTACTTACTCAGTTTGTTCTTTTGTGGTGGTCCTGCCAAAGTGGTCGAAAGAAATACCGAACCACTCGTAGATTTCTGAATGCAGCTTAAAGTACTTATCGCATATTTCCTGCGGTGTTGACTTTTCTTGCAGAGCTTTGGTTTCTGTTGCAGTTCCATATTCATCAGTTCCACAAATGTACAGGGTTGGCCTGCCTTTCAGTCGACAATACCTAAACATAAAAGGTACAACTAATGATTCGCATACATGGCACGCATGAATAGCCACACAAAGTGACAAAGCTAACGTTAAATCCGACATCGAAACAATATTACGATACCTCGCAAAGACATCAGCCGATAGCGTGCTTCCAACGATATTTCCCAAATGTGGGACATTATTGACGTAAGGTAATGCAGATGTTATAAGGTAGTTTGTTTCTCCTTCAACTGGAAGTCTGTAATTCGCGGAAGAATATCAATAAATTGACAATTTTACTCTTAATTGCGGTAAGAATGAGAAGCACTTACATTGGACCAGCAACACTCTTCTTATCTTTCCTTAATACTGGAGTATTCCAAGCCTGTTTGGCGTCGTCAATACTTGGAGTGGCCATACCTTCACTATCTTGACGAAGAGGCTAAACAAATTAAATGAAGACTGAATTCTGTGGAACACCGGCACAATGACAATGATGTAACTTGCTCTTTTGTTTGCAATCGTTGACACGTTTCGTGGATGCAGCGCTGTTGCTTCCTGTAGCAGCACGGTTGACAGCTGTTCCAATTTATCTGCTAATTACAGTCTTTAACTAGGTTAATATACGCAAGAGCAGATTAATATTTAATTGAGTACTTGCAACACTTGAACGTGAAAACGTGCGCACATGAAAGGGAAATTATGAATGAAGCCGGAATGTGACGTATGGACATACGGTAGGGCTGCTGATTCAGTTCAGACAGGATGTGCCATGCGCTGCGGCCTGCAAGGAAACGTGATGTTTGAGATCTGAGGATTATAACTCATGATTTGATGATTTGATGATCATTTTCATCTTCATTTATACATTTCAATGCCAAGTCTCCGATACAGTTTCATTTAGCACTTACGAAATGCCACGGTTAATTCGACGTGGGGAATGCCCATTTCCAGTTTACTTTGGGAGCGCATATTTTCTCTTTCCATTTCTTGTTTTGCAATGCCGGCTTTCTCTTAGAAGGCCTGAAAGTGATCAATGAACATGAACTTCTTAGTATGCATGAATCGAAGAAAACCGAATTCGGACGTTCTTCACCGATGTACAGGAGCCGCGAGTCTCAAACATTTGACCGATTTGTTGACGCGCAGTTCGGTTCTCGATTCGAGACCTGAGTCGCGATTCTTTCAGGTTTAGTAACGTGAACTTAAAGCAAAGCATGGAGGACAAGGATTTGCAATGAAGGGAATCTGAAGCTGTCCGGCCAATGATGAACCCTTTCCTGAATAAACTGGTAAGTTTTCTACTAAATCATTTTGCTCAGCTATCGAAATCGTGAGTGCGAACTGCTTCGACAGATTCTTGAGAATCTTTTCTCCCAACTCGACAACGATGGACTCTTGAAGTCGCGTCTCGTCTGCAGGCTTTGGAATAAAGAAGTTAACCGTTTCTTACGGATGCGAAAACTTGTGAATTTTTCTGGTTCGAATACAAAACACATCTACTCATTTCTGAAGTTGATGAAGCCATATTACGACCACGATCGCGACACCAGTGCTCATGCGGACGCTCTACCAGAAGATATGATACCATTCGCCAGATTCTCCATCCAAATCTGGGATTCGGAGTCATACCGAAGTCGTTTTGTGTCCTTGCCTGACTACAGCGAAGCGTTCTTCAACAATTACGGACAGTTCGTCAAGTACCTGCAGATAAGCTTTAATGACTTCAAAGACACCGTCCTCGACACGAAATATCGAGACTGGTTTCTTGGAGCTCTATCAAGTAACTTGAAAATTCTCGAATTGAATGGTCAGTCATCGTTTGTGCCCACCGCCTTACAAAATCAGGACGAGTTCATATTTAATAGCAGTGAAGAGGTGAAAACATTGCCCAACCTTCGGACTCTCATCATGACGGATTTCTTTGACGAACCTGAGCCTGAAGATGCACCAGGCGTGAGGAAGCGATTTGGCACAAGATTTATGGTCGATATTTTAAGAATGGCTCCCAATCTACAGTCACTGACCATTAACACCTTCGAAAATGTCTCAAGCTCCTTGACCGTCTCAACAATTCGAGCCCTGCAGCAGTTCTGTCGTGAGACTGGGCATTTACAAATACAACATTTGCGTCTGCAAACGCACATAAATGACGAACTGCTAAAATTCATGTCTGCGTGCAGATTTAAACTGAAATCCTGTGAATTGAAGTGTTTGGACATTAGCACACATGGAACGCTGGCGGAATTTCTCGTGTCACAAGCCAGAACGCTCGAAAACTTGGTGCTTGGCTCTGGAAATGGAAAGACAGCGGCTACGGAAATTGCGGACGATTTCGTGTTCTCGGTGCTCGCAAATCTGAAGCGTCTCAGAAGTCTGGTGATTAGAAACTGCAAGGTAGGAGTAAGAAGTATAAAGAAATCAGCTTAGTTGTACGCTTGCATGCAGGCCAGTCATCATTATTGATGTGGATTCTTTTCTTTTATTCAAGGTTTCGGATGGTGGATTGCGATACATTACAGAAAATATGAAATTTTTGCATATAGAAGTTACAATATAAACGCTACGATCCACGCTATTTAACGACGGCTTATAGAAAAAGGAACAAATTATCGGGAACAATTGTTCCCGGTAGATTGTTTCCAGAAAAATTGTTCCTAGTAAATTGTTTCCAGCTATGTTCCCGGTAAATTGTTTCTCGAGATGTTTCATGCAAATTGTTCCCAGTGAACTTCAAACGCCAATGACTTTTTGTCAAAACGCACACCTTTCACGCAAGATTATTTAATGGTGATCTCTTTTGTCATGCGGGCTTGCAAATTGTCAGTTCGGATTGGGAAGCGGCGATAGCTAACAAGTCAGCGGGATCAACCACTGCTAGAAACCTGACTCGTGCTAGCCCAATCAATTTGACACTGGTCTTAATTCCCGTCGTAGCCGCAATCTTGTGATTTCTTCGCAATACCTCCAACACAGACTCGACCAATGAACACTTTGTCTTGCAATCCATCGTATCCACTGTCAATTCGCTCACATATGGACACATTTTGAAAACGTTCAGCACGAATTGTGAGTTGAATCTACGTGGGTATTTCATATCAATGTCTCGTTCCCCAAAGCTGTCTTTCAGCGTCAGCGACCTGAGTTTGGCGAAAGTCTGACGGTCGTCTACCGAAATGGAAGCCACGTTTTTGTCTTCAAGCCCGATTGCCGATTCCCCCCAAAGTACGAGAGTTTGCAGATTTTCCAAGCGTTGGGCCATCCAAACACGGTCTTCGCAGTCCTTTAAGAATTTTTCGAAATCATTGATGCTCAGCTGTAGGTGCTTTATGCAGGGACCGAATATGTCGAAGAATCTTTTCGTCGCGTAGGGAATTAACGGAGAACAACCGTTATCTGCGCCGTGCTCACGGGCTTTCTGATCACATATCGTCATGATGAATCTAGCGTACGGAAATCTGACGATTGCATCTTCGCATGACGCGGATTGTTGCATGGTCTCGACAAATTTTGGGACGTGCCTCACATTGGACGCGGAGAAGTTAACGGAGACTCGCTTCCTTATTTCCAGAAGCACTTCCTGGTTCCAAAGACAGCAGACCAGGCGACAGGCGGCCAAGTCGTTGGGTGGAAGGTGTTGAAAGATGTTTGATAAAATCTGGCAGAGGACAGATACACATATCAATACATAAGTTTCCAAATCTTTCATTTGTACGTTTGTTGAAGGAGAACCAAAGTAAAAGTGAAACAAGAACGAGACTTACCAATTCATTTCGCAGAGGTACAGCGTCCATCATTAAAATTAAAACCGACTTTCCTCACTTTCCTGAAGAATTATCTTAATTGAATCACTTGACTTTGTGCCGTGATTTAGCTCCGTTCGAAAATCAGAAGGTGACGGCCAGGAGCTCTTGCTTTAAGCAACTGGTGTACTTACCCAAATGTAACTGATACAAAATGCGGAGCATTTTGGATCGCAGCATACGAATGAACTGATAAACTGTGACAAGTCGAAATCCGGAACGTACTAACTTGACTATCCGGAACGCAAATGGCAAATGCGGAATTGACATTCCACAGTATGAGTCAGGTGAAACACAACCATTCCTTCTTCTTCTGGAACGGAATGCGATTGCCCTTGAGTTGTAAATACGAACATGCACTTAAATACATTTTGCTCTTTTTCATCATCAAATGCGCACTAAAACTTAGAAAAACGAAACAATGGGTAAGTCTTCGACTACGATTACAAAGGACATGTCGTATTTAGGTTTCACAGTTAATTCTTACATCTGGTGTGGCGCGAGTAATAGTGACGATTAGCGTCTCACATTTGCACTTTCCACTGGCAATTACGCAAGAAACTGAAGAAAAGCAGAGCTTATGCGTGTAATTCTAATCAGTTGGTTCATACATACAAACATTTGGAACAATGACAATTAATACTACGAAGCGCATGTAATTCGGGTAATTTTGTTGCGCAATTACGCTGCTCTGTCGAATGAGGTGACAGAGTGCAGACAAGACAAGAGAACAGAAAACCCAGAACGTAGAACAACCAAACAACCTGAAAACTGAAAACATGATAAAGGCAGGGCAGTTTTGGGGCTTATGTATTGGCGAAATATGAACATTTGACCGATGTCGATGCGTTGGTGTGCGTTATCTCTAATTTAACGAACGAAGACTCCAAGGACATCAATATTTACATTAACCATGTCCACAGACATGAGACTGGTGAGATTAATGATGACTAATTCTGCATCAAATGCGAGTTGCGAGATCGAAAACATATCTTTTTAATCTGGTTTATTTAACTCGTTTGAAGTGTAA
This sequence comes from Mesaphorura yosii, assembly GCA_009869945.1. NCBI lineage: Eukaryota > Metazoa > Arthropoda > Collembola > Poduromorpha > Tullbergiidae > Mesaphorura > Mesaphorura yosii. The sequence goes on from WIXG01000039.1 coordinate 250,884, forward strand.
AACAAGTTAAAAATAACATTCTATAATCAACGAATTGATTTGCTTATTCTGGAAGCTTCTCCTTGTCCCTCTTGAGTGGGCCCATGAAAGCCAATTTGTCGGCTGGTGTCTGGAAGCGTCCGTGACCAAACTTGGAGGATGTATCGATAAACTTCAAGTTGATCTTCTCCAGGGCTCCTCTCTTGGTGTGAGTGAGAAGACTCTGTAAGAAAAGACAAGAATCGTCAGTATTATTTTATGGATCATAAACAACTTCTGGAATATGTGAAAATGAAATTTTAAGGGGAAATCAGTCCTATCATTTAGTAATCACATAAATTCATTAAAGTTTTTGGCTCTTGATAAGATCATCATGAAAAAATCGCCTTTCTACTTGCTTGGATGAATTTAACAAATTTTCACCTTTCTCAACGTAAGGACACGCTTCTTCGGCCCAACACAGCAACCCTTGATCATCAAGAAGTCATTGTTCACTTCACCGTAATGAGGGAATCCACCCATCGGAGTAATTGTCTTCTCAGTTAAATCGTACTCGGTTGACGCATTGTTGGCCACCTGAAATACAAAATAAGAGCATCGTTAAAGCAAGGACTCAAGGCCTACGCATTCAGAGCTTTAATTGTGAATAGTTAATTCTTCAGTCCGCCCTAGGTTGTCTTCACTGATCAATCGGTAGATGTTTGTACACATCTTTGTTTATGCATCATGGAATATTGATTGAATTTCAGTGATTTTAGTCTGAGAAATTACCTTCTTTCCGTCTTTCATATGAATTCCTTCCCCAATTCGGTAGATCTTCTTGTTCATTTCAGTTCGGTGATGATAACCCTTCTGACCAGCACGGGCCACCGTAAACTGGACACGAGACGGATGCCAAGCACCAATACAAGCAACCTTACGAAGACCCTTGTGCGTCTTGCGGGGCAGTTTCTTTGTGTGCCAACGTGATGTTACACCTGAAAACAGGAAGAAATTGTACCATTAAAAAACAGTCAACCTTCGGTACAATTGTAGTATTTTTTATGGAATGTTCAGCAGGAAGGCAACAAGGTTATGTCAACATTATGTTTTAGCTTGGTGAATCCTCGATTTACATCATTCTTGAGTTTTTTTTAAAGTAATTTAATTATTGATTAAAACGTGCTTACCCTTTGTTCCATGACCCTTCGTTACTCCAATCACATCGATCATCTCATCTTGAGCGAAGACTTGCTTGATGGGGATTGGTTTCTCAAGATGTTTCTTAGCCCAGTCCAGCTTTTGCGAAATACTGCCACCATTCAGTTGGATTTCCATAATGTGAGCCTTCTTTTGACGTTGTTTCAACAATTTCATCTGTAAATGTAACCAACAGGAACTTAATATTAGCTTAATTGTTCATTTATCCGGACGAGTAAAAGCAAACTCTGAATGACCAATGTGAAATCATATAAGATCAAAGCTTCTAAAAATGGATAGTCATACCAAAACTAATCCGATTCAAGAAAACGCAATGCTTAAGAAGTGGCCAACACATTTTCAATCGACAAAAGGCCAGCACACAACTTAAGCAATATTGCATTAACAAAACGGGTCAGAGTCAATTGGTCATATCGGCCTTTTCTAATCATCTTTATATTTTTACGAAAGGCTACGAAGAAACTACAATCAGTAATTAATTATGAATGTCTCACCTGAGTGTGTGCAATCACTCGAATGACGCTGCAGTACTTCTTCATGATCTTAAAGTCGTGCTCAATTTGCTTCTTTCCAAGGGGGTCTTGCCATTTCTTGCTGCTCTTTTGGAAAGCCTTCTTCTTTGACTTGTACCTTGAATTCATTTCAAATTCTTTGTTATGAACAATTGAATTGCGGGATTTGGTCCTATCGTGTTCAGATTCAACGTTCAACCAATGCATCACTTGTCGTCAGCATGGAATAGTAGGAAATTAGAAATCCTGTTGTCGCAATGGTGAAGGTTAGACTAGTCTCATGATTCCCAACCGAAAAGAAGGTTTCATAAAGGAAGAAAATTTCGTCCATGTCCACCAACTAAGCATTGGCTGGGAATCAGAGGAGACTGCAATTTCTTAGCATGAAAATACATTTGGATGAGGCTTTGCACATTTTGCATCAACTGTCTAATCATTTGAATACAAAGTGTGACTATTATCAAGCCTAGTGAAGTGAGATGCAGAGAAATTTGCCTAATGCTGCAAATCAGAGGAAATATGAGTGCCATGTTTTTCGTCGTTATATGCTAATGGTGGACCAAAAGAGCTCCAGTTTTTCGACAACCTCGGATTTGTATTCTTACCAGTTCTTGTAGAAACGACGCTTGCAGTCTTCGCTAAGATGTTCGGCCCAGACAAGTTTCAAAGCTCTAAGACCATGAGGTGTATCGATGTAGCCAACAGCTCCGACGATAACCATCGGTGGTGTTTCAATGATGGTCACCGCTTCAACGACTTCCTTCTTGTTGATCTCTGAAAAACAACAATGAGAAATGTTAAATGAGTCAAACGTATCCTAATTGAATGGTCCGGTGCAAATTGCATGAATCTAGCTTCAGTGAGAATCATTTGTCCACATTATTTATTAAGTGTGGTAAACTCACTCAATATCATCATTATGCTGCCTAATTCGCATCGATAATATGCTAATTCGCCCGAGTAAAGCACAAAGGGACAGGAAGGCTCAAGTGAAAAAAGTATAGTGCTTGCAAGGCACAACCACGACCACGTGCGGTGCATGCCTTCGCTACTAAAATAGAGTAAAAAAGTAAAAATGACGCCTTCTCTTCCTGTCCTGTGCACAATGCTAATCTTTCGTCTAATTAAGGCCTAAGTTGCTAACAAATTACTGCATCATATCGTACGTATAATCATATCGCAATACAAGCACAATGGAATGGCGAAAATTTTCTTACTTGATCCCGGCTTGTCAGCTTCACGGACAATGTGCGTCATGCCAGCCTTGTAGCCCAGGAAAGCGGTCAAATGAACTGGCTTTCTTTGGTCGTCTTTTGGAAAAGCCTTCACCTTTCCACGATGACGACGAGAACGCTTCTTCGGGTAAAATCCCATTGACCCATGACGAGGGGCACTAAACTTTCGATGAGACTGTAATGCAAAGGAGAAATTAGTACAAGTCCAAATTTCGAATCAACTTGGTGAATTTGGCATTCTTAATTATTTGATTGTAGTCTGCATGGCCAATCTCTCCGATCACTGCCTAAGTGGCTACGGAAAGATAATGAAATATGCATTCTTAGGACTGCTCTCCGAAAAGAGCGTCAACAGTGGCTTTTCAATACTGTAGTTGTGGATTTATACTACTATTGCAGTAGCTCCTGAGACTACGAAATGGCTCAATTATGACTTAAATTAATAAATCTCATTGAGCCAAGTATTGGTAATTATTTGCCGCATGGCCTATGGCCATATTGCCGGCGTTCTCTCGAACTCAGTTACTCGATTAATTTAACGTTTGCCAATCAGAATACAAGAATATAGTAAACAGAAGTACTTACCATAATTAAGGACGAGGATGGATCCTTAAATCTACGAAAATTAATCAACAACTAACTAAAGTCTTGTCTTGATCGCACCGTATTGAAACGTGCGTGCCGTGTGCCGTCTAACTAATGAATGGTGCACGCTGCAAATACGTTGAATCGACTCAAGTATGCAGGCTTGGTAGCCTGTTTGAAGCAATGGCTGACGAGGACCATGCTTGCCGGTATTCAAGCGTATGGTGTTGAGGCTGACGCGATTCGAGATTCTGCTATTAAACGACAGAGTGAGCCAGACGGCGTAATTTTCGAGGAGGGACTTGTGAGCCAGTGCGTAGCAAATTGTATGAAGCTGTCAGATGCAGCTGTAAGCTTTAGCTTATGGGTTATGGGGTGCATGACTCATCTTTCTATATGTTCTGTTCGTTGTACCACCCGTGCGATGAGAATCAGAATCTGTAAGTGAGGTACAGTCTACAGTCTCAAGATTTGGCAGTTCACAGTTTGTTTTGGTGCATCAACGTGAGTACAAGCACATCACGTCATTTAATAAGTCCAAGGCAATAGGCAGTTTGACATAAAAGGAGTGAAAGAGGTTGTGTGATTCTTCGCCAGTCGCATTTTAATTTCAAGAAGCGGTTTTTCTACGTGGGAGTGCAATTTACTTCTACGGCAGTCACAGTCAGTTGGGATCGATTGTAGGATTGAACCACGCAATTGGAGTTGGAATTGTTGGAAGCATTTACTTAACCACCTCAATTGGATCATCTGTAGAAGGTAAGCAGCTTAATCTGGTGATTGGGGATAAATATATTTAGCATTAAAGTCACAGATGATTTGACTCTGACCGACCTACCCAATCTTGACTACCGCATTCGCGTCGGCTTACTTTGGTGCTAACTTTCGTTTTATGACATCACTGCTATCGGCCGTATTATTCATCATTTACAGAAATGGGGATTTTATTGGCGACATTTTATAGTTTCGTAATAAACGTCACATGGACGTGGCAGACATCGTCAAGAAGAGTGTTGCTTGAATAGACCTTATGGTACTAAAACCTAGATTATGAGTGCGCTAATTAGTGATAATTAAACGTTCAAAAAGGCTAATCAATTAAAACGGTATGTAATTCTGCAATTCGTACTGCAGTAGTCCTGGAGCTGACGTTTTAATTGCGATATGACTAGAATTGTTGTGAGCTCCTGCGCTGATTCTAAAATTCTGACTTCTGATTTTATTGCAGGCTCAATTTGATTATCCTCACTAATTTCATTCGCTACTCATCATGGAATTTGGACATCGCATAGCAGAATTATTCCCCAATGAAATATCAGTTGTTGGAAACGATCTTATTCCATTGGGATGTCCGGCACTTCAGAAATTGGGGAAAAAGTGAGTAAACACCTTATGTATGTATTAGCTGCTTTTTGCTACTGCGTTCACTGAATTGACTGAATCATCGGAGTGCACTCGGATAACCGCCTGGTACTTGTTGGCAAGCAGAGCACTCCTATAAATTTTTAATGACCTTGCTGCATTTCATAGTAGTAGCTGCCGGGAGAAAGCCATCTTTCACTGCGCCTGTCGTGGTGATAATTCAATGTCAAATAGCAGGTGCATGAAAGTGATTATTCTAAGTGCTTCAGTATCACATGACGATGATGTCAAAGAAGACTGCAACTAGAAAATCACAAATCCTAAAAGCCACTTTATAAAAGGTGTCTAAGCTAAGGCGTGGTAGGGAATGACATAAAAAGAAAAAGAAATAAGAATTTCTAGATTCTCGATCACCAAAAAAAGATCCTAATCCTGGCTTTCTTGTTCAAAGTAAAGGGAATCAATAATGACCGACCGACAGTCGTCAGCTTGAATGACCCTGACTTTGGTCGTCAACTTTTGTGAGCACCAGCAGCTCTGATAGCGTGGTGATGATGAGGATTTGATATTCCAGACGGCATTCATATAACTTACGATATATGTGAAAACTTTCCCCACTTTTAATAACCTCGCCTATGCTTCGCTTACAATCGCACGGAAGATAAGTCACGTTATGATAAAGGAACTGAATTCTATTATCACATTAGACATTTAATATTTTGGGAGTAGCATGGAACGTTCAGTACTAAGGAGAAACGGAGAAAGTTAGTTATAACGTGCATCGCACATGACGATGTTGTTTACTTTCTCCGCATTTCCTTCCTTTATACCCCGCTCGTTGATCTGTTCTACGAGAAGGGGAGACCGGAGATTTATAACTCATGCAACCACCGCCGACTGCCACAAACTGCTCAGTTGTCTAAAGTCACGTTCGCATTGTTGGGATTTATGGACTCCCTAACTCGATTTTCATAGCATGACTCACTCACACTTCTCTAACACTTCATACACTTAAATCCATGATAATATCTGATTCTTCCATGGCCATGAGTCATCTATGATTTCTTTGAACTATAATTGCGCTAACACGCCTGTCACTGTCATCCATCCATCGTTACTTGCACTCTGGACTCTGGCTTGCAAGTTCTTCATTGAGTCTCTGTTCCCTGACTTTTGCCTTTAACTTCGTTTCCTGCTTTCTTGCTAAGCGTTTCTTTCAATTCCAAGAAGGCTGCAAATTGAATTTCGTTTAGAAAGAATTCGAAATGCACATAAGAATTCAGACTAAATTATATCAGGGAAGGAAGTGAAACCCATTTGATTATGCAGCTCGCTCTTCGCGTCATTAAAGAAACTGTCTGCAGTGCAACTATGCTAGGATCTCAATAAGAATCATTAATTAAATACCAAGAGACACAGAAAAAATGCTGCGGGTTGTCGGGATCAATTGTTTCAACCACTGTCCACGGAGACAGAGACAGTGGATGTGACAAATCCATTCATTGTGCAGGCATTGGCATCGTTTAGAAGCTAAACGATAACGAGCACCCGAGCAAGAGAGTTGATGTTGATGCTTCAAATTGCAAAGTGACACGAAGTAACTGTATCGTATTTTTTTACAAGATTTTTTCCGCCATGCCAGGATGAGTAACGAGGAAATTTTATTGTTATTAAAACCAGAAATGTAGTTCATTCAATTCATAGCGTAGCCCAGCCTCACTCGGAGAGGATGAGCTCGAGCTCTTATCTGTCAAGGCTCAAGAGTGCGTGCGCTGGGAACTGCAGCAGACTGTTAAGATTTTCAATGTCAATGGCCGTGGTGCCATGCCGAGCGTGTCGGAAAGAATTAATGAATGGAAAAAGCGATAGCGAAGGGAAGACGAAGACGCTGCGATACGATGAAGCACTTGCGAAATTTTGCGTTGCATTTCTTCGTCGGACTAAAAATATTCCGTATAAATTCATGATTTGTTAAATTCTTAAAGATAGGATGCGCCGCAGTAGTGCTACAATTATGTACAGTTTTATGTACCTTTTCGCTATTCATCGTCTTGTAAGTGTCACGGTTCGATTCACACGTTTTCCTCTTCACTGCAGTGCGAATGCTTGCTTCTGTTGAATTGCAGGGCAGGGTTCCGCAGTTTACGGGTTTCTTCTTCGAGAAGGAACCACGAACCATCATAGAGCAGGCACACAAAATGATGCATCAGCTTAGCGAAATGCGTTTTTGCAATTTAATATTGTGAATCATGAAAGATGAAAGGATGCGGCGAAAGACAAAAACAAGCGAGAGCGACAGGAAGGCAGCACGAAGAGATTAGTAATTTAGCAAGACTCAGCAAGAGCGAGCCAAGCCACAATTAATTATAGTGTCGAATGCAATGGCAATGACAAGAGGGCCGGTTGAGAGTTAATTTTTAAATGCCTGACTTGTATTTCCCGTTGTCAATGTCGCTTTACGTTACGTCCCGAGTCTCGTACTCGTTCCGCTAAAATTGCGAGCAGAGCAGAGTAGAGTAGGCGATGGACAGAATGAGGTTAATAAGTAAGCCAACCGAAAATATTTAACTAAGCACAATTTCATAAACAAAATCGTTGACACTGATTGAATGTGCAATCCATAATTAAATGAGAGAAGTCCACTCTCGAGTCGCGACGCGAGCGTTATGATTAGAAATTGAAGTGCGACTGCAACAACAATTCGAGAATTTCAGTGGTGAAGAACTTTTGAGCTGAAACTTGTTCGGCTCACAATTGAATTGACAATGGGAAGAGTTTCGAGTATATTGACAACTGACAATGTGCACTGTTCAACGTGCACTTTCTTCGAATCATAAAATCGCATTGCGTTGAATATTTATTGAACTCTTCATTTCAATACGTTCTATGTGCGTGCATTTTAATCATTGTCATCAAAATCTGCAGTTGAGTTGAAGTGCAATGCAGGCAGGCAGGGCAGGACTTGCCTTGAAAATTAAAATTCCTTTGTAGATAAAGATAGAATGTTAAAAACAATTATGGATGTAATTGGGAGTTCGAAGCAAACTTTAAACTCAGCAGCAATAGCAAGCAATGGTTGTGCTTTACAGCCGACGGATGAGTAAAGTAAGGTGTATATTGTTAAATGTTTAAATTACAGGTGTGGCTCGCAAAGCAAGACATACACGTACAAGGACGAGAGACATGTATTCGATAATTCGATTCCTTATCTAGACATTCGAGCTGGTACAGGAAACATTTACGATCATGATAATGATAATAATGAAAGGCGCGGACACGGCGACAAGGCCTTTGATGCGACTACTCTACTCTGCAATTTCAAGCTAATAAAAAGAGTACACATTGAAAGTGTGTAAAGTGCAATTTTAGTTTACGACTCAGATTTTAGGTACTCAACGCATTTATGACTTATGACTCGAACTCGAGTTTCATCCTCACGTATGAATGATTTCTCCCACAACAGTAATTTAATCATTTTATGCTTCACCACGTTCAAGACAGCACTCAAACAGCATAATGACAGTCGAAGCTCGCCAACAATTGGCTTTGCAATTTCTTTTCTTTGCTCACTCAAAGCTTCCAGTTTTGCTAGTTTTCTGCTTTAGTTTCTTGGTTTTGAGGTGAAAATACCTTCATTATGGGTCAATAGCTTTTAGCTTTACCAAGCCACAATTTAACAATCTATTCTTAGCAAATGGCTCTATTGACCAAACGGACTACGAATACAGGTTTGCCAACGTGCTCAAATAATTCAATGTATAGCATAGCAATAACAAAGAATTCTCTTGAGTAGGAAGGAATTGGCAAAGGTAGCATATTGATTTTCGGTAATCTTAATCAGAATCTCTGGCAGGTGCCAGGTCATTTGCTTCATTTTCGATTGCGTCCCTCAACTTTAAAGCATCTGTTTGAATAATTCATGATGCTCGAGTCTGTAGCTTGATCGATGGTTTCAGACAATTGCACTTGAAAATTTAATGAAATCCAGTAAAGCCAGTCATTTGTACCGAATTTTCAATTTTGCCTTTACTTTACAGAGGAGTTCGAGATCAGATGACCGACATTCTTGACAAGATGGGTAAAGCTTCTGCCGTCGCTCAGTCTCTCCACGAGATCATCACTTCATCAGAAAAGTTGGCAAACAGCGATGGAGAGCAGAAAGTCTACTTTCTCTGTGATTTCGCATCAAATCAAGTAGTTGGACTTTTAAAGATTGGAAAGAAGAAGCTCTTCGTCTATGACCAAGCTGGAGTAATACATGAACTGAATCCGATTTGCGTTTTGGACTTTTACATTCATGAATCCAGACAGCGCGTGGGCTGTGGCAAAATATTATTCGAGGCAATGCTTGCCGAAGAACACGTTCAGCCCAGGCATTTGGCGATTGACAGACCATCCGACAAATTCTTGTACTTCTTACGCAAATACTACAATCTAACACAAATGATTCCGCAAGTAAACAACTTCGTAGTTTTTGATGGGTTCTTTCTTCAACGAACTGGTAAGTGCGCCTTTGGTTTAGCCTGTAGCGTTTGGGAATTCATGAAATATAAAAATATAATGCAATATTTAATTTTAACCCTTTTCAGATTATGCCGGCAAGAAGGCACGTTGGGCTGGACTGGACCAGTCAACAACGCCGGACAGAGAGGGTAGAAAGCAAATTCCCACGCAGTTTCAGGATTCCAGCACGTACAACCCGCAAGCAGTTCACCTTCGCAATCTTCCCGTGACTGCCGCCGGTTATCGCCCACAAAATGGTCATGTGTCAAGCATTGGCGTGGTTGTGCAACCACCGACAGCAGCAAATGGAGTGAATGGTCATCATTCGAATGGTCAGCGCAGTCAGAATGGTTCTAATTTCCACTAATCAGATGATAGTAGAAAGGAACACATTAATAACATTTCTAAACTAATAAACTACGAACCAAAGTAAAAAAGGTGTAATCCTAACTTAATAATTCTAATTCTAAAACCATTTTAATTTATTAATCATGTTTATTGTACTTAAATTCGTTGTAACTTATTGTGGTTGTGCACTATGCGTAAGATAATAATGATTTACTCGCCTGGTGTGCTTAGCTTTTGCTGCTCTAGTTATAACGCGCAAAATGTTAATCGTAATCTCTTTACTGATCAAAAGGTACAAGGGCTTTAATTGACTTTTTATACGGAAAACTAATGGTGGTATCTCTTTTTTATGTGCAATCTCAACGCGTGTCGTCTCACGTTAAGTCAACACAATTTTTATTTTGTGAAGATTTTTAAAGTACTCGTATTCTTAATTTTGATTAATTTTACCTCATTAACTCTTACTTGGTTAATTTCTAGACTTATGCTAGCGTAGACTTAATTGATTTACGATATGAAGCATGATTTTTTGTCTCGTACGAAAGGCTTCTGGAAACGAGTTGATGCTTTGTCAGGCAGCTATGCTATAAAGTATTATATCAATTAAAGAGTTTGAAATGTGAAAGTATTATAAATTGAATAAATTGAATTTTCTTTCGTAATTGTGACAAAAGAGTTGAAGCTTATTAGTGATTGTGTTCTGAGACGAGATGCTCTGATTTAATTCGTCGCACAGGTGCTTGATGCAGAATGCCGCGGATTCACCGTTGCGCACTCTGCCATTCAGTGCCGAAGCACAGGCAGGAATCAAAATATTCGAATGTACTTTTAGCTCAATGCTCAAGAATAACATCCGAATTTCTGATTTATCTGTGAAGAAGTTTCGAGTTACATAATTTTTCATTTAGCAAATATTAGAATATAAATTAGAATTCGGGTGGAGCAGCTCCAGCTTCAAAATGGATGAAAACCATTTTGTCAGTCGGGCTGTGCTAAAAATTGGTCGAGTCATTGATGGACCAGTGACTTGGTTTCGAGGTAACATTTATTAATATGGTTAATTGTTAATTAGTGCTTGATCTGAAGTCGAATTACTGTATTAATGAGAAAATTTGTTGTGGTATGAGCAGAAAAGATCGTGGAACCGAATCGAAAGGAGTACAACTGGTATCATCAGCAATTTCGTCGCGTCCCAACTATTGACGAATGTTACACGGATGACGTGGTATGCATCTATGAGGCTGACCAGCAATTCAAGCGAGATCGACTTGTCGACTCCCAAATTTTAAATATCCTTCGCCTACGCATGGACGATTGTGTTAGAGAAGGTATAGTTATCGAATTTAACACTACTATTACCCTGAACTGATCGAGAGAGTATTCACTAACTGAGGTGCCCTATCTTAAAATTTCAGAACTGCCGGACATTTCAGTTTGTCATAAATTTAAAGAAGACTATTTAGTAGCAGCTGCAAATTGGTTCTCCAGATGTAAGTTTGAGGATTTAAGCAGTTCAGAGTTGGAAATCTGTCGATTGGCGAAATGGTAATCTGTTCATTGATTTTACAGATGGAGATTTGGGTGCCAATTATAACGTGGAGAAAGCGTACATGAAGCAGAAACATCGTCTTTTGTGGGAACGACGACACGGTAAAATTGGCTCAGGCATGAAATCATCGTCGGACGAATCCGCGCCTGTCAGTGATGAATGAGGCGCATCGAAAGCCTTCTTGTAGCGAATTAGCTCAACAATTGCCATGTTTCAGTGAAACCAAAATCAGTCAGATCAGGTTCATTTTCTATTGCTGCATACTGCCGTCGTCATCAGTCCAGCTGCGCCCAGGGAAAGAAACGTAGTCATGAGTCTTTATCTTATTGTTCTTAGCGGTGGATTTAGTGGATTAAGTCAAGCCTTCCTAACTGGTGTACTATATCAATTAGGAATGATGCGGTAAGAGAGATTGGGAAAACATGAATTAGTTTATGTAGTTGAATAAAACCGTACTCTAACTCAAGTTAAACAAGGTCTTTATCGCCTAATTAGGCGCAGCGAATTTGGCATTACATGTGAGATTGGATTCATGTTTATGCATTCATGATTCCTACTTTGATTCGACGGACTGATGAATTCTCTCCTGCTCTTCAAACAAAAAAACAGTCATGTCTGTCACTTTTAAGTAGGTGTGTTATGAGAATGCATCAGTGAACTCACTGGGAAAGACGGGGAATTAGTTAAGGCACTAGCTCCAACTTAACCACGAGTTTACAGAATTTTGTTGCACATGAGAAGCACGTACGTACAACTTCAAACCCGGTAAATCCTGCTTTTTGAAGGCCACAAGCGATAATAGCAAACAGATCGACAAATACCCGTTCGTTCCAAGTCTTATACAGGGTAGAATTTAATTCGGCAAAGGATAGCAGGTTCCTATTCGGTGCACAACAATGTCTGCCTCGGTTAGATTGTTTGACATCGTGCGGACACGGAGAGCATCACCTCTAATACTCCAGCTTGGATGCCCTGTTCTTGGAATTGGTCCTCATACCGTGCAGCCGGGCAGAGCATTATTACACTGTCGTTCCTTATCAACCTTCAAAATTTTATCACCTAGTCACAGGTCAGTCCTAAACGAAGATGACCACAGAATAGTTAAGAAAACGAGTTGGAGCTTCAAAACGGGATGTATTTGTCGAACGTTCGTTGGGCAGTCCGGCATAAAATTCAAGAAAAATGTATTCACTGAAGAGGTGAGTTTGACTTGACATGTTAGGCTTCTATGAAGCATGCATGATTGCATTATTATTATGTAATAATAATAAGCCATATTATCTTAACGCAGAAACCCGGATCGGATGCCGAAGAGAATCTAGTCAAAGGTGATAAGACGATGAAATTGAATCTGAATTCTACACGACTTGATGCAGTGCTAAAGGCTGGACTGCAGATTTCGAAAAAGTAAGTGAATAATGGATAAGCCTAAATGTCCAATTCTCAAGTTGAAACCTTATCGTATTCAAGCCGTTTGATCAATCGCTTGCCGATTTTACAGCAAGATCGAGAAAATGTTTTTCGCAGACCGAATCCGTATAAACGGCGCCCGGCCCAAGAAGAAAAGCCAGACAATGCGTGAAGGAGATGAGATTGACATCATTCATAAGCCAAATGAATTGAATCCTGATTTCATCGATGTCTCACGGATAGAAATCGTGCAGCTGGGAGAAGAGTTGGAAGAGGACGACGAAGACATGATAGAGGTTAAGGGCGATGACGACGAAGATTACAGAATCCCCGCAGTACTGAAACGATACAAAAGACTTACCGTTGAAAACTATAAACAAAAGTGGAAAGGTCCTGTAGAGTAGAGTTTAAAGTAATTTATGTTTTGTACAGATCAATTTAGTGTAGCAATAAATAATAGTTTGCCACATCTCATGTCAGCTTTCTTAAGACAAATGGTTTTCATTAGTGCATCACATCTAAGCAAGCACCTGGACGTAGATTAGAACTAGCCAAGTAATCGTTAACCACTATACATTACAAGTACTATTCACGGGTTTCCAGCAACAGCAGAAACAGCAATGTATCCTTTCTGTCCTCCATCCTCTTGAGATTAGCACGCACTTGTGTGATATAACTTTCAACTGAGCATCTGCGTCTGCAGTGGTCTCTTCTCTCTCGGCCTGTTCGTGTTTATCTGTTCGTTGTGGTTTTAAAAATTACATGCCACTTAAACCATAAATTACATTTCTCGTACATGCTGCTGCTGTACTTGACGGAACACAATTCTATCACGTCCGCTAATGGCGAATCATTTCATAACTCATTTACACGAATAAAGACAAGTTGCATCCAATCTTCAGAAAATTGGGGCTTGAGACAGACGATTCGCAATTCACAACGCCAAGCATTATACGCAGGGTCCTTTTTTGCAACAAACGCTGTAGAGAAGCAGCATGTGAGTCAGCACCAGCGCTGGCAATCTAATCTCGCTCTGTATTCTGGATTATCAGTGAGTGGGTTCTGTGTTATAATAATATTTCGCAATACAAAGGATTAAAAACTGAGTCTTTGTATTCGTGTTATAAAATTTGCATCCATTCATCGAGTCTCAAGTGGAGTGAGCAATATAGCAAGCGGAATATTCTATAACAAAGTAACACGATTCACAATTCACGATTCGGACTCACTTGCATCAGTCGGGGAAAGTTCAAGTGAAAGTAGTCCAGGAACTCGAACACACTTTTAAGGACTTGGGCACTGAATTGAAGTTTTCAGCTTCATTTTCAGATGGCTAGTATCAGGTTACCAGTTTCATGATGATAAACGATTAGTCAGTCCTAAGATTCCAAAGTATTATCCAAAACCACCAAAAGGAACATCGAACCATGTTTCCTCGCCACACTAAGTTTTCGGTTTCAGTGATCTCATCTTCAAAGTTAACTATTACGATTTTAATTTGTGTACTGCTACTGTTTGAACAACGAGTTCACGGCGCTGAAGAACAGACTCCTAATATTGGTTCCAAAGAAGGCGATGATGGCAGCGAGTTGGGCACAGCTACGGAGCCTACTGCCCATAAAAAGTTCTCCAGGGCGCCTCAGGAAAATAATGACTCGTCGACCGTTCGAAAATGCACAGGTAGCTTCCATTCCAGGCCAGACCTGGCGCCTGAGAAAGTTCACCTGTTAAATGTCGTGTTTTTCTAGCAAACTGTGTTCCGGAAGACTTAATGCGGGAGCTGCAGCCGAACTGTCCCGATATATTCCAGCAAATAATTGTGGAGAAGGGTTTTATCCCGTACAACACATCGGTAGGAGAATTTAGATTGGCGAAAGGTATCAATACATTGGAAGAGTGTGCGAAAAAATGCTGTAGCATAAACGGATGCACTGCCATCGAAATGATTGACGACACTTGTTTCCTGGTAAATTAATTAATTAATGATGACTTCGGTATCTGCAGCTTTTGAGTTTTTAATTAATCATCGGATGAACTCTTTCAGATATTCTGCAACAAGGGCCCAGATGCATGCTTACCACATCCAATTTCCAATGGCGCAGCTCCCTTATCCTATACCACTACGAAAACTGTGTACCTGCGGATACCACAGGCGGTGGCCCGGAGAGAGTCAACTTGTGAAGTTGGAATTGATAGCCTGTGTTGGCCCCATGAGACTTGCACGCCTGCCAATCGCAGATCACGAAATGGCCACTGCGAATGCGATGAAATGTTCGTACGAACTTACAACGATGAGTGCGTGCAAATTCCTGGCTCACCAAGCGACGACACTTCTGGGGAAGGAAGTGGCAGCGAAGGAGTACTTACGTCTCAGGCCCCACTTCCGGCCATCGCTCCGTCAACGACTTCTCCAGCTCCACCAAAAAGTCTGGAAGTATCGGTCGGATCTAAAAATATTACATTGCCTGTAAATGAAGCATCACTTTTCGCATACGCAGTCCCCGAAGAAAATCCAGGTACGGAATTTCGGAAATTTGAGGCTTGTGTAATTATTACAAGATCGGTCGTTCACCGTGACGCTTAAATGACTTTATTAGACAATCCGTACTCGTATACGTGGAGTCTTGTCTCACATCCTGCGTCAGATCCAGCACAAATAGAAGGGCAAACCACAAACACGCTGAAGCTTTCGAAGCTAATTCAAGGAACCTACGTTTTTCAAGTTACCGTCACGAGCTCCAAGGGAAACATGAATGGGACAGCAAATGCTACCGTTTATGTAATTCCTGGTAAGTTAGACTAACGCTGGAAATTACTAGAGATTTGTAACTTGCAACAATAAGACTTCATGGTCTATGGTTCTAATGATTTCACCCTTACAGAAAAAAGATTAAATTTAGCACCTGTTGCTAAAATATCGCCGGTCGACCAAAGTGTTCAGCTTCCAACAAGCAGCGCAGTTCTTGGTAAATCATATCACTTTTTTTTTTAGAACACGTAGTACTTGAAAAATGCATCCAAAATTTATACTTTTCTACGATCTCAGATGCTGGCTCGAGCACGGATGATGACAAAATAGTCTCTTACAAATGGGAGCTTCTTGCCCGACCGATCGAATACGTCTTTGATGTGTCGAAGCAAAGTATCAACTCATCGACCTTGCAAGTTAAAGATTTAATCCCGGGGCACTACGTATTCAAAGTGACAGTGGAGGATACTGATCACATTACGAATTCGACGACTGCAAATATTACAGTGGTATGTGATTTTAATGGCATTTATACTCAAACTAATCTCGTAAGTCTCATTAAATCATTCCTACGTTCTATTGCAGCTAGCTTCCATCGATTATCCTCCAACTGCCAATGCTGGCGATGTAAGTGCCATTGACTTGAAAAATATATCACAGCCTTAAACTTTCGGCATAAAAGGTTTTGCCGTCCTGTGCTGTTTTGTCAAACCGTAATTTACTGTGTTTCAGGATGTCGTAATTTTCCTACCCCAAAACGAAGTGGTTCTGAATGGGAATGCGTCGTCTGATGACAAGAAGATTGTTCAGTGGGAGTGGAAAGCTATTGGAGAAAATAATGCTGTTGACATCCAGGACACACATACGCCTTACTTGAAATTGTCACAGTTGCAAGAAGGGATTTATCAGTTTGAACTCAGAGTAACTGATGAGGCTGGACAACAATCCAATCCGTCAACCGTTCATGTCTTCGTAAAACCACCGACCGGAAATCCTCCTACAGGTTTGTGCCAATTGATTCAAATCAGTACAATTCATGAATGTTGAGATTATGGCAAAATTTCTTTGTAGCGGATGCTGGAAAGCCCATAACAATTGCATTGCCTCAAAATTGGGTAGTTCTGGACGCGTCGGAAAGTAAAGCAGATTCTAAAGTGGTGAAATGGAAATGGACTCAGCTGAGGTATGAACTAACTCAAATAACGTCTCATGCAGTTTGATAAATTGTAAAATCTTTGTATTCGCAGCGGTCCCAATAACGCAACGATCGTAAATCCCGAAGACGTAAAGACGAATGTGACTAATTTAACAAAAGGCGACTATGAGTTCCAAGTTCAAGTAGAAAACGACGTAAAGCTTTCAGCGACAGCACAAGTAAAAGTGTCGGTAGCGCAAAAGATTAACGAACCACCTAAAGCTAATGCTGGCGAAGATGTGACAGTAACACTTCCGATTAATTTGGTTCAACTTACTGGCGAAGCCTCGACGGATGATGTGAAAGTAACTGATTGGCAATGGAGTCGTGAGTCAGAGTCGTCTGTCGCAGGAGTGGTTTTGGGGATATCTGATACAACTTCAGTCCTACAGGTAATTAACTTAAACTCTGCAATATATTCTGGAATGCGTCGTTAATGTGTCGTATCATATGTTCTAGCTAACTGATCTAATTCCTGGGAAATACGTATTCAAATTAACGGTGAAGGACGAACAAGGCCTAGCTGATTCTGACACAGTGAATTTAACTGTGAAAGAAGGTAATAATTCAGTCAATAAGACTCTTGTCTTCCTAATCGAATGGTCACTAATTTGAGAATCCGTTGCAGATCCCATGGCAGAAAACTTGATCGAGGTGATCATCGGCGCCCCGCTAATTTCATGGACGGAAACTGACAAAGAGAAATTCTTCCAACAAATCACCTTGTTGCTTCGAGATTCGAAGCCTGTGTTTCATCACATCGCGTCACAAGTGCACAGTGGATTTGTTGTCGTTAGCTTGTACGGCAAGAAAGAAAATGGAGAAGTTACTTCTGCCTTGTCACTTGTGGCTGAATTAAGAGGTAGACTTCGTCAAGACAGTGGTATTTTTGGATTCCCCGTTTTATCAGTTGACACGGCCTTATGCCTGGATAATTGCTCGGGTCATGGCAAATGCCAGGATCTTTCAAACCAGCGCGTTTGTGTTTGCGATGCATTTTGGATGGAAAACTACTTAAAAAAAACTTACGGAAATGGCGAGCGTAATTGCGGTAAGCTGCTTGAAATTGCAAATATACCTTCTATGGCTGAGCAATCTCTGACGAGGGAATGGAATTTTCATTTTCAGAGTGGAGCAAAATATACGTCGTCGTTATCACCTGCCTTCTTGTGGTCATGCTTTACGCATGTGTTTGGAGTTTGGTCTTTGTTTGTCAGCGCTCACGCCGAGGCGTATTGAAGGACACCATAATTGGGTCGAATGGTGGTCGCCTAACGTTCTCCAGTCCACGGAATAATGGTTCTCCTGGGAGGAGGCATAATAATTCTAACAAGAAACAGTACACACTCCTAGAACCCGAAGAGATTGATCTAGAAGTTACAGGTTAGAGCGTGGTGCGATGTGCGTGTGCTTCGCGCTTCAGTTCCTAATATTTTTGTTGTCGTCAATGTGCAGGTGTAGATTTGGAATCTGAAGACTCCGACTCCGACGTTTCGCTCGTTGAAGTCAAACGAAGCACCAAAGGAAACTCGGTAGTTGTCAAGAACAGTGCGACTTTATCAGAGCCCAGTTCTCGTCATGGAATTCTCCCGAGTAACGGAATTAAACGAAATGGGATACTGAAACAACCAAGGCCAAACGTGAAAGCGTGAGCCATGGGCCGGCCGTAGCTCTAACTGTGCAATTTCGTGCTATGTATCTGACTGACGAAAGACTAAATGATCTTCAGATTATAGATTGTTAACAACTTTGTTGTTCCTATTTTGTTTTCATTGCATTTTGAATGTAATTCTTCCTTGCTCTTTTGACTGTTCTCCTTCTTAGGTGTCTATTACTTGCTTGTTCTTCATTCCTAAATCTATCAAAGAATTTATATGTAAGAGTTCCTTTAGGGCGTCCAATTGTGCTATATTTTATACACTAGTCATCAAGCGGCGCGCTCTGCTTGCTTGCATTATGTTACATATTCACTAATAATCACTAATCACGCGGCCACGCAATTTACGCAACGTAATTTTTTATACACTAATGTGAATCGAAGGAGTTAAGCGAAAGTGATAATCGTACTCGTTCGTATCAAAATGTGAAGTATGCCAAAGTTTGTATATCTAATCACTGGTACGTTAATGAAGAGTCGTATGCCTTCTTAATGCGTACTCGTATTTGTTTTAACAATCGATTGAATAAAGGTATCAGAACCTCCATTTGTGCTCAGTGTCGATAATCAATGCCAATTCTCAATCAGCGATGAAGCTGAAAGGTGAAAGTCATTATGAAAGAAGCTGCGAGTGGCATATGTCTTAATGAAGTTGGCTGGAAAGTAAATCAGTCTGGTTTATGGCCTGCAATTAGTCCGGCTCCGACTGGTGAGACACCATAAATGTCGATTGTGCCAAAGTCCAAGGGAATTAAAGCTGTTTCGTATGGAAAATCGATAGTTCTGCCTTTCACTTCAAGAGTGAACTTTGTACACCATTTTCCCATTTTATTTATCTGGTTTCAACTCAAAAATGTCAACTTTTAGAAGTGGGGAGCACTTTTAAAGTGAAACAGGACGGCTAGGCTAGCAAATAGAAAGCAGAAGAAATTGGAATCGCACTGTTATGCTTCATTGATTAAATTGATTTCATACATTTGCTTTGCACTGGTTAATATTTAACGTCAAGTTGCCTCGTGGTATATGTTCGTACTTCAGTTGTCCAGTTCGCCGGTAGCGAGTTGGAAATTCGTGGCATGAATTGCTGATGTGAATTTTGAGAACACGAAGTATCGAACTACGACACAGGAATCCATTAAAGTCCACTCGAATTGAAGTTGGAATCACTTTGGCAGATCGTTTATCAAATTGAAGCGAAAGTCAGAAGCAAAAACACAATTTTGCGCTTTGGATATCACTTGTTTATGAATTTAATATGTGTAGATTTAAATAGTGGGAAGTTTCCGGGAAAACTCCACGGGCAATGCGGAGCCGAATGAAGCAAAGGGAAATACGGAAAAGTAACGCCTGTTAAGCGAATATTTTGATAATTTAGGCCTTCGACGATTCGGCCAATAAATATCAGACGGATGCATCAAGGGTCCTTTCTTCTTTCTGCTTTGCTGCCAAAACTGAACGATGAGCACTCTGCACATTAGCATTTGACATTTGTGTTTGCGCAATTAGTATTAATTAGGCAATAAATATGATACTGTTAGCTGTTTATTTGCGTCATTTTCTGACATGTTTATTTTTGGGCATTATTTGCAATTTGCGCTTCGAATCGAGTTTTCGAGGTCAGATGGTGCAAAGAAATGGGAACCATGAACGCTAATCGGGACGCAAACAATGCATGCGGGATTAGAATTAGGGTCGGTCTTGCCATGCAATCAGAAACTGTGACGATGACATTTAAATAGTGAATGTGACCCCTGCCCGGCCGACCGTAACTCCAGCAATGCAATGTAACGCGGTTTTGTGGGTCGAAGCTTTTGGTTTGTGCATAAACGTACACGGTAAACGTACATACCGGTATTTGCTCATTTCCTCGAAATGAAATGCCAACTTGACTGTGACTGTGAAAGTCTCGCTTCGAGCTGGCTCGAGTGCGCTTAGGCTAGCCTGCCTGGCCAGAAATCGATTCCGGAATGAATGCTCAATTTAGTTCTGACATTTGGTCACTTTCTTTCTGCTAAATGTCATTCCAATATCCTGTCCGTGTTTCAATATTTGTGTACGCCACAATACAACGCAGTCCAGGCGAAATATTCCAATTTCCATTGTACAAGAAAATGTCTTGCATAATTTAGCAGAATGGCAGTTCGCAAAGTTTGCATGGCCGGACGGACGGGCAAGGCAAAGCAGAAGAGCTGGAATCGTTCCGCCCTTTTCTAGTCACTCGCAATTCCATCAAAGCGAGAGCCATTAAATATTGCAGAACGCTGTTATTAAGGTTTCCAGGTTTATGATTCGATTCGGGTTCTGCCATGCATGCATAAGAAATCTATACATCATTCGCTTCGTTCCGGCTCATCGCCTGCTACTGCTTCGACCTCGCCAATTCCAATTTCATTTACGCGAATAATTTATGACGAGATGTTTTCGTGCTTCGAACTTCCTGCGTGCTGCGCTCTGGAATGAGTCGAAACCTGAGAAACCTGAGTTGGCAATTTGACTTAGAGCGAGGAAGTTGACTGATAGACGCCTCGAGAGCGATTTTGGGGCGCAATTCTATTGGACCACAGCCTAGTAACAGTTAATAGAGCAGCGGCGAGTCCTATATGTCAAGTAGAGCGAGTAGTGAGTAGAGAAAACCCTGGCGATAGTCATTTCGAAAGGAATTCGGAATTGTGTACATTGCATTGGCGAAATCAATTAATACAAATTAATTTTAGCAACTCAAACATCGAAGGCCGTCCTCCATCAAGTGAGTTGAGTACAGAAGTCAATAACTTAACCCGATCCAACCTTCCTATTTCTCACCGCTATAATTGATCGTGTAAAGTGACCTCATCAATTCCGCCTCGCAATAACTCGACAGTGACTAGTGGCGTAAGTTAAGGAAAACAATTTTAGCCTTCGACTTTCAGCTTCTGTTTCGGTATTACGTCAAAGCCTGGTCTGAAGTGTTCTTCAATTCTTTACTGGGACAAGGCTCCTGGGCACGCAATGAAACACGCAAAGAGCAGGTCGTGGGCAGGCGCATTCACCGCAATGGATTGGCGTTGTCACTGATATTGATCTGAAAATGCATTACACACGTTCCAAGATTAACTTCTGAATCAAGACAATGGCAATCAAGACTTGGCGAATTGGTTTTCAATATTTTATTTGATATCATTCCCATATGCGAAGTGGTGCTTGCTCCTCAGATTGAAGACCAAAGTTTAATATAATCCTCTTAATCTGGTGATCTAAGAAGTATTAAACCATTGCGAACTTGCGATCATGGCTGCACAAAAGTGAATCCATTAAAGTGTTGCGACGAGGAAAAGGCGAGCCAATCCAAGCCAACAATGCATTCAAGCCCAGCAATCACGACGTTTGTATTCTTGACACTCTTCTTCATCTTGAGCTTGGCCCCAATCGAGCTTGTTCGTGGCGAGACGAAATGCTGGAAGCGGAAGTACTACGTGACAATCTTGGGCACGAGCTCCGGAGGAAGATCCGTCGGTCTGAACACCACTGTCAGTTGTCCCCAGTACTACTCGTGGACAATCAGCGACTACTGCTGCTACGATGGGTACGACCGATTCGACACGCGGCCATTCTGCTGCTACTCCGAGACGTACAAATTGGCGGTGGCCGTTGGACTAATCTGCCTCGTACTTCTTGGGATTTCCTGCTCATTCTTTCTCTGCTGGTTTTACAACGTGCCACACTACCTACTGTCACTATTGACATGTGGAAAATTCAGCCTGTAAGTGTAAATCTTTAGTGCTAAGAAAATTCAGATTCAGGAGATTTAAAGGCCGAGTATATTTTGAGGAAAAATTTAAAAAAAGAAGGCTAAACTAAAGTTTCCAGTTAGTGACTCGTGATGTTTCGCTTTTTGTGAGCAGGAATGACTACATGAAGAAGAGCATGCTCAATGGACCCTACGTCGACCCGAGTTTCTACACGGGCGAGCCATTCTGGAGTTCAGCGAACGCTCACATGCAGCCTTACCCCTTGCGCCCCATGCCGCCTGGCATCTTTTACCCGAGTGGGAGCGTGATGAAATCCCGATGGAGCAGCCACCACTTCATGTCCACTGGTCAAATGCCGCTGTTTGTCGTCGCCTCAAGACAGTTCACCAGGAACCCATACTCAGCTCGCCCCAACGACCGACAAAGCAGTGTCTACTCAATCTCAAGCTTCACCGGCGGGGCGGCGGGCACTGGCGCTGGCATGGGGCAGGACTCAAGGAGGTCAAGCACCACGTCAAACTACAAGGCTGACACTCGCGTGATGCCAACATTGAATTTCAGGGTAAATATCGATGAAGTCGAAGCTGCGGCTGAGTTGTTGGAGGCTCTCAAGCGTATTGAGAACAAAGACAAGAATTTTGCCATTCCGAAACTGGTCGAGGAGACGCAGAATGATTTAGATTTAGATGAGAACGAAAGCCTCAACTTGAGTCTAGGAAAGATTTTGAACGCTGACGCTACAGCTGGCGGTTCGAGCAAAACCACGACTACGAACGCACCCGCAAAGAAACAGCCGCCGCGTGGCGCGCCTGCGGTAGCAACAAATACCTCGGTTTCCGTGCCGGGCTCGCGTAAGAACAGCATTTCAACAAGTCGAATCGGGAGCAGCACGAAAATCGTTCCCATCACAAGTCGACGGCGCAAATCCTCAGCTTTCGCTGTGCCTTCTGCGACTAAAATGAGGGAAGACGAAGAAGAGGACGACTACGAAGACTTTGATGACGAAGACGAGGAGGATGAATCCGAGGCGGAAAAATTTGTGGTGCCGGTCAAGACTACCATAATTAATGAACTGGGCAACAGAATTGCAACCGCGCCTGAACGTGACAATAAGTACGCATTGGAATCGATCGAAGTTCAAGAAGCGGAAGCGGAGAAAGAGAAGGGCGGCAGAAAAGGGAAAGGAAAGGTAACTCTGACTGGGCAAGCAAGTTCGGGTAAAAGGGACATTCCGGGTTTAATTATGGAGGTCGAATAGTGAAACATTTGAAGACATGTACTTGAAAGCTAATTAAGTCTAACGCTAAGTTTATTTGCAACGTTCTACGGTTTGCTACCTGAATAAATTGTTCGCAAAATGAACCCACGCCAAGTTGCACACTGGAATCGAAATCGATATGCTGATGCTGTATATTCGAAAATACTTTAATAAATAAAATAACCTTACAACATTTAAATAAGCATACAGTACTATTATGATCTCTTAAAATATCATTCTACGATCTATTGTCTTTGATTTCATTTCATAATACTTTTAACGTTACGTGAAAAAAATTTGCTGGACCTGACCCGACGTTCCGCACTTCAGACAGTTACTCCGATGTCTCCAAGCACGCTTGACAATTTTGTCAAGTACTCGCTGAGAGAGTCTTTGGTTTGTCCAGGACGGCTTCTAAACAGGAGCTGAACAGCATTCATGTACTCCAGTTCCTTGAACTGTGGACCCTTCTCCAAAATGGTGTCAAATATGTCCTGGAATGCAAGAACATGATATAGAGTGATTGATTGCTAGTCAAACAGCCCATCGATCGAAAGCGGACGCGTGTGAACAATGGGCAAGTTACGAAAGCCCTGTGGTGTGAAAAGCGACGAGCAGGGCTTTAAATTACAAAATCGATTTGGTTCAACATACGTCAATCGAGTGGAGAAGGAAGAGTTCGTAGTACTGACGAGCATGGTCCAATGGCTGTTCAGGTTTGTTTGTGATATTGCATAATGTTTGTTGAAACGAGTAAATATCTCGACAAATTTTCT
Organism: Mesaphorura yosii; assembly: GCA_009869945.1. Lineage (NCBI taxonomy): Eukaryota > Metazoa > Arthropoda > Collembola > Poduromorpha > Tullbergiidae > Mesaphorura > Mesaphorura yosii. Next base: position 274,930 of record WIXG01000039.1, read on the forward strand.
TCACACCATTCTCATTAATTCTTCTGATGTCTTGAGCACCTCGTATTAAAACCGTTGAAATGAGTTGGCTGAGCCCTTCGAAGACGTACTGCAAATACAAAGAATCAATTCTTATATAATATGCAAGACAGCCGTAAACATAATGCGCAGTTTTTCAATTTGATGCTATTCTTCGCAGTTCCTAAAGAAAATTGACATTCTCGAAAGCACAAACAGATTGGTCACTGTCCGCGTATGAACCAGGAAATGCGGATCAACAAGAAAATATGGCGCAGTAAAATCTATTTTCGTATTTAAAATTATAAGCTGCAGCTGCTTTCGACGGACAAAAATAAAAGCGAGTGTCTGGGGGGAGGCGGAAGCATCGCCTGTTCGTGGTCTTACCTTCCACTTAATTGGCTCCAATGCAGCAGACAGCACACGATCGATTTCAACCAAAGCCTTATTAAGCTGAACTACTTCGATGTCAGCAATCTGGTTATCCACGCCAGGTGAAAACTCTCCTTTCTGAGCCAATGGACTTAAGTAGTGAAAGCAATGAACTCGAATCTAAAGGAGTAAGAAGGGGGGAGTGATGATTCAAAAGCGAAAGAGCATGTGAAACTATCATTGCAACTCACCTCCAAGTGCACAACCAAAAGACACGTATCACCCAATTCCTTGAATTGATATGCTAGCGAATGCAACTTGTCAATAATATTCAACAAATCAGCATCTGTGTTTGATTCGAAAATACTGACGACAGACGCCACGGTGTCCGCAAACCATTCCAAACTCTCGTGCAGGTGAGCTAATTGTTCCACCAGTTTCGAGTCCGTGATGATCTCAGAAGAAAGCACAGCTTTCCCACCGTAAATCGTGTACAAAAACTCGGATTCTTTCATGTTCTGCGATCTCAAATCGTCGGGACTTTCATCCACGCTGATTGATCTATTCCGGTTCTCAATCTGTTGTAGCTTGATCCAATTTGGTAGCGATTTAAGTAACCTCTCAATGTCTTCATCCTTAACCCAGTTCGCGGACAAAATGCCTCTGCTGTTGACTCGTTCTGTGTCCGGTCGCACAATCGAATTGTAAACTTCATGGCAGCACTCCTTGTATGAAGTTAGAACCGGATCCATGATGCGCATGAGCTGATCTGAATGGGACGGCAGTTGTTTTGCTAACGACATTATCTCCAGCATGTTCCGTCCCACAATCACAACATTCTAGAGACACGAGATGCGATTAAGAATTCTGCAAATATAAACGTTCCATATGAAAATACCTGCAAGAGTGGACGCGGTGCCTTCAGAGACTTTGCCTCATCAATAGACGTAACATCTCTCCATGAATCAGGATTCCTTTTCGCCTGTTCCACAGCCTCACTGATGTCCTTGTAAAGTTGCTGAACAAATACACGGTTGACGTTGAAATTCAGAAACTTTCTCAGGTCGCTCTTCTCTCTAAAAAAAAGGCAAAGGTGTCAGATATCACAAGAGGCTAAACTGTCTGAGCTTATTTCCAGCTTGCTCCTACCCTTCGAGTGAATCTTCAATTTCTAAGCAAAACTGTTGCACGATGTTATAGATTACGAGAATGTTTCTTGGATTAGGTTTGCAGACCAAGAATCTGTGCCTGTCCAACAGACTCCTATCGCCCGAATCCTGCAGTTTACCATAACACAATGAGCAATGACCCTCAAGAGAAAGAAGACGGCGAATATTGCAATGAAGACAAACTTACGCCCACAACGACTTCATTACTCGTTAATCCATGTAATGAATACTCAAATTTGAATAAGGGAAGCTTCTTAAGTCTAAAAACGAGAAAGGCCCAAAAAGATTTTAGACTTTCACACTTTGACTTGTCAAGCATCCATTTATACCTTGGCTGCTTCTTCTTCATGAAGAAACTGTTGGTATCGGAGTTTGTACTTATTGTTGAGTTTACAAAATTAGCTGAGGCATTTATGGTGGCAGACGATGATTTAGAATCGCTCAAATCAAAATAAATTTTCAGAGTCGATTGTAAAACAAATTGCACTTTTGTCCAAAGATCCTTTTCTTTGAACAGCTGGACTTGGATACGATTGGATTCAACTTCATTCCCAATTAGTCGCAGCAGCTCCTGATGGTACTGAATTATCGATCGGAACTGAATAAATGTTAGCTGAAAAGAAAAACACGATTACCAGAAATCACTTGCTCAAATCTTTCAGCAGTAATGCAATTAAATGAAGTTGCCCACCTGCAATAAGTCAACTAGGAGGGCAGAACTTTCTCGGCCGTCTCGACCTCCACTCTCATCAGCGTAATCAATAATCTGCTGCGAAATATTGTTGATCACAGATAAAAGCTTTTCGTCTAGCTGCTTTTTCAGATCCTGCGGAAATAGGAGTGCATCAGCAAAATGAAACTACAAGGTAATCTACGTTTACAACTTTCTACTTACATAGTTAAATCTCGGTAATTCTTTGAGCAATGTCATGCACTGAACCACAGTTGACATGAATTCATAAAGTTCTTGATGTTCATTTACCTTCTTTTGATCTTCAGACCTATTCGAAAATGAAAGGTTTAATTTATGGAACTGGACTCTAGAGAAATTAGAGATGATGAAATTGGAATATTCTTACGGATTTGTGGGACCATTCTTCAAACTATGGTCTCCAGAAGCATAGGCTGTGATGTCTAAATAGATTCTACGTGCTTTAATATTGTTCATTCGTGTTCGTCCAGAACTAACGCGATCGGAGCTTGACCTCTGGAAAGGGAGGAACATTCCTGACCCTTGCCTTTTCATTTCAGCTAACACAGGCGACGACTTCTCGAATAATTCGTTGTTTAATTCCTCCATCAGTGCCTCGTAGAGTTTCTGCAGGCAAGCAACCATTGAATTAAAGAATATCCCCCAATGCCAATGTGACTGTGACAGCACTGTCTTACCTGCTTTTTTATCTGAAGATCGTTGTGCACGTCTCGTAAACCTTCTATCTTCTCTAAAGTTTCGTTCCAACTGTTCAGCGAAGACATTAAAATTTCTGCGCCTTGCAGGTACTGCTTCCGACCAAGCACTTTATTAAACTGTTGCGAAACACCACGGAAGTGATTCCTGCAATCACGAGCAAAATAGCATCGATGTGCAAAAGTGACCGGCCTAATATTAGGTTATTGCAAGATCTTTTTATAGACTTACGTTTGTTCAAGTATTTCCAAAGCATACTTATGTTCAATGCCTTCTAACCAAAGTGTTTCCAATTCTTTCCTTTTGCAATGTAAGAGCATTTTACATTTCTGAAGATTAGACTTGATCTGCTGTATTCTATCCTTCGCCATGCTGATTTGAGTACACACGTTGCCGAAAGTCTACAAAAAACGATAGATATAACCTTTAGGACACAGTTCAATAAAGCAAGCCATCGCAGGAATAGACAGCAACTTACAGACATAACATCATTAAGCGATCCTTGTTTCTGTGCTATCAGCCCGTCAAGTCTCGCATCGCTTTGCTTGTACTCTTTATCCAGCTTCGTTTTCTCATGATCACGGTGATCGTTCGACACGGTGGATGATAACGTCTTGATGACAGTCATCAGAATACCCGTTTCCTTACTTGACTTTGAATGATGCCCTCTGGGCGGCTTCATTGGCGTTGAATTGGGTGTGTTATTCATCACGCTACTCCTCCCAGGCGAAGACGACATGGAAGACATTGCGGTAAGATGTGTGTCTTATCAGTACCAGCTGACAGAGGATACCAGCATTGATGAGTATGAAAAGGTCACGTAAACATAAAGCACAACAGAACGGGCTGAACGCGGTTCCAGATTCCTTGTGGGTACGTGGTAGGAACTTAATAAATTAATGGGGAAAGGCAAATGTATCGATGCTGAAGGTGATTGAAATTCAAAATCACATTTTTGTGTAATTAAATGTCTCGCTAACTTTAATCCTCCGGAAATATTTTAAACTTGATGACATATAATAAAAGTGGGTGGAATTCGGTTTTGATCTGCCGCGTCAACCGGTTAAAGAACGCTACACTCTTCTCACGTTTAGCTTTGATTCAATGCGAATTTTGAGATGCATTGAGATTTTGCATTGAATTTAACTATTTCGATGCCAGTTTGCATGTGTTTCAATGCAGCACAATGCTAATTAGTCAAATGGACTTGTTTTATTGAGTTTTCTATTGCTACTTTCACGTATTACAAAATGCTACTAATGTAGACTATTGACAATTTATCTATTTCATCAGTTGTTTTTACCGTTTAAGTTGTCTGATTCATTAATATTATTACTATTTGATGTTTGTTGGATGCTCACACGGTAGCCTTCCCACACCAGCGATCCAGCTCCACTCATTGTCGCAGCGGTATAAGCGTCGCGATTCTCAAACGTGACGAATCCATAACCTTTGCTCATGCCAGTCTCTCTGTTGAAAACGACGACGGCATTTGTAACGTTCCCAAAATGCTGAGAAGCCAGCTGCCTCAATTCCTGCGATCCGATTGTCCACGGCAAATTTCCGACAAAGACACGAAATGCTTGACGGGCGGCACCTGACATGATGCTTGGATTAATGAGCTGAAGATTTGGTCTGAATTTCCAGTAAATGAATTGTGTGCTCTTGAATCAATTGAAATAAATCAACTTCACACGTGTTTGCCAACTCAGCTAACGGAACGTGTTTGCACTCAAGGTCCCACTTCTTCAATAAAGTTGTAATTGACCAATCTGAACTTCTTTCTTGGTAAGTTGTGATGAATTTGGACTGCAGAATCACACAAAATTAGAGTGAGTATGATCGAAGTGACGCATGAAATAAAGTCATGAAACTTACACCGGGATTTGACTTCAAAAGGTACGCAACCGTTGACAGCAAATCCTCAAAGACAGAAGGGTCGTAGAAACAGTCGCTTCCAATGAACAAATCCACGTGTCCTTTAAAGTCGAGAAGGTCGTAAAAGAAGGAACCCCACGTGAGTCCAACCACTTGGATGTTGCTTGGTGGAGAATTGCTGAAGAGATGTCGATTCGCGTCAATAGACTTTTGGCACTGCTCTAAGCAATGTGGAAGTTTGGCAGAGTCCGTTAATGTAACCTGTGATGCACCGCACGCCGCTGCAACAATACCTGTAAACAATTTAGTTAGGAAATAGCTAACCAATATGAACACTGGATTCATTACATTCATTTGCGCAGTTCTTACTAACCCGGTAATGATGTTCCTGCTCCAAGTTCTAGAACCTACAGTACAGTTGGGGAGGAATCGTAAATCACGTTTAATCACCAAAAACTAGCAGAGTTTAGGAAAGTAAGTTCAAAACTCTCAGAGAATCAGATTTACTTTTTTGCCCTGGATGAATTGCCGGTGCTCGTACAAATACCAGGCGAGGACTGGTGCACATGGCCATACATAGAGGCCATAGCTGGCTTGCATTCTCTACAGAAAGTTATCAAGTAAAAACCTAGCATGAGAATCAACACATCGCACCTTCGCATCACAAACTTGAGACGCGACCATAAACACAAAGGCATCATTCACTGATCGGAAGTATCAACAATGGGACGTGTTTACATTGTTGCCGAACAATACAATGCAATGAAATTCCTGGACACGGAATGGAGGGGAAGCTCAACGAAAACGAAGCTCGATGCCAAAGCAAAGATCATGAGCCATGGAATTTTCACGCGTACTTACTTCGGGAATCACAACAACGATTGTGTCAAAGTCTTCATCCTCTCCCATTGCAATGTCTTCCAAAACTTCAACATTCGCGACTGTCGATGTCGAGCTTGCATTGGAGTCCAAAATGAAAGCCCGCTGTGCGCCGTCACCATCGCAATGCTTCCGACTCCATAATAATCTTCCGGTGTTGATGTCGCGTCGTTTCTTCGAACGAAATATGAACTTTTTGGCTGAGACTGTGGCGATGACGTCTGCTGCTCTTGAGATCAACGATGACGACGATGGCGATGACGGCGACAACGCGGACGGTTCCATGATTTGAGAATTTAAGTAGTTTACAGCAGAACTCACTTCTTCCAAGACCGGTGACAGTAGCAGTGACACTCAACAGTTTGTAGGTTCGGTCTCGGAACGATTCACACATGTAGAGGCAAAGGTGTGAGACCAATCGTGCGAACTTTTGTACAGTAGCGCGATAACGATGTTAAATAATTACCGCAAGCTTAATTTAATTTTGCGAGTGGTGCGGTGTGATCACCGTGACTGTTTAAATGTGCACTGAACACAGTCAAGTTATGTTATGCATCATGAATCTATTTATGTGGTGTAGCAAGTGCGAACCAGTTTTTACACTGTAGATCATCTGTTGCCGGAAGGCAAGCCACAATAGAAGGGGCTAAAAGCGATGTATCTTGCTACACACAAGTCTTTATTAAAGGGCTTTGTACAAAAACAAGAGCTGTTCAAGTTCTTCAAGCACTCATAATTTGGTCAATTGTTGAATAAAAATAAAAATAAGGCAATAAAATTAATTAAATAAAAATGATTTCCACATTTCACAACACAGTATGGTAGCGAAGTTTTGTAATAATTAAGTGAACAAGAAAATGCAAGGAGACTCTGTTTTGATGTTCCGTTCTGACTCACATTGCAATTTAAAGGTAAGTATCTTTAAATTTAAATTAAGAAAGGGTTCATACTTTGGTTATGCATATTGAAGTGGATTTATTGTAGGCTGCTGGAGGTATTCTAGAAGATGTACTGAATGCAACATCACCGAAAGTGCAACTGTAAATGTACCGGCTGTGGGTATTGATTTCTGGCTTCGTCATCAAGACATGATGGCTGAAGAAAAGAAGGTTAATAAGGAGGATAGGAAGTCAGGTGGGTCAGGGTCAGGTTTGGTCAACAACCACTTGGGTACTCGACCAGCAAGGTCAAGCACAGACACTGATGACAATTCAAGCACAGGAACTTCCAAGAGTAAGCGCAGTAAGATCAATCGCCCTTCAACGTCATCGGGCATAAATCGGCCTCTCTCGTCTAAGACGACGCGGAAGTATGAGTTAATATCCGAAAACTGTAGAAACTTCAACCGGCTATTTCACTGCAGTAGTGGAAGTGAGGATTCCACATCATCATCAGATACCGTTCTTGAAATTACTAAAGATCAAGCAGCAGGTGCCTTATACAGACGGAATTCCAGAACCGGTTGCATTGATAGTTCTTCTAAACTAGCAATTAATCCAGCGACACAGTATTTCAATCATGATGCGATACACAGCCCTTTTAAACCAGCAGCAGTGACGTCGATAATGTCTTGCAAACATTCACCGGCGAAGAATTTAAATAAAAACGTTACACATGGACTTTCTCAACTGATCAAAGCTGCAGCATCTGGGTCGGGCAGTCTGGAGACCAAACTTTCGATTAAAGGCGAGATTAAACAGGAAATAGCGACTGAGGCTGAAAGCCCTCATGAAAGAAAGATCGGCAGTGAAACAAGTAGTTCGTCGAGCCCGGAGGATAAGAAACTTGACATTAAAAAAGAGGTCGATGACGATTTGTATGATGTAGAACAAGAATCAAAAGTTCAAGCAGAGACGACGTCCGCACTTCAAAGTAACAATTATTCCAGTATTATGAATACTTCTGAAGATGGTACTGGCCAAGAAAATGATGAGGAGATCGACGTAAGTGGGAATGGTTCAGGACCGAAAGTTCAAGAGGAAGGCAAGAAAACTGCTAAGCGAATAGACAAGGAGTCGAAGAAGTTAATGATGCAATTGACGGACAACGAAAAAAGGAAATCAAGCAGATTGGTATCAAAAACCACATTTTGCAATAAGAAACATGAAGCTCAAACTATAAAAAGGGTAAAACCATAAACCCCATATAGCAATTCGCCCTTCTATTGTTGTAACAAGCCCTGATTGTGTCATTGTCTTTTCAGCTGAAACAAATAATCAAAAAGCCAACCGAGGAATTGACTTCTGACGAGCGACAACTTAAAGAAGCATTTCCGAATTTGGTGCGTACTGTCAAGAAGCGCCTTGAGTCACGGAAGTTGGCATCAGAAAGACTTAAAGAAATTGAAGACTCGCCAGAAGACCTTGAAATTAAGTGCACCAAACTGGCAAAAGTTATAAAGAACGCAAAGTATTTGGTAGTATACACCGGAGCCGGTATTTCTACGTCGGCATCGATACCCGATTATAGAGGGCCAAATGGGATCTGGACGAAGTTAAGAAACGGAGAAAGCTTAGATGCACAAAGTCCAACAATATTAACCACTGCTGATCCGACCGTAACACACATGGCTATCCAAAGATTGCATTCTGAGCGCATTATCAAGCACATCGTTTCACAAAATTGTGATGGGCTTCACTTGAGATCAGGTAATCAAGCATATCTTTTTTTACATATTTCTTCGGCTTCAATGTTCCCGTGTTTTTTGCAGGAATTCCCAAGAACGCCTTATCCGAAGTTCACGGAAACATGTACATTGAAGTGTGTACAAAATGTAGTTTAGAATATGTTAGAGCCTTTGATGTGACTGAAAATACGAGAAGGTATTGTGCCGCTACTCTCTGTACTGATGTACTGATGAAACTATAATTTATCGGAAATTCACTCTGGCATTTTGTAATTGTAGGTATGAACACAGAACTGGGAGGCATTGCTACTTTTGTGGGACACAATTAAGGGACACTGTTGTTCATTTCGGAGAACGTGGCTCATTACGCTGGCCGCTGAATTGGGCAGGTGCTGAATACAATGTTGCAAGAGCAGATGTTATTTTGTGCATGGGTTCAAGCTTGAAGGTTTGATAATCTGTTTAATCTCGAATCTAAAAACTGCTGGTTTTCTGTCACACATCTCATTGACGTTTGAAACTGCCATCAGGTTTTAAGACGGTATCCGTGGCTGTGGGGAATGGATCGACCAGTGAACAAAAGGCCGAAATTATACATTGTGAATTTGCAGTGGACGCCCAAGGACCAATTTGCAGCTTTAAAAATTCATGGTCAGCTTCCCTCATAATGAAGCTTCTCGTATCCTTGTTTAACCTGCTGCTGTTACCTTTCGCAGGGAAATGTGATGAAGTCATGACCAGAGTGATGTCAAAACTCAACATCCTGATACCGTCATACGAGAGAGAAACAGATCAAATATTTGCACTGGCAACTCCGCTGCATGAGTCTGAGGAACACTCGAAATCTTCAATGGAGTTGGCGTTTCCACCGGATAAGCCGTGGCCTGTCAACCCACATGATTTGAGCAACTACACGAGATTTGAACCAAAGTTTATTCCAGCTGATCTCAAGATAAAAAAGGAGGATGACGAATTGACACAAGTTGAGAAACTTAGTAAGTGTGATTCTAGAATACTTCGGTCCCAGTTGAAGGCCAAATCTGAAGATAATAAGAAAAACCTTAAGAAATCGCCGCTGAGGAAGAAGCGAGATAGAAACACAATCATCAAAGGGAATGGAAATGGATGGTTTGGAAATGCGTGGGGCAAAAGCGCAATTAAGGCGAAGAAACGGAAAACCTCAACCAATAAACAGAGCGAAAGCGAAAGCATCGCCGCCGCCCCCTCAAAGCCGCAAGAACAAATTTAGCTGGAAATGTAAATATGCATATAGCAAATGTTTAAAAGTATTTTCGCGTTCGCGCATTTCGGTCTCAAATATCACTTCCATGTTTGTTATTTTGTAATACGTAATAGGAAATACTACTCTAGGGCAAATCCAAGTTATGTAAATGGTGACTGTAACTAGACTTTAAGGATCACATGTGTTCGCTAATTAAGCTACCCTGCCTCATTCCCCTTGTTAATAAAATTATTGCTACAAATAAAGTGGGTAATGTAATGTGCAATTAAATCTATGCAGGAAGAATACAAAAGGCTGTTACTGTTAACTTCTTAGAGAATAATCCCGTTGTTTTTACATTTAAATTCCCATCGTCTAAGATTCGACTTTGTGTTCATTTTGTATTTTTCATGCGAAGAGTTCAAAAAGGTCCCATTTTATGTAGACTTGAGTCTTTCCAGTTCGATTTTTTAGTTTTCTGTGTTGTTAAATATTGATGAGCATATGAGCACCTGGTGGAAAATAAAAACTTGCGGTGAATTCTTGACCGACCAGAAGATCGGGACTCAGTTTCATTTTATTTTAGCTAAAATATTCGATTTTCATGATGGACAAATTGCACACTTCAGCATTACACTAGTAATTATGACACGTTTTAAGAGCACATTGACATGCATTTCTTATTAACAGCCGTAGCCATACCTGCGAAAAGCATAGCACTTTTATAAAGTCATTTTACAATTTGTCACAAAAGTTGGTTGGTTGCAAAGCAATTCAAGTCCCCTACACAAACAAGCAAGCAACAAAAGCACTGAACTGACAATAGCGATCTGTCTCTCCTAATTTGCTATTATAAATTACATTACATTACAATAATACTTTTTGTGTAAGTGCATGCCCGTGATTGTGATTATCATACAAGACTTTCTTTTTCCATTGTCAGTTTAGCTGTAGCTGTCACAAAACGTCTCTTTTTGTTTTTTTGTCCTTACTTCTTAATTCCAGACGTACGCGACAAGTAAAATGTAAAAGGGCGAGGTAAAGGCGAGTTTCAGAATTCAGATTCAATCGAAATCGTAATCTGGACTCTGTTTTTGTTCTGTAATTGTTCATGACTGCTGCATCGCAACATTTCTATTGTATTACAAAATATTTGGATGTAAGATACAATTACAATTACATTTAATTCTAGCTACATCGTCTTTGTCTCCATCTTCGGGTGAGATTTCTATACTAACATTTCATACCAGATAAGACACGTTTCTGCCGCCGTTGCTTTGCTTAATAGTACTCCTTCAATCTTCTCCTCGCCCTTAAATCCTGGTCACGTTCCTTCACCCAGCTCAAGTAACTGGCCACGACCGAAATGAAGTAGAACGCGACGACTATGGCTAGGACAATGAATGTAATAAGAATAATGATCATGTCAGGTCTCCAAGACATAATAAATGGAATTGGAATCCATGCACCATGAAGAAGGATGTCGAGATACGCGCAGAAGAGCCAAAATGGGACGCCACGCTGAATCTCCTGCAAGTACAAGACCGAGATACAAATTATCAATAATCAGTATCACGTTTCACGCATCATCATCACGCACGCATCGTGTTCACTGCTAAATGAGACTGAAGCAAGCATCAAATCAATTTACCTCCCATGTCGAGTAGAGAAGCAGAAAACTTGGGATCAGATGCAGGAATCGAATGGAGATGGATACAATCAGCATAATTGGATAAACTACGGACAAAATTAATAGACCTTTACACATTGTACGAGTGGAGGCCCAAATACAGCAATTTCTTACTTACTTAGAGTGATCGCATCTTCAGGATTCTCCCAAAGGATAATTGGGATAAAGATGCAGAGAGTAAGAATCAGTGCAGCTGACATCGCGACATCGTAAAACTGAAAGAAACAAGACAACGCAATTGCCAATTGCAATTAATCAGGATCATTAATATAAGCTGATTCATTCATCTGTTGTCTGTAGTCCGATTATGGTACTGTCATTGTCATTATTGCCAATGCCTCAAATGTCATACGCATTCGAGACGCATTGTTGGCGTTTACAATTCTCGTCCATGCAGCCAGCCGGTGCCTTTCACATGCGAAGCGAACGTTGAGAACGGCGAGCAGTCGTAAACTTGGATCTCCTTTTATGACTTTCAAGGCAAGACGAGGGTTTTAATTTCTATTTGTCAATTTTATAATATTGCTCAGGCTCCATTATGAACATTGTTCATGCCATTGCATTAATTAAGACAACTCTCATTCGAATGCATCATTCGCAAATCGCGCAACAAAATTTTACGGCATTAATAAGTCTATTGTTTCTGCTCTGCGTTTAACATTTGCTCAGTTACAAGCACGTTGCGTTGAAAGAATCTGGCTGACTTTGACGCGAACGTAGCACGAACGCAAGATAACTCGAAAAGGTCACGTAATGTAGTACACGAAAAAATCGATACTGAAACTGATACCGTGGCTTGCGAATCATTTAGCCATTTTGCCAATGTTCCGTGGAGGCTTAGCACTCAAGTTGCAGGTTCAGGCGCTAATTGGCAATGGCCGCCGCAGTGGTTTGGTTTGAGTTTGAGCATGTTGTGCCTTTCTGTCGTGTCGCGTGAGATTTATGGTAATGATGAAATGTGGTCATTGTTAATAACTTGCCAGAAACTACCGACTTTTCTATGCGAATTCGTTTTATGTCGCAAAAAATGGAAAAACTACAAAATTTAATTTAATTTATTGTGTAAATTCTTCAAAGCCTGGCATTCAATGTGTGGATTAAGTGACTCAATTCGTTTGCTCTCGCATCTGCGCTTTATTCAATCAAGTCACGTCCTGATAATAATATTCAATTACCGAGTTATTTATTCCGTATTGTATTCCACTTCATTCTCAAGAAGCAAAAGAACGTAAAAGGTTTAAGCGTTTAAGTTATGAGTCGGATTGCCTTCAAACTTAAAACAAACGGCAAGATTTTGTTGCATTTTGTGTTTTGTGGCCTGTTCAGTCAATTAACAGCCTCCATATTTCAGAACAGAAACGTCTACATCTTACGTCCTCCCTACATTCCACTGCATCGCAGTTAGCACCTTGTACGGTAAATTAATGCCTGGTCAAGCGAGGCAAGTCATTTGTCAATATCCGTCAGTCAGCCGTGTCAGGTGTCATTGTCAAATATCATTTGTATTCAATTGATTAATGGCCGATGTCGATACGATACAGATTCGACGGTTCGTGCATCGAATGTCGACTTCAAGCGTCTTACCATGGAAATGATGGCGATATTCTTTGCACCGTCTTTCAGCTCCCAAATTCCACAGCAATTTTTGACTAGCGCCATTTTGGTAATTGATTGCGTCTGGTAAATGATTTCTCGAATCTTCTTCCCAGCAAATCAGTAATCAATCAGCGCTCAGTCGTCCGGCGCTTGATTAGCGAAGAAAAGAAGCTTGATATCCAAAACAGATGTTGATTCGAAACAAAACGCAAATGCTTGTAAAGTTCCAGTCAAGCAGTAAAAGGTTTCTCAGTTGAAGAAGAACTTCCAAAAATAGATTCGTTTTTCACAAGTTTTCAAGACTCTTCACAAGAAGCTAGCAGAAAATTCACCAGAAATGATTCTCAAGAAACTGTTGATCCGTTCTATTCGAGGTTCATTTCGTTCGTAGAATACGGGAAAGAAATCAGCCTGTAAACCACAAAAACAGAATTTCTCCAAGTCCAGATTTGTAATCCGTAGCAGCGTCAGTGCAGTTGCAATGTCACCACTGGAAATAAATCTGATTTCATAATGACACAACACGAGTTCGGCTGACTTCAAATGTAATGATCTCAGAGATCCTTCTCTGTCTCCTGTCTCCTGTCAAGTGTCAACTCAACTTCACTCAATCCTATTATGTCATGTAAGTACACAAACGCACATCGACGACGACGACGACGAATTTGGGCTTCCAACTTCCTTTTCCGTTCGTTTGACTCGCCAAGCCAAGCCTTAATTCAAGTGCACGATGAGGATTTTGTCCATTATTTGCTCAGGCTCAGGCTGTATTGTTGCGTTTGCAAACAGATTACTGCACTACAGCTGAATGGAGTGTCACAGCATGGAGTAATATCCAAATTTATGATCTGGTAGTGGCTGGGCGGCAAAGTTCTTTGGTTCTGGTGATGTAATCTCCACGATTGTGCTGTGATTCTTCTTCTTCACTTCAGAAATGATGAACCTTCTCGAGATACTAGCCGAGGCAAGCGAATTTTCTCCGTTGTACTTCCTTTTGTGTCTCTTCCGTCCTTACTCTTTACTTTTTACTCTTCCGTACTCAACTCAGAGTAGAATCCAAATTAGCATAATAGAAGAATAAATATTGGCGATCCTCCTTATCAACAATGAAGACCAGCCACCAGCAATTGTTATTGTTGGCTTGGTATGACTTGACCTCTTTGCTTCAGCCTTTACACCTTATCTTTTGCCCTTCTGTCTCTGTTCTCTGTAAAAAGAAAGATGTAGACAAATCTTATTATAATGGAATTAGGCATGATATGTGAAACTGCAACGCAATGGAAGTAAGGAAGAAAAGGAAAAGACATACGAGAGCGAAAAGAATTGCACCTTCTGTAAAGTAATTCTGAGTGCATTTTCCATTCGCATTCGCATTACAGCGCAGCACTAAATCTTAAACCTTTTAACACTTTGCCGTCCAACGCCAAGCCAAGCCGGGCTGGGTCTCAATTTATTTTAACGCCAGCGCAGCGCGGCAATTGCGGATTGCCTTACACCTTAAACCATTGCGTGTATAATCAAGTATTATTGTAATTGTAATTATAATTGCATTGCGTCCTCGCAAGGTTACCGCAGCTCGCAGCTGCGGCGCGCATGCATTCTCCTTGCCGTGTCCTGTCTCTTTGTACTCCCACACTTTAATCTTAAAATATGAGTCGGCTTATTTTTGCAAGCCGCATAAATGCAAGATCGTTTCTTTGCCCTTCGCCGTTCGCTTTCGCCCATCGCGTCTCTCTCGTCTCGTGTTTCGTGTATGAAAAGAACAATCAAATCTGCCCTGCGCCTGGCCTTTTGGAGAAACAGAAATTCGTCACACACCTGCGGGTTGCGACTCAGCGCGGACGAAGGTACCAGAATTCCAAATCCTCAATAACTCATTGACTGACTTCATTAATTCAAATTTCAAAGACTGAGAGGTGAATAAGAGCTTAAGGCCAACACTTACTCAATCCTCAGGCAAGCAGCAAGTCGTCAACTCGATGTCGGTCGGTGATGATGGTGAGAGATGAACAGAACTAGCGAGGCGTTGATGAATGAGATTACGGCACAGCACAGAATACAAAGTGCTGCGTCTGACGATTGATTATGTCCAACAATGCTAATAATAATGCACGGACCATGGACCTCCACTCCACGCAAGGCACAAGTTATCTCATTTCTGAGCGAGCTTCAGCACGGCCACAGTTACAGCTGCAAAAAACGACCGACTCCCATGGACGACAGACTCTAATTTTAATTTCTGTAATCAGATTCAACGTCAAGGCTTGTCTCGTTGATAATCTCCACCGTGATCAACGATCAACGAGCACAGCACTAAACAGAGCACAACCACACTCGTGCGAAGTTAATTCGCGAATGGCAACGCGTACGAATGCGACTACGCAAGCGAGAAGGAACAAAAAAGGGTAAAGTGGAAATGCAAATAGAAAATACTACAGCTCTACAGCTACTATACTCCTTTACTTACTACTTGTCGTACGAACGCGTACGCTGAATACAATATAGTAGTAAAAAAAAAAGAAGTTTGTTCGAAGATGATCATGATCGCAATGCAGGGCTCTCGCGTTCTCGTAAAGTGGATTTTGTTATTGTGCGCTTTGGGCTTTGTGTCTTCTGTGACGTGATTAGCAAATGCATGTGAATGGAGTTTTGGAGGCGCTCGTGCTAATAATGCTAATAATTTACTCTTTGCGTCTATTGTAGTAAAAATGCCAAGTCAAGCCAAGCCATGAAATGATGATGATGATCACGATAATGTGCTCGTGTGCCTGCTAAATGGTAAGCGAAGGTGAACTCATCGTCTTTAGTAACTCGTAACTCCTTGACTCATAGCATGGCACGCGGGTTCTTTCTAGAATCTCTTGTTTTCGTCTATTTTGAAATGTTATTTCAGGACATCAAGCAAGCAAAACCCGAGCGAGCGGTGAACGTGAAACAGTGCATAATTTCTGACGATGCGTGCGTTGTTGTGATTCCCAGTTTCGAACTCAGAACAACCGTGAACGCGCACACGTGAAAGGAGTCTCTGGCTTGACAAGTAAAAGTCTTTGCTCTCTGTGAAGACAGACGATGTAAATAAAAACAAATTCTAGGCGTGTACCTTGCCAATAACGAGCACACGAGCATTGTACATTACGCCGTTAAAATAGTGCTATGAAACGGTGATGATGAAAGAAGAGTGGTGCAATGAGTAACTCAATACAGAATGTTCATCCTGAAAATCGTGATTGTGTACGTGTCTCGTGTGTGCTAGAAAATCCGAAAATCGGCTCGCTTTTTGTCTCTTCGTTGATGCGAATTCTGGGTCAGGCTGGACGCATGGTTGCAATTTTCTGGTGGCCTGGTTTTGCGGCCAGAATGCCCGGTGAAAGAAGCGGGGACCTGTGTACATTTTGGTAGCCAATGTTTGTGTTGTATATACGCATAAATTTTCATGGCGTTCAGAGTTTATGACGCACACGCCCGAGTTCCATAAATAAAGAACTGGTACAACTTTGCAAAAGTGGGTGTTCCATTCCATTTACGCTAGGCATTGATGCTACGTTCGTATCGCTTTCGTTTCCTCTTCTCAGCTTGTTCCAGAGAGAAAGGCGATAATAAATTAGGAATCCATTAACGCTCAGCTCAGCTTGGAGATGTAATCAATTACATTACCAAGGGGAATGCACGCACTCACGGAAGCTGTGCTTGTGCCATAAATTGAATGGTAATTAGAACAGATTATTATTCCGGGTGCTCGTTAATGGCCCTGGCCTAGCCTAGCCCTGAATACCGCACGCATTATGCATGCATGCGGTCCAGGCCCACCATGAATCAATCAATCGACTCCACGCATCCTTCCGCCATACTTATGCTTACGCGTCCACGCATGCTTTGATAAATGGCACTTCATTATTGTTGTCCGCAGCCCTGCCCTTGCCGCTTGCCCTACTTCGTTTTAATTTATTTGGGGAGCCCAGGATTGAAACAAGAACTAAAGCCCGTTCTTGTAAAAGAAAATCAACCAGCCACAGCCCGGAAAGCAAAAGCAACAAACGCAAGCGTGCTAGCCTCACAATCACCAAAAGGACTCAATGAACCGCAGCCGACTGGCAGCAGAACCCAGGCGTACGTATGTGAGACGCGTCCGAAAGACTGCTTTCGTTTAACTACTGTTCACTGATTCGGGATTGCGAGGTTTGGGATTGACAGACAACTGCAAACATCTGGAGAAGTCGGTCCAGTTTTCTTGACTCAAACACTTCTAGCACTGACACAACTCGACACACTCAAGCCTCACGAACTAATGACACAACAAGAAAACTCTCCATCGGAAGACGTTTCTTTCGGTTTCGCAATCAAGCTATCGGCATTAAAGGAAAAAAGACTTTCAAGATCTAAGCACTGAAATCAACTAAACGCAAACACCAAATGCATAATGCTAATCAGAATACGCAAAAACACTACTGACTATGACCAACCTTTAGCAATCGATGATGAGTGTGTAGTTAAATTGGTATTTCATGATGACAATCTTGATGTTGAAGATGATTAATTTGAAGCTCCTTTCTCAAAGGAAAATCAGGATCAGAGTCAGAGTTGCTGGTACGGGTAGATTAGATGTATTAGTTTAGTTTCACCTTAACCCACAAAAGTCAACCAGAGATTGGCCTGATTGGCAAATGGCAAAGGCCGGTGCAATTAATCATATCATCCAAGAGGAGACATGTGAAAGAACTGCGTAAACACTTCCACTTGGTTCCTCACTTGACTTGGCATAAATGGATCAATCCAATAGTATTTGTGTAAGAGGTGTTTACACTTTATTACCACTCAAGTGAGACGTAGGCGCAGACCGGCAAGTCAAGTCGAGTCAAGTGGTTCGACCTTCAGCAATAACAGCCACAATCTTGAATGGTGATACTTTGCAGGTGATCTTTTGTAAAACTCGAGATTTGAGACACTGGTCCAATGTTTTCGGCACCATTCAGAAAGATTCAGACACGTTCAAAACCAAGATTTCCAAAACTTTCTTCGGTATGCTCACACAGTAAGCTCTCACTGAACACTAAAACCTGATTTTCTTATTTACGACTTTCGAGTTACGAGTTACGAGGTGTTACACGACCGTTGCTTTACGTTGTTGACTTGATTTGACTTCACTTGAAAGTTGTAGTTGCAGTGAATAGTGAGTGGTGACTTGACTTGGGCTGGACTCCCTTCCCTTTAATGGCTTGTGGTTTATGGTCCAGACGACTGAAAAGACTGAAGACGTGCGCGCTCCCCAAAGGCAGATGCTGGTGCCGTCCGTGAAAGGAATCTCTGTTCTGCTCTGTGTGCTCCTCAGGAATTCACAACTCAAGAGGGTGTAAGGCCCAAGTCTCAAGACGGGAATGATAATGAAAGATGTTCTTGTGGACAACGCAGTGGCAGTGAAGCATCAGGGCAGGAATAAAAATAACACAACTACGCAACGCAACGGATTTAGCCATTTAGCTCAGGGGTCAACATTTTTCTGGACAGACGCGATGGGACAAGATGTGACGCCTTTCCTTTTCCTTTCCGCTGCGTTGCATCCGGAATCATTTACACAGTACGCATGCTGGTATTTAAAACACCATAATCGTATGGGGTTTCTTGGTTGGAGTTGAAACGACTTTGACTCTGAGACGTTGACTTCAACCCTTTCCATTCCCATTCCCTTATTTGATTTTCTGCTTGACTTGACATTTTGGGCTGTGCTGCGCCGGAGCTGCAGAGCTGCAAAACGCAAAACTGGGAAGATGAGAAAAGCCTTGGGCCAAATTTGTCTCGTTTTGTAAACACCAAGAAGGCATTGAGTTCCAGTGCCAAAGACGGGAAAGACGCGACCGCAGCCTCCTCGCAGCTGCAGACGGAATTCTTTCGATTCGTCTTCATCTTCTCTTCGGTATGATTATGAATCTTTCATCTGGATCAGATGCTTTCCTCATTCTCGTGCCAGTGCCTGGAGTCTCATTACTTGTACAAGAAGTTAATTTGAATTTCATACCGAATCCAACAATAACAAACACGGTTGAGTCGATGCATTCGTTTGAGATGAAATATTTAGAGTGCTACGCTACGCACTTCGAGTGGTAGGATAGCATGAGAGAAAGATGAGCATGAGCATCTTCATCCCGCTCTTCGTCATCGTGCGCCGTCGCCAGGCAATTAATGCCTCTGTTTTTCACTTTCTGGAGTTCAGTTCGCCGAGAAACCCGTACAGAATGAATGCAAATGTGACTGAATGAATAGCGGATTGAATTTCCGAAACGCATCTGCATTCTGCATCTTTACGACGAGAGATGAACATAAACGCGAGACGCGTACAGTACACAACACACATTCTTGAGTCAATCAGTCTTGCCTTGTGCCTAATGGATCCTCAGTTCATTTGCTCCGATGCGCCACGCCAGGCCAGGCTACGCTACGCTGCTCCCCGCGCCACGTCATGTCTCGCAGTCGTCGTTGTGATCGTCGTCTTCATGGCTGTGTTGATGTTCTACTTTTAAAATAAACTTCCTTCTTTATTTTTATGACTTGTGCCATGCCGAGTCGAGCCATGGCTTGGCTGGTTGGCTTGGTTTGGAATTTGGCACCAATTTGTACTGGTACGCTTACGCTTTTGGAATCGAAGACGAAATGATGAGCCAGCGTAGAGGCGAAGAGGAAGGATGAGTCAAACGTACTGTACTATGCCGTGCCGTGCCACTTCCGACCCACGTTCATACATCATCTTGATTTTCTCTTGTCTTGTACCCGAGATAGTTGCTGAACACACCCTGCTTGTAAATCTTGAGCTCTGTCCCTGTAAATCGTAAATCTGTCCAATAAAATGTTGCATTAAGATCATTTTTACGACTCTTGCACTTAATGAGACGAGAATGCGAGACAGAATTTGTCTAATTAGGCAACTTTGTGGGCTACAAACTTCTGATGTCAGATTTGTCTTGCATGCCTTCAATGTTTCGATTTCAAACTGCGTACACGCCCCATAAGTTTACGAGCAGGCTCGATGGCGAGTTGCGAGTTGAGAGCGAGGCCAGGTGTAAATTCCATCTCAGTTTAAATATTTTACGAGTGATGTATGTAATTTAGTGCCATTGTACTCTGGAATGCGTTGAGGACAATCGGGTCGACATTTTGCATTGCAAAATGCAAAGGCGTCGGAACTTAGCCCATTAATCAAACGCAGAGAATTCGATCAATTAACCCCTCTAACGAGAGTTTATAGTCCATTTTACGATTACGATTCATCAAGGAATTTAAAAGCGACAAATTCCTGACTGCGTGATGGCAATTGCGCATTGTCCAACGGAATTGCCGAGCTGCGACTTCATTCGCTTTGAGAATTTGCATGGTGAAATCCGAATTCTCAAGACACGAAAAGTAATGGCGAAAATTAGTTTCTCAACTTTCAAATCATGAATCTATGAATAAATAAAAATGCCTAACCCTGCCTTCCTTGACGCGTCTAAGGTCTGTTTACGCTGGCACCGATCACTGGACACGATTCTCTGGAAGGCGCGCTTGGGAATTGCGAACACGATACGAGCACGAAAATGTCCACTGTGGCACGGACTGTGTTCCAACTACTATGGCATGCAGATTGTAGAGTTTTCGTGATGGGACTATTTACTTAGTGCGTCGCTCCAAAATCCTGATACGTGGAATGTGACAAGAATTTTGCAACGCCAACACCAACCCTCAAGAGAATGTCATCGCGGAATTTGGGCTGCTGGCCGTATCAACAAAGGCGTGCATCATATTTTGCTTTCAAGACATTTTCTCTTGGGCACAAGACACCATTTCACATCTCTTCAAAATTGTCAAGTACACTAGCTTCTTGTAAAGGTGATTGGTTTGGCTCACGAGTGATGACTTGTACAACTGATTAGGATTTGTGGAGTATTATTTTAATCATGAAGCACAGTAGTACTGGAAAGAATTTGTTCAGTGTAAGCAACCTGCTCAACAATGAAAGGGAGAGGCATCGTAACTTCGACCCGGACGTCGCCGGGTGGGGCTGGATTGGCAAGCCATCAATTACGAGAGAGAAGGCGCTTTTGTGCAACGAAAACTGCTGCTTCGCGAACGAAGTTTGTCAAAACTCCAATCTGCATGGTTAGACTGTCTGACGATATAATGCTGATTCTTTAATTCAATCATTCTTTCATTATTTGATCTTCGAGTCGAATTTCTAAATTAATTTCATTCAATCTCTACCACATTCAAACCAAAGCAACCACTTTTTCAATTGCATGCTAAAACTTCGACAAAAATCTACAGGGCTCAAGTATGTTGGCAAAACTCCTGGACACTACTTTGAGAGAATATTCTTCGGCATCTTCTTCTTACTCGGGATACTAGCGTCTGTGTACCTGATTCTGGAGGCGGTGAAGAAGTACCGAGACTCCCCGACGTTTGTCGCTTTTCGAGAGAAAGATGTCAAAATCGAGCACATACCGTTCCCGGCGATTACGATCTGCACTGTCAGCAATGTAAGCAAGAGGAAGGCCTTGCAAATCATCAAGTAAGTTTATCATTAGCTAATTAAGTAATTACTAACTGCCGTCGATTCATCTAATCAATAATTTCTGTCTTGGCTTAACAAAAAGTGAGGGCCTGAAAACAAACCAACTGTCCGAGAAGGCAACAGAAGATCTCGAATTTCTGGATAACATTTGCGAAACCACGACCTCAGGCTTTACATCCAAGTACGTGAGTAACGATAGTTTTATCCAGAATCTTCTCGATGCCACGTTTCTAGACTTTCGGGCGGAAGGAAGGCTAGACAAAGACTTTTTGACGCAATCACCGTACGAGCTGGAGGAGAAGATCTTTAACAACACACAGTCTTGCGAAGAAATGATAATTTTATGTCTTTGGCAAAATAAGCGGCATGATTGTTCCAAGCTGTTTGTCGAAGTCCTGACAGACTACGGCAAGTGCTGTACATTCAATATGGCGCCGGTATCCTTACTGTTTCACAATGAAAAGTAAGTCAGTCACACAACAAAATCAAAAGAAATAAAACGTTCGATCGCAGGGTAGTGAAAACCTTTAAATATTCACAGAATCCATGACAGGATGCCACCTGAATATGTTGACCAATGGAACCAATCCGATTTGAACCTCGAGGCATTGCTAGCAAGTGAGGCGTCAGCCGAAATAAATGGCCTGCCAAGACGCGTAAAACGGGCCGGACTGTACCATGGACTAAGCTTTTTGTTGAACCCCGACGTTGGCGACTATTTTTGCCCAGCTTCAGATTCGTTGGGTTTTCAGGTACGTAGCAAATTAACCAGCCACAGTATCGATTCAAGAACCAACAACCATTAAGTAGAAAACTTAATTAAAATTCCATTTTGTACAACAGTTGCGTGCGGATGTGCCAGTTGTACTCCCACAAGTTGCCGATTTCGGGTATGTAACAAACCTGCGATATATTCTTTGCACTTAAATATGCACTGCAACTAATCTTTTAGGGAAGCGATTTCTCTGAGCACTGAAAACTTTGTGAAAGTGACCGCTGATGTGACCACTGCGGATGAGGAGATCCGGAGCTTAGATCCAGTTCGTAATTTTGCAACATTTGCGATAGACTGCGCTTTTTCACTTGCATGATTTGATTTTAGAAAGTCCGGAATTGCTACTTCGCTGGGGAAAAGACTTTGAAGTATTTCACGAAGTACACGCTGCAAAGCTGCCTAGACGAATGCATGTCAACGTTGATGAATGATACTTGCAAATGTGTCAAATCTTACATGCCGAGTAAGTAATTGCGGCTAAGACTTAATAAGATGACGTATCCGGTCTAAAAAAAATCTCGTAATAGAGAATGACGACCTAGAGATCTGTGCCCGTGGAGGGTTGGTCTGTGCGAATGACATACACCAGCAAATAGTAGAACGCAACCTCGCCATCCAGGATTATTGCAGAGATTGCCTTCCAACATGCACGGATTTCAGCTACGGAATCGAAGTAACATCAAGATACATGCGGAACGACATAAATATTTGGGCCAAAACAGTCGAAGACTTAAGCAAGAAGTCAGTCTCTTACAAAATTGCTGTACTTATTACTAATATTCACATTCCATTGCAGAAATGACAGCCAATTTTCGATTGTCCACGTGTACTTCGCTGAGGACTCAACCTACCCAAAAGTTCGGAGGCGGCTGGTTGGAGTAATTACCGTCATTGCTAATATCGGTGGATTGCTGGGTATTTGCCTGGGATTCAGTATTTTGTCGGGCGTCGAGCTTGTGTATCTGCTGATTGTACGAGTGTGCGGCAAATCATGCATTGTCACAAAGATGCTGATAAAGAGGAAGCTGAACAACGACTACAGATTGCGAAACTCGGTAAGTCCGGGCAATGGCTATTCACCTGGCCAACGTAAGATGAAGAGAAATGAATCGAGGAGGATCATCACCACTCAGCCGCTGTCTAATGGTACCTTCAAACATGTGCTGCCGAATTATTTTCTGGATGAAGTCGCGCCAAGATTTGCGACAGGGAACAATCTAAGATATTATTAAAATTTAGATGTAATATGCTTTGGATTTTAATTAGCGTAGGCGTAGAATTAGAATTAGCAATTTCTTGATTGACAGTTTGGTTCCAGCATCTCTTTAGCACGCACGCACAGAGTTCATCATTCAGCCTATTTCACGATTTTTAGTAATCAGCACAGCACAGCAGCGTTGATGCTTCAAGCTATTTAGAAGTTACGACACGAGGCATAAGTGAAATATTTGTTAAGGGCTGTAGGTTACAAAATTTTCTTATTAATAGCAATGATGTACGCAAATGCCATCATATTGTCACTTTTAAAATTTGTTTAAGCACTGACTCACAAATGCTATAACGATGCCGTGCATCGTACACTTGGCTTTAGCTGTAGCTTGTTAGTAAAACATGCCGTAAAAAGTATCCAAGGTCGCGCTGTTTAAAGAGCACAACAATGTGACTGTACCTGTACCTGCTCCTGCACCTGCACTCGACTCTTCTGCGTTCCTCCCTGTGGTACCATGTGCTTAGTGGTTAGCTTGCAGAGCACGACGAGGACGCAATTATTGCGCACACATTTCTGTTAATGCGTTGAATGTTGAAGTTGAAGCTTGGATTTTGTGATGTAAACATTGCAAGGAACTAAAGCAAGTTATGTTTTGTCGTTTATAACGTCAATAATTTACTGTACTGCATTGTGAATTGGAAAGTTGTGCTAAATAAAATAAATCGTGTCTGTCGCTTGTCGTGTCGTGCAGAACCATACTTAAAAAGTCAAATATCACGGTGGAAGACATCCAGTTACTTTCTTCCGTTCTCGTTAAGCAGCAATACAGCGGAAGAGCCTGGTGCTCGATTCGATTATTGTGTGGATTCAAGTACGTTATTACAGGTAGCTGCCAGTTAAAGATGGCGACGAAGTCCAATTTCCTTTCTCCGCATTTCCTACTGCTCTTCGCCATCGCCATAAACGCGGCGTGCACAATCAGCAACGTGTCTGGAGAGAGTTATTATCAGTATCAATCTAACCATTCATACAATACGCAGTGGTATAAAGGGTAAGACGCCAAATCTCAACTCCAGGATTATTACACTGAACAAAACTGAATTCACTCATATTGTATATGTTTGCAGATTGGAGTTTGTTGTTGGCGTAATCTTTGTCATCTTTCTGATGGTGAGCGGCTGTATATTTCTCTGCTACTGTAAACACTGGTGCTGCTTCTACCGACAAGACCAATTCTATTCGGGTGGTAAGTTCTTTGACAAATTCGACTAATGTATTGCCAAATCGTAATGCATGTTTTTTTCCGACTCCTTTAGTGTAAATGAATGCTGAAAATGTGGATACTGATACTGGGTACCATCACCGGTCGTGTTCAAGACTCTAATAGCTTTATCAACGTTTCGAGTTACTGCAATACGAGTTTAGAAATGTAAAGAGACTTGGCATTGACATGTAGTCGGCCATACTGCAAACGTACTGTGACTGTACCCCAAACCAAACCGTACCAACGATCTGTAATCAATTCATGACATTAATGTATACTAAATGTAACAATAGACAAAGATTTACACTTTAATAGATCCTTTTAAATGCGCATATATATAATTAGACTTAATTGTTATTATTGTGTGCAATTTAGGTTAGTGTCTTGCATTTTCTTTGCCTTCAACTTCACCTCGTCTCCGTCCACGTGAAATAAATGTCAAAATACGAAAACTCTGCAAACATCACGTAATCAGAGATTACTCGTTCTATGATTTACGAATGCGATTGCGATCGCACGGAAAACTTACTTTGAATTTAGAAATGTAGCGTACAGGGTTTATTGAACGTATTGTAGAGCACCATTTGGGTCGTTGGCTGGACGAGTCAAGTAGTCACGTTCCACCAAGTTCTTGATTTGGACCTTGAACGGCACGGTACAGACATGGCAGTAATGTAATGTAAACATGCTGGAAGATTGCGACTTAAATGGCATGTTTTACCTCAATGGTTTCGACTTCAGGAAAGTAATGGTACGATTCTTGGCATTGCTGAGCAGTTTGCGAAATAAGTTCTTGGTTACGCAGTTGCTTCTGAGCTTTCATGATTTTAACAATTACAGCTTGAAGTGTAAATGCGCGAGCTCGTTTAATATCTTGTGTGAGCTTTTCCTTTTCTTTGTTGGCCTGAAAAAATGAATTCATTTAATTATGGAGTACGTTTTCATGCTGTGAATGTCGTTGTCTCTTAATGGATGCTCACATCAGTACGCAATTGCATGTTAATTGTGAACTTGCGTTTTCTTGACCGAAACGTGTCGTCGATTCTGACAAGAGCCTCGGTTCCAATCTCCTGCGTACTCTTAATGAAGTCTTGAATTTCTTGAATGCGCTTTTTGCCTTCATTGGGTGGAGGTAACTTGGGGATGCCAGGAATTGTCAACAGTTGGTAATGTATCAAGTTAACCACCAGTTGCACAATTTTGTCCATCTCAAGATTGGTATGCAAAGCCAATTCTTCCAATTTGTGCTGATCAGCATCGTTGTAAAGTAAAAGAATCGTCATTTCATACGTCGACACTGAAATGTTGTATATGCCAGATTTGGCATTGTATTTCAATTCTCCTCCAGCCCTGTACGGAAGCCACTGTAGTTTTTTCGCCGGATATTTGTTACAGTAGTAGGACGAGAATGCAGATATTGGTTCAGTAAACTGTCAAGAATAGACAAGGTGTGCCAAGTGTTGTGAAACGTCCGTGCTTGATGAGAAAACTTACAATTTCGGGAAACGTAAATGAGGGTTTTGGATTCTTCGGGTCGGGGCTATCGATATGACAATCCCAAGAAGCTGATGCCAAAACATACACGTGGAAGTTGAACCCATAGTTGACCACGGATACTTGAGCAAACTCGGCGCTGTACGTCTTCGAAAGATGCACAGTGTCCTGAAAACATTGCAGCAGAGTGCGACTTGCATTGCAAGTATTCCACACAAGAAGTAATACATAGCTTGCTTACGTGGTACATTTGTTGTAGTTTCCTGGTGAAATCTCTGCTGAATGGCTCTGCCAACTCCTTGATGAACGATTCTTCCATTTCATGACTGTAGGACTGATCCCACAACAATCTGTTCCCATAATTGTGCTTCAAGAATCGTCCCAGTAAATCTTTGTCTTTGATCATTGGAATAATTTGGAGCTGCATTCAAAATAGAAATGAACCAATTATCACGTAAGTAATTACGGAATGAGCCTTCTAAAGGGCATAAAGGGCATGGTACGAACTTCTTACAATGTCTTTCAATTTGAGCTTCACTTCGTCTTCTGTTAGTTTACCGGCACTGGTACCACTCTTGAAATTATTTCCCAAGACTCTGTGCACATACTCGGCCAACAATTTCGGGACAAAGTCGAAGCTAGAAAGTATCATTTCAAATTAGTGCCTCGTTATCTGAGGATTTTGCCATGATAATATACCTTCCGTTCTGTGCATTAATGAAATTTATGCATGATCTGTCCATTGCCACTCTGAAGTCCTGCGTATCTTCAAAATACTCCGTCACAATGCCTTTGTACTCATTAATGAAGCGGGTCAGTTCGGTGCAGAAATGCACGGGATGCTAGAAATTACAGCAACGATATGAATGAATGATGGAAAGTATGACATTATATCAGAAAATTCTGACGTAAAATATACCCACCTTCGGGACGCTACTAAATTTTACAACGGCGATTTGCGCAAGGAGGTCTTGGAATCTAGTAGCCATTTTCTGCACCTCCCCTGGTGAGATTCTTTTGATTATGTCATAAAAGCCCTTCAAGCCGACTACATCCTTTCTTTCCAGAAGGTTCTCGAAAACAGTGTAAAGCAAATCCACATTGTTCAAGACAAGGGCCTATGAAAGGGACATGTGACTGACGTGACTAAGTTTAAGTTAATTCACATCATAGAGATTAATTACCTCAATGCAAACTCGAACCACTTTACTCAACGTACTTCCATGCAGCATGCGTTGAACTCTTGTCTCCTCTTGACGAATGATACTTTCGATCTGGTACAAAGTATTGAGCAAAATGTGAAAATTTTTCTCAGAGGGAGTTCGAAGAGATTTAGCCTGCTACCTTTAGAATAGACTTTTTCGGATCGCCAGCATTTAAAATTTTATGCAGTCTTGAAGCGTAGTACTCTCGCGTGACTTCCAGAAACAGACCCTCAAAATTCTGGCAATAAATAAACAGGTGCAGGCCGCTGGTTGAACTTTCATACAGTGAACCTTTCAAAATGCATTGAAAAAACTACTCACAATGAGCAAATCAATCAAAATCTTTGCGTAAAGACACACCGATGTCAATGAAGGATTTTAGGACTTCTTTAATCTCGTCAGTGAAGGAGAATTGAGCTTTCTTTGAAGTTCGATCGTTATAAATAATTTCCAAGATTGAACTGGTGACCTGAAATATTTAAGAAACGCCAACGTCAAAAATTACATCATCAACCGAAGGTAATTATTGAAGTAGTACCTTGTCCTTCAATGCATTAAATAAAATGTCACGCCAGGTACAGAGTGCCAACTCAAAAATGTCACGCAGTCCCTTTTCTTTGACGAGCGCTTGCTCAGTAATCCAGGCTCTGTACGGGATAAGATTTCAGTCATTACCTTGTCCAAGTAAAAACTACACTGTAGTCTAGCAAACTTACCTGTTCAAGTATGTGCAAATTCCATCAAGCAGCTTGCTACTGGTCTTAAAGTCATGAAACTGCTTCGAGTAAAACAAGAGAACTTCCTTGTTGTCCGTGATTTGCTCTCCGATATTCGCAATCTTATGCAAATGTGTCTCCATGAACGTTGTAATGCGGGCGTAGAGTTCTCGCGGAAGTTTTGACGTTGCTTGGCCGTAACGATACAGGCTCCGGTTATGAACTGGAGGAGTCAACAGACACAAATTGTGAACTTTTCTGCAGACGAATCAAAAAGCTATCAGTGTCTTGTAAAGCTAAGTCAAAACCAACGAAGAACGCATTTTCTTACGTGTAAAGTTCCATGTACGTAGTTTTCTGTGGCATAATACGATCCTCCGACGGTACAAATGTCTCACGGAGAAACTGATCCAATTTCTGCCACAGTTCAGTCAGTGCAATATCACAGTTGGGTTCCTCTTGAGCTTGAGCTTCATTTTGGTTGACACTAAGCTGAGAGAACATGATGCGACAGCTTCCTTTCTTCTTAGCAATACCGCCATGTCGCTTGTCCACTGACGTCAGCGGGATAGAGGACGCCATTTAACGAGATCCAACGCCGCTTTGTGCAGGAGAAACTTAACTTTGGTTCGTTACAGGTTTTTATACGCAATGTCAATTGGCGCTTTCAAACTTAGCTCACCCAACCTCCATAAGAAAAATTTTCCAGATTGAAACGATCGAATTTTGGATCATCCGAAATTCCGAGCGTTCCGTTTCGGTTTTTTCAAGGTCAAAAAAGAACAAACAGAAAAATGCAGATTCAAACAAGAGGGTCATAACAACTTGAAGGTCTCTTAATTTCAACTCGTCTTGATCATTCATTGGCTAAAAAGCTACTTTTAGACAAATACCGTCATTTTTGGGTTAAAATCAAGAATTTCAAAAATTCAAGTAAAGTAAAGTGTAAAGTTTTGAAATCTTGGTGGACGCATCAGGTCCCAATTTGTGATTCGACCTGTCTTGGTCTTGTCATGATGAGATTATAAATCAAATTTTTATTAATAACTTAAGGCCTTGGCTTCCTTGAATACGAGCCAAGTCGTAGTGTAGGATATCAGAATTATACACTGGGCTATTCACTCTAACAATATGGTAATTATACATAAATTTGACACTATTAATCAACGCAATAATGCATGATTCATATTTTTAGGGCTGTTGCTTTGACTTCTGACTGTGACTCAAATACTCTTAGCCCCATTACGAGCTGACACAAGTATTTAACACGAATACCAGACAATAAAATGACGTAAGTCATGAATTCATTAAATCGACATGGCTGAAATTAAACTCTCATCACAGTTGCACAATACAATGGACCATAAGCAAATTGAACGTGAATTTTCTGAAGATGCTTGCAAAAAATGACTCGTAAAGATTCCAACCTCAGCCAGCACATACTGGGATCGGATTAAACTGGATGGAAGCGCGCAAGGCACTAATGAATTGATGTTGACGCTGTCGATGAGTTCATTTCGGACAAATGTTGACTAATCATTCCAGTGAAGTGACTTAATTTTTTTGCTAGACAAGTACAAATGGCGAATGTAAAATGCAAATTATATGTACAAGGTTAGATATAATAAATTCGTAGTGTCATCATCAAAAAGTGTACTGTTAAACCTTCTCCGTTCTTCATCAGCACCTAAATTTTAGTGTTTTGCTTGACCATATTTACGCTAAACAGCTAAGTCAAGCCAATGTGTCCGCTCATGACTCACCTTTCAAATACATACATACAAGTCAAGCCATACCGCACAAATATCCACATCACATTTGGCTTTCTGAATTTCTGAACTTTCTTATGCGAAATGCGAAGTTCAGTGTGCTGTTTATGTTTACGGTTTACTACTTTGAACGCGTAGAGTGAACTGCGTCGTCCAGAGCCACTTTGCCTGAGGTGATTCTTGTACTTCGTAACCGTAACCTGCTGAGGGATATTATGTAATATGTATGAAAACGTTTAAGTTCCAATATGCACGTGGCCTGGCGTGAAATTCACCACAGAAGACAGAATCGCATTTTCGCTTCGCCGAGTTCATGCACTCCGCCCGCCGGAGACAAGAACGAATGTACAAATGCGAAGGTGGACGTGTTCACGACAATAAACTCCACAAACTATATTGTACATCATTATTGTGATCGCTCTGATTACTATTTTGCATCTAAACTACTGCACTTCTGCTGCCATGAATCGACCAACCCCTTTGCTATTTTGCCTTGTGTTTGCAACAATGATGGAGTGAAATCTTTCGTTCACTTCCATCTTTGAAAGCCGAAAGCCAAGACCATTGCATAATTTCTAGACCATTTCATTACATACACAAGACACAAGAGAAAACACTCTCAACTCGGATTTTTTATGAGAAAGTGCATTCACATTTCGCATCCTCAGTCTGGGGGCATTGCGTTTCATTGCCTTGTGCTGATCTTGTGTCTTGTATGTCTTGGACTTGCATTGTTACTGTGCCAGCGGCCAGGCAGTAACCAGACGAGCTTTGCAACTCATTGTTACTGGTGCAGACGATGATGTTGATGCTGACTTGTGCTTTTGACTCTTCGCTTCCTCCTTATCATAATCACTATGATGGCGATTATAAATGATGATGGCCGACAGCGCAGCGTAGTTAAAGATTTGAGAATTTATCATCTGTTTTCTCTTCTTCATCCCACACAATGTGCGTAATGAAAATGCAAATGTGTAACGAGAGAGATATGATTAACCATTTCATGTTACTGTTTAGTTGTTCACCGGGTTCATCGGTGCATAGAACCGTCATTGTCATTCACAACAATCCAGCAGCAGCGTCGACAGCACAGAGGCAGCAAAATAAAATGGTACATGTTGGCTAAATGAAGTTTCTGCTGCTTCATTTAAAATACTGACTGAATTTTGCCGTGTACAGAGAATGGAATGCGTTTTCTCTTTAATAAATTTCAATAATAATTTTCATACAAAACGTAAACAAAAACGGGAATGCGAACAGAATTGGAAAATGCACATCACACGGCATTGAATCCAATTGTTCACATTTGCAACTCGCGTATGGCTTACAGAAATGATGTAATGCCCTGCCTGAGCCAGACCAGCTTCACAGCACAGCTCACAGCGTGAGCAATGGGAATATCATAGCAAAAAAGACTGAATCACATTCGCGAATGCTTCAAATTTGTGAACAACCGAGCGAGGGATGATGCGACCAACGCTCGAGGTGGTGGCTCGCTGTGCTGTTGTTGCTGGGTTGTATGTAATGAAATGAAATGTGGTTGTAATGCAGGTAACGTAATGCGAGTCTTCATGTAACCAAGTGAGAAATGAATAGCGAGTTCGAGCTAAATGCAATGCTAATGCATGTAAGTTTGTTAAAGGGGCTCGCAGTCGTAAGCACCGATCTTCAGTTTCATGAGGACTAAAGTTGTTCTGTTCAGTCTTTAGTTTGATTTTGCACTTGAAAGAAGTCGCCGATCTGTATCTGCAGCAGGCACGCATGGCGAGCCCATAAAGGCTCATCTGCTCGTGTCGTCCATAACCAATTTGTACAAGGACACTTTCTAATTAATTCTGCTCTGCAAACATTTCCCGTATATTGAGGTACGAGGTACTTTTCGAGGTACGTGCCACGTGTGCCTGTCTCCAATTCGTAGGAAACGATTAAACCGGTCGATTATTAAATCAGGCAGTGACTTTAAACTGAATTGATTTGATTTAATACTGTGCAGCCGTGACTTGCCAGTTGACAGGATTTGTGCTAGAGCCGAGCAGTCACTGAGATTGAAGCGGAAGTAATGGCCACTCAACAGCAACAGAAGGTTGGGGCTAGGAGCGGGCACGGTGCGGAGTCTCCCCATCCACCAGGTAAATAAACGTAATTACTCGTAGCGCTGTTGTCTCATGTTTCTGCCAGCAGCAATATTCTGCACGTATCACGCATGCATTTCTTCTGACAGTGTTTTCCCAATTCCTCCATCTGTATACATCTTCACTTCAATATTTGTTTAGCCTGCATTGTTCCTCTGCCTTGTTTGCGGAAATGCAATAACAACAAATGACACCTAGCTGCAATCGCAAATTCACAATGCGATAGTTTGTCTCGTGTATACTTACGAGCAATAATGATTCTAATTATTTCCATAATCCATAATCTTTCGACGCATCATCTTCAATCAGCATTAACTCGTACATGAACCATAAACAAAACTTTAATTAGCGCATAAACTAATCGTAATGCTGCATTACTCGTATGTGCCATATGCATGTTGCGTCGTCTGCATTCACATTTCACAGTCGCACTGCACGGCTCACTGTGTAAGAGAAATGAAATAATGGCTTTTGTAATTAAGCTTGACATTTCATTTCGATGCGATGCGTACAGTCATCGCACGCACAGACGCACATGAAGATACAAGGGCATAGTAGCGATTTATGTATGTTTTGAGGATTGGGTGTAAACGTGTAAAATGCCTTGAAATTACGCAACGTGATGTTGATTCTGCGTGTGTGATGCATTTCGAGTCTGGTTTAGTACTTCGTTTGTTGAATGGAATTCTGAAGCATTCAAGTATCGACCAGCAAATGTGGCAAGAAGAGCTGACAATTAAGAGTCAGTCTGGAACTCTGTCACTGAGTCATTCGTGTGCCCGCACCCGGTGAGGCCGTAACTCACATTCTGAAAGGATTCCTTTAGCATCAAGCATTTAACGCATTCAATTCATTCGCCGCAATCAGTTTGAGAAATATCACTGAAATGTTTACTGTCATCAAATTCCAATTAGGCTGTTGCTGCTCCTACTGATGGGTGCTTCCCGTTCGCCTTTTCGCTACCGCATTTGATCAGCATGCCACAGCATGCCACATACTTGCAAACTCACACCATTCAAGTCAGTCAATGTACTTCAACTTAAAGTATTTCAAGGCTAAACTGTTATTACACTAGAAACTACATGTTCTTCACTCGGGTCGACTCTAAGCATTTAGAATTCTGCACGACGGCACCGCACCGCACATGTTTGCTATTTGCTTGACTTATTGAAGAAGCCGTGTCATGAGACGAGCATTTAATTTATTTATACCATTTCAATAACAAAAGGGGGGATTAAATCAAC
The DNA here is from genome assembly GCA_009869945.1 of Mesaphorura yosii. Classification (NCBI taxonomy): domain Eukaryota; kingdom Metazoa; phylum Arthropoda; class Collembola; order Poduromorpha; family Tullbergiidae; genus Mesaphorura; species Mesaphorura yosii. The sequence continues at coordinate 308,112 of WIXG01000039.1, forward strand.
AATGTGGCCAGCAGCATAGCGAGCACGTCACACGCTGTTTGCGATGTGATGCAAAATAAAAATTTATCCGCGTTCCATCCTCTGATTCTCCGCTTGTGCTTGCTCAGCGATCAGCAAAAAGACAATTTTCGCTTCGTAAAGCTGTCCACCCACTCTACGGTTCGTGAACATGAGCACAGGACATGAAAATCGTGCGCGGAAGGACACTTGAAAAACCATATTCGTGAAGTTCAAACTTCAGACGGCAATTCAATGTCAAATGCAATGTTCCGACAAGTTCGTAATTATCTTGTTAAGATTTTAATGAGAACTGACTCCGGGCTGAAGAAATCAGCACCGCGACGGTTGTGCAATTCTTCTTATCTAAATTAATCGTCGCGTCAACTATGAGATTCTAAAACCTGGCCTGGCATGTGCCTAGGCTGAGTTGGCCCGGACTACTTACCGCATTGGAATGACGTGCTACGGAATTAAGCGGACCCAACAGCATGTATCGTTTCCCATTCATCAAACTTCTTTCCAATCATATTAAAAACTCGGCCTCATTTTCAAGTGGCAGTAGCTCAGTTGAAGCTCACGCATCTACGCACAATGCAGATTGTCGAGCAGAGTAGACTAATTCACTAACTCAAGCACTTGCGATTGTTTGACTTCATGAACAAATGGAACAGGCCAGACACACGCAGGTCGGTCCGCAGGCCCGATTTTGTGCTGTGCTGCGTTACATGTGGATAGGATTTTATTCGGCTATAATTCGTAATTGACATTCGCATCGTGCTGTTCTGAAGAAGCTGGGCACACACGCACCAGGCACGCACGAACGTAAAACGATCAGTGAATTAGTAGGTTTGTGTTTCACATTTTGTGCGTGTGATCGCTTGCTGGTTTTGCGAGGAATTAGCATTGAGATGGAAGTCGATATTAATAAATCACACCGGCAATCAGCAGGTACCTGGTGAATGCCTGCCTGCATCAGCAGCAGCGGCATAGTTAACAGCCCATTGTTTAATGTGAATAAGAAAGTGCGAAAACAAAGCTGGTCGGTCGTTTCGTCATCGCAATCAGCATCGACATGTGTCTGATAATTGGAGTCGCTCTTAAGTTAGCAGGCGCCGGGCGCAAACAGATTGTAAATGAATTCCTCATATGGAAGTTGAAGATACACGATTCACAATAACTCTTATGTTTAAACTTTTAACGTAACTCAAGAGTACCGTACTTTTAAACCATGCACCGCAATTGCAATTTAATCCTTCCACTTTCCACATGCTACACAATTCTAGCTCACGCTTTTGCAATGCAAAATGCAATGAAACCGTGGACGAATACATCAAAACTCATTTTAAACATGAAATTAATCGATAATACGAGTATGAGCATACAATGCAGGAGAATGAGACTGCTCTTAAAACAATGGTCGAAGCAATTCCCAAGTGAGACATCATCCAAGTCAAGCCCGATGCAATTGTCAGGAAAATCCTTGTAAAAGGCCTCATCCGTACGAATGCACGCATGCATTCGCCTCAAGGCAAAGGAATGCAGGCCACACCTCTTCTGCACTGTCCACAGAACGAACATGGGCTCCTCATGAAAGGAGATTGTACTTTTCCAAACGCTACGCATGCCTTCAAAGGTCACGCGAAACAAACGAACCGTGCTTAGAAGCACAATATCCAGGCATATCATGTCGAAATAGGACAAGCCTATGGAAGCGTATGCAATGCATGTATCATGATTTTTGATTTGTTGTAATAAAAAGTAGACTTTTGTACTAAGAGTCGTGTGTACCACGTTTAGTGGCTATGAATAAAAGTGGTTTGTATCAAATGGTTTTGAATTAAATATATGTACACCAATGCAGCGAAATTCTGGTATCTGCTTTCACAATTATATGCTCTGCTATTTCTAATCGCATGGTGTCTTATTGCATGCAATTTTAGAACGACCAAAGACGCCCACAATGAGATCACGAATCGACGAGAAGAATGCACTGAGAACGCTGAACGATCGGCTCGCTTCGATGCTCGACAAAAAGTCGGCTTTGGAAGACGAAAATTCGCTTTTGGCTAAAGAGGTTAGTTACTAATTAAAGACGGCGTGACTGCGACTGACTTCGATTCTTTCGAAATGAGACAACAATGACCACAATCTCACATCACATGACTGGCTGCTCTACTCTTAACTCGCAAATGAAGTAATCGCCACTTAAATAGTAGCCTGGCCTAATTGAATGAAGGTCCATTCTAATTTTGTACAATCGGGGAATGTGCAACGAATTATTTAAACCAATATTGACCAATTGACTATTTGGCTATTATTAGCACTGACAGATGACGGAGTTGTAATGCAATAAAGTTAAGTAAATACGCGAGTCGAGAACCATCCCAAGTTGAAATTCAAGGACACATTTTGCGTTTGTGCGTTATTGGACGTTCATACGCTAAACTAAATAGAGATCTAAACTTTATTAAGAAGCTTAACCTGACTGCTTGGCGTTTTGCACTAGACAGACCGTTTTAAACAGACTGCTATAGGAAATGATAACCTGATCTGGCTGATATACTTTGTACTTTTAGTTGGTGACTGAGAGAGAAAACACAATCTCAACACTCACGCTGCTTCAGGAGACGTACAACACTGAGCTGGCTGATTTAAGAAATCAGTTGCAAGATTGTGATAAGGAACGTGCTAAATTGAAACTGGCAGCTGGCAAATTACAGAAAGATCTGGAGGACGCGAACAACAAGTAAATGCCAATTATAAGAGGAGAAACTGAAACTGGGAATCGCCACGAAATGAATGTCATGTCATCGTCATGTTATGTGTGCTTTTCTTGTTGCAGGTTGGACAAAAAGGGAAAAGAGTGCTTCACTCTGAAAGACAAACTGACACAAGCTCAAGATGAGCTTAACAATCTCTTCACTGCCCTACAAAAGTCAAACTCAGACAAGGACAAGCTCCTGGCTGACCGAAAGGTACTGGAATCTATTCTTAATCCATACTTAATGAGTTCGAATGATGGTCTTATAATTTGACTGCGGGTTCACAGGAGCTGCAAGATGAAATCGAACGTCTGATGCGTGATGTCGATGAACTTAATCGTAATCTCGAGATCGAATGCATGAAAAAGATTGATTTACAAAATCAAATGGACAGTCGCGAGGAAGACTTCACTGTAAAGAAGCAGATTTATGAGCAGGAGATCACAAATATTAAATCTCACCGCGACGTTGAAATGCAAGAAATGGACGGACGACTGAAGAAGGTAAATAGGATCGTTTCATTAGTTTGGCAACTGTAATGAATTCTATTATCGCAGGAGTACGAGTCCAAATTGGAAAATGACCTGCAACAACTGCGCCAGGAATTCGAGAACCAGGCGGCTCGTAACCGCGATGCACAAGATGCACTCTTCAAACAAAGGGAAGACGATCTAAAGGCACAAATCGCCTGGCTGAAGAACGCGATTGAGGAGCGTACACGAGAACTTAACAATGTTACCGATCAAGCAAACGCTGCCCTGCAAAAGTTGTCAACTCTCGAGGGCGAGAATTACGGGTTGCAGCAAATCATCCGCGAGCTGGAGAAGAAGCTGGCCTCAGATCGCGAGAATTATCTGCGAGATCTGAAGAACAAGGAGCAGGAGAACGAGGGACTTCGAGGTGACAAGGAGATCCTGATTCAAGAGTATCAGGACTTGTGGGATACCAAAGTTGCACTTGACAATGAAATCGCTACTTATCACATGCTACTGGAGGGCGAAGAACGCCGGTAAGGCTCTAAAAACGCGTACATTGGAAGATAATTGAAAACCTTTCCAGCGTCACTAAATTGTTAAATGTTTTCATTCAGATTGGCCTCCCTGAACGAAAGATTCGACCCAAAGACCAGAAGGACCACCTCCAGTGAATCAAAATCGTTCCAGAAAGTTCGAACATCGAACACACGAGTTTAAAATCCATTGCTAAGTATATATAACAAATCAGTGCAGTAATTTTTGCGGGGATAAGTTGGCTAGGCTGAGTTTATCAATTAATAATTTTGCAGCACAAAGAATTTTATTCAAGCCCAGGGGATTCGAGGTTTAGCTCTTTGGATAAGATGTTGATTAAATGTTTAACCAAGGGACCGACTGCGTTTACGAAGCGTTGAATCGAAATGGTGCACACGACTGCCATTTCTACGTTCTTTTAATTTCTTTTGAAAATAATGAACCAAATAATAGTTTTTGGTTGTCAATGAATTCGTTAAGCTAGAGTTAAGAAACCAGACAGATAAATGCCATGTAAGTCTAAGCTTACGTTTAATTTACCCGGCTGACTTTCATTAGTTGAATTAAGTACTGAGCTAATTTAGAAGCAATTCGATCGCCAAGCCAGCACTCCAGTTGTACAAACGAATGCTGGGCCGAGACTGTAAGCGTGTGTGCCTGAGTTGTATTCCTGACCATGAATTGACGGCACTCAACGACTCATTTGAACACGTGCTCCTAGTGCCTCGGGCTTTCGGGCTCCTATCGTAGGTAAGCATATGCTCCTTGCGCTGAGGCTTCCCTTCCCAACAGTGAAAGATCAAGGACTTGGTGTGAGTAGAGCGAGTGCCAGTCTCTGGGAGTTGCACATTCCATTGTCCTATTGGCTAACTTGGAACTTGATTAAGGTAGACTTATGTGGACGTAATTAGTACGGTAGCTTCATTATTAAAGCTTATACAGTTTGGTAGGGCTATTACTAGTTGCACTGCAAAGCTACCAAAGATTACTTCAAAGCTATCACCTCTGACCTTTTATACTTGTATAGATTACTGAATTACTGCATTATAAATAATGTTAATGGTAGTTTGAAATAAACTCGAAAATCTCTCTCGTGTACTTGGACTTCGACGGTCGGCCAGAAAGAAAGTCAAGCGAATTAATGCATTACAGCAGAACACAAATGCCCGGAAACGATAAACCACTAAAAGTAAGAGAAAAGGAAGTTGTTTTCACTTTGTTGGAGAATGACCTGTCATGTTTTCTTTTCGCGCAGTAACTACCGCGTTAGGCGTTAACTACATCAAAGATGCTTCAAAGTTATAGGAGCTCAATACTCCATGAGCCATGAGCAATAATCTCCCTAAGAACGACTTTAACTCAATCCTAGCAGGGTCCGTCCAGCTCTCAAGCTTTCGGCGCTGTTTGTTCGTAATTTCATGCAAAGACAGCAGCAGGCATTGTGTCGAATTCAAGTCGTGCGCGTGGCGCGATCACGACTTCATTTTTGAGATGTCCAGCTTGAAAACTCGATGAGAGCCGGTGAGTTTGCTTAATGAATTGCATCTGGGTCATTTCACTTGATGAGCGAAAACAATTTGAGTGTCGTGTCATCGTAAAATACGTACAACTCAATTAGTTTCACTAATCTTCCTCGACAGCGATGAGGACGACTCGTTTGTCGTTTTCGCATTAAATTACCTCGCAACTGATTGGCGACTCTTTTCTGAATAAATTAGCATTATCCTCAATTCGCACAGAGTTCAAAGGGCTAGCAGCGGCAGCACAAAGCACCTCAATTGAAATTGCAAATTGTTTCCTAATTATTATTTCAATTCCCAAAGTAGCAATGCAATTATTGAAGCCATCAAGTTGGCGCACATCTGCATAAACTACAGACGCGGACATCACATTTTGACAGCGTGCCGTGCCGTATCGTTCCTTGTACCTCTACGAAGAAGTACGTAATTCAGTAATTGTATTTGATAGCTTTATGCCTGCCGACTGTCTGCGCCTAGCTACAACCATCATTTGGCACAAACTGTTGAAAATTAGCCCCAAATTGGAGTAGCGACCATTTCGCATCATTTTCTCTACATCTGCGAGATATTTCTTCGTCTTGAGAACGAACCCAAGATAGATACTGCTCAAGAACAGTTGGTGACTGTAGTGGACGATGGACTTGAATTATCCTTCATTACCCTTCAATTTCACAACGCATGAATTCTTCCCACAGTGATAATGAGCGAGGTGAGTCGGCGAGTGAGGCATCTTCGCTGTCAACCTCAATTCCAATTCCCCACCGTCGCGCTCACGCTGCCTTTTACGATTGTCGTCAACGATCGAATGACCAAGACCAATGAACACTTGACGAGAGTCTCACTCGAAAGCAACCACAATTGACGATTGCATCGTCGAGATTATTATTCCCAGTTCTTCTCGAACTGATTGCGGACATCTGACCATCAAATTAAGATTATTTTGAACAATATTCGGTTTTCAGCCTCCAAACATTGGTCGTTGTGGCCAACTAAGATGTTTTCTGCGCCGCCATTCTACGAGGAGAATTGAAGCTGAACGTTTAAAGCTCACACCTCATTCATGTGGTTAAGATTTTCAAAATTCTTTCTTTACTTGGTCTCATCATGGTCGCGGTCACCGCATTTCCAACGAAAACTCGCACATCGCACTCGTATTCGCGTTCGCGCTAATTGAATTGACCTACATAGCAGGTCGACCGGCGTAAAATTTCATTCATTCGAGTAAAGAGAGATTGGGGATCATCCTTCGATATTAAAGCCATCAAGGCGGATCATTGCCTTATGAGCATTATGCATTATGAGTATGATTTACGCGGATGAGTGATCTTATATGGCCACTCCACGACGCGCTACGTCATGTTAAAGCTATCATGCATGATGCACTGCACTCGAAAATATCAATTCAAATCATACTGCACTGCATTTTTGGTACAAATTAGCGCATCACGCTCGTGATAATTGAGATTATGAGCAGATGAGTTTCTCTCGAGCAAAGAATTAGCCAAAAAGTATTGATTTGAGCAAGTACATTGTTTTTGCCCCAATTATGGCCTGGCGCTATGCTTTATGCTCGTTCTGCCCCATTCATTTCGTGTTTCGCGAATTTCGACGTGCATTGAAAATGCGAATTTGAGTCATCCGCGTGTAATGGCGATAGTGATAGCGATGGTGATGAGATTCGACACTGTTCATAATCTGCTTTCCATCTCCACGCATTGTTTTTGAGGCAGAGGAGATAATAACGTTATTAATCTCTCCCTTCATACCGTGTGCCCGTGTCGAGTTTCACTGAGAATAGCGATGATAAATGATAAATTGAACATTGTTGGGAATTCGCGACACTTGCTTGCTATTCGCACTGGTCCATTCGTAACGCAACTCGCACTGCTCTTGTACAAAGGCAAGGCAGTGCAGATTCACGGTATTAAAAGTGGAGCATCACATCACAGATAACACCATAGGATAAGCTAACAATAATATTACAACTTCCTCTTATTAGAACCGGAACCAACCAGCGCTGCAGAGTTTGACAGGTGTATTGACTTCTACTAACTCCGTCGACTCCATAATTCAATTTTCACGACGCCTTGCCTTTTGAAAGGCGCAGCAACAGCGGAACTGAGCACGGACAACAGAATGACGGCACGTAGCTCAGTTTGGACTCGCTTTCGCTTCACATACGGGACCACATCCAAGAGTTCAACCATCAATCAACACCATCTATAGTTCACTTGGTCTGATTTATGCATAAATCCTAGTAAAAGTCAACGGATTGAGGCTCAGTTGGGGCGAAAGTTCATGACAGTAGTGTAAAATATCATTTATCATTACACAGTAGCACAGCAAATTCACATTTTTCGTGAATAACCTTAAATTTTCGAATTAGTAAGATATACACACAAATTAGTAAATTAGTGACAAATAACTTGCAGCAATCTAATCGAGCTGGTGTGAAAGTTCCGCTCACGCGTGTCGGTTGTCACTGTCGCCGCCGTCATGTGTTGTCAATTGTTCGTAAAGTACATGCATTAAGCACATTACATTCACAGCCGATGCGTCATCATCGTCAGTGTCATCACGAATATTGCATTACCCAAATTGATTTTGCATTCATAATTCATAATTTATCACAATTTCGACAAGTGGCCTTTCACATACAATACAAGTGCAAAGAATGTAGAAATCTGCAAATAGCAAATGCATTCAGACACGGTGATAAAATCAGTTTCAGTTTCAACTGCATCTGCTGATCTGCTCTAGAATGTAGCAGCAGGTTGCATTTCTGTTTTCTCTCGCCGCGCCGCGTCGGCCCTAAAATTGCACGTTATTATTTTGACCTCATTCTGAGTCGAATCGAGATACGTGGCACTGGCAAGAGATTCGCAAGGGCTTGAGTATAACTTTCAGCCAATTAAAAGTTAGCAGCCACGGATGTGATTAATTACCGTTGAGATGATTGGTGAAATGAAGTAACTTAATGATCTCGCAGTTAATTAATTACGATAATAGTAATAGCAGTAATTGTGAGTTTGCAGTTTATTTTCGTCGCAGGCCAAGCACAGCGTGCGAGATCATTTTCAACTAGCTTTTATTTGGCTTTAACTTCGATTACACGAGAGCTGTATTTTGTGCATTTTGGATCATGTTTGAGAAATGCCATACAGAACTTTCATTTTTCAGCTTAAAAAGACCGCGGATTACAAGATACATAGTCCAGGCTCGAGGTATCATAAGGTTGACTTTGTTGAAGATATTTGCATTCAAATTTTATTGAAATAATTATTGCATAACAGTGCCATCAGAATTTACATTTGCATTTCACATTTTTACACAATAGCAATCAAATAATAATTACACGACTGACAATGCAACGAACGGCAAATGGCGTACGACAATCGACTGCATGAATATTTGCATAGATATAAGCTGAAATTACATTACTACTCAATTATCAACATCTCACTTTCATTAGGCGGTCGTCGTGTCGTGACTCTCCTGACGAGGCATGACAAATACTCAGCGCCGCAGCTGAAGCCAGGAGTTCCTGAGCGCTGAGCCGCGTCGCGCCGGGCCACACTGCGTGCTGAATTTTTATTCAATAGTTACAATTTACATTTTTCACACAATTGTACGTTTGGCAATATTTATCACATACTCGAGACTACGACTCCGACTCCCATCTCCAGCATTCATTTACCATCATGTTTGATTGCAATAGCAGGTCTCAGTCGTGAACGTGAAAGTAAAATACTAAATGCGTATTGTGAGTTAATCACAGGCCACGTGCAAGTGCAGTAAAGTAGAGAGTATCGAGGAGAGGACGTGCCTACTGCAGAGATGAATTTGTAATAAATTTTAGCAATCAGATTAGATTATACGGTGAAGTAATTAAAGCCTTCGTTGCAAATTCGATTTTATGTTTGTTTCTTCATCGCGATTCGGTCTGCCGTCTGTAATTTGCATTGAAGGATATAATCAGGAAATGCAGCACGTGAAACGCTTAGCAGAAATGACTTTCCTTGTAAGGCCGACAATTAGCTGGTAGAATTCGTCGAAAAGCGCAGAACGTAAATCTTGTACGTTGCGTCATACTGTAGCACAACTAGAACAGGTGAAATTGTACACCATAATCATTATCTTCAGCTTTAGCACAAAGCAAGTGTAATTGCAATTGTATATCCCAGGATTTACAACAGTGCATTGCTACAGTGCTAATTGCACGGGTCACAATCTGAATGAAATAATTTGTAATGTACACTCCCTGAGTACCAATGATACGAGTACGGTACTAGGAACCATGGTTTGTTCGTCCGTTTGCAGCGATGGCAATTAATTAACAAAACCTTGCCTTGGTTTGTTGCTAATGCTCCGTGCTCAGGGCACATTACGGACATTACATATGCCATTACGGCCACTAGCATAATGTACGTGTTTATGATGCTAACGGTTGACATCTATAAATTCAATTCGATTCCATCAGCGCATGCATGCAAGGCGAAAATGGCATGGGGTTGACGCCTGAAATACAGGGATTCACGCGTGACGACCTGAGCCCGACTGACGACACGACACACGATGTTGATGGAGCACGAATGCCTCGTGCATAATTCAAGGCCAAATTCGAATCTTCTCAGATTACTTCCTGCACCTGCCATACTCGCATGTAATTAGGAAATGAGGAACCATGTAAAAGATGGAAGTGCCAGGGCATGACAATTGCGTGCGCCCATTGTTTACCGTTACTACTCACGATACTTGCATAAATTACGGAGTCATAATTTAAGCTCGAATGTGTACACGCCTGTAAGAAGTTGAATGAAGACAAGCGACTGGAAAATGAATTGACTCCCAAGCGTACTTCAAAAACGTGGTATTGATGGCGTTGACAATATTGAGTTATTGCTGAGAAATGGCAAGGCACGATAAAATTTTGACAGTCCTAGGTTTCCTGTTTGAGCGTGTGGAGAACCAACTAAAATTCAGTTAACATAAAAGGTCAATTTATTAATTTTTCAAAGAAGAATCCTTAATTGTGGGCTTGGCTTTGAAATGAGACGCGGAAAGCGACACAGCCCAACGATTACGATTTAAACGGTACACTTACACGCACGTCGTCGTATCAAGCATATTTCTGTATTTATTGCGTAAAGTACAGTATTTATTGCTCACATACTTTTTGAGCATAAAACAAGAGGAAAACAATGTAATTATGGAAGACATTGAGTTGGCAGGAATTGGATGGAAGTTAACAAGCAAACTAATACGGTGTACTGACGCAGAAATTGGCAGCACGTACTTTTGCGGTGTTTCGTAACCCAAAAAGGATACTCGTTCGCGCTAACTGTAGTTACTACACGTGCTAAATTCAAATTCCCCGAAATTGAGGAACACTGAGTCCGAGACTGCAAGGACAGGGTAAATGATCAAACACGCGGTCGATTAATTGTATTGAGAGAGGAAGTTAAGTCTTTTCATGGCTCATCTCCTTGGATCGATCTAAACTTCGATAATTTGTTCCTACAGGATGCTGGCGGTCGTCATTGTCGTCGTCGTACCTTGCTGTATGATATCGCTGTCACATCACGAATTCTCGATGATGTAACCATTTACAGCTTCATTTTCGTGAGTCTCGAACGTGATCTTCAAACCTGAAAAACAACAATGACCGTTTTACGCTTACAAATCGTTTAAGATTCCTGAAACCAATTTTTCTTTCAAGCATCAAGATTGACGACTTACCGGAAATTTCTCCGTTGCGTTGTCCGTATGCATGCAAATTACGATGGGATTTAGCTTCGGTAAGCAAGCAAAAGTCATGACAGGAAACTCCTCATTACGTGCTGGCATTCAAGAATCAAGAGTTAAGACAGGTTTACTTGCTGTGAAGGAGCAGGGTAGGAGGCAGGTGAAAAATATTTTCCCAGGCTCCGACCCCACGAGTAAGAATTTGTAATTGTATTTCATTTCAAGTCTTGTCGACGGATTTTGGCTACGACTGCGCTGCGCGTTAAGTGCATGAACTCTAAATTGTGTACTGTCACACTAAAAGGTAGTACTGCGTGTACTACCTTTTTTGTAGCAACAATTTGATTAGGGGAGCTGTTTTATTGTTGACTGCTACATGCTACAGATTGTTGTTGCAGGTGCTTCTGACTCAAGTGAAGTCCAAGTCCAAATTCAGTTCGACAACGTACGATATTGTTTTATGTAACGTACCCAATCACACGCACAATCACTGAAATTGAATAACGGGATTGCCGATTGCCAATTGTGGAATTCTTGGTCTTCATTTATTCTCACGAGTATGAGTCCAACTCCTTCTCTGAATTCATTCATGATTGAAAATCTGCATCGCATCACAGTCGCGTCACGTCAGTCGATCAACCAGTCTGCTGGTGCTTGCACTCCCGAGTCCGAGTCTCAAGACGGTGAAATTGACAGATGGAACTGCTGATTTTCGTATTTTGCAATCAGCAATCGCCAAGAAACGCAAACCTTCTCGTGATTAACTTGATTTGAAACTTGATTGGGTTATTAAAATCGAGATCTTATCACGCAACATGTGCGATTGGAGAATCGTCATCTGCTGCTGCGCTGCTGACTAGAAATGTAAAATTGAAAGTCGTTGATGTAAAAGAGGAATCGACGTGATAGACGCGATGAATTAAAACAGGTTCCCTCTACTATCATCTGTAAATCAAGGAAAGTCGTACTTAATTAGGCAACTTTATTAACGGGATTGTTCGCTTGTTAATTCGATTCATTCTCAATCGCTGTCAATGCCAGTGTCAGCCGTATTGCTATTCTGCACTTTGTGCTTGGTATCACGTCTAGTTCATTACGTTATTGATGTTCTGTCACAAGCGGCAATTGTCAACGTCTCAGTGTCAATGTCACATCATGTCAACTTGTCTGGCTTCGCTCAATCTCAAATACATTCTTGTCGAGTCAAGTGTCAGTCTCACACGTCACACCAGTTTTAATGCAACATAATGCGCAGTGCGGAAACTTTCTCAGGCCATGCCATTAAGCGAGTGATTTAATCGTTGTCCAACAAATTGTCAACTCAGGTTTCAATTCTCACGTCAAAAAAACTGCCATGCATTCCCCTGAAATTGGATTCAGTCACTCGAGAAATTCAATTAAATTGTGGACCTATGCTCATGCACTCTTTATTCGTTCAGGCACCTTTGTGGAACCACAGATGTTAAACTTAAGCTACACTGGTAAGCTAGTGCCACAACAATGAACATATTTGCTCGTAATACGTATATGAATAATTGTGTAGCGATACGCATGAACTACCGCACAATCAAAACTCGGACTAGGCTCAAAGGCAAAGGCATTGATTCAAAAATTCGCAACATTTCATGATTGCTATTTGCTACTTGCCAATGCATTGTACACTGCGATTTAAATCCTATTAAAGAACTACATACACGATTCTCCGTGCACTGAGCTGCTTTCTTGGTTTCACACAAAAAGAGTGCCAAAAATGTACATCGCATATTGTTACCATTGTTGACTTGTTCATGCTTTGCTTTGGGCCGCGCTGTATTCTGCTATTATTTCACATTTTTGGGAATCTCAGCGCAGCACAGATGATCTTCATACTCATGAAGTCATGAATCATGATGGTAACCCACTAAACCACTTTATACCTGTGATCAAAGGCTTCAAAAGATGAACTGAGCAAGAACAGTTATTTATGTCATTATGATATGATATGTGGTGTTGATGTCCGCTCCTGAGCCTGAGCCCAAACGCCAAGCCACCGCGGTTCCGCTTCTGTAACTGTGCAATGCGCTTTATTGTGTGTCGTGACAATGCATGCAGGGATTTTAAGATGGATTAACGAGATTCTGTTTTAGGGCATTTTAAGACCCAGAGACAAGCACCCAAGCCGTCGAGCATCAAAACACCAAAAGATTACACGCGAAATCCCAGCGCAGGCTAAAACCGCAGGAAAACGTCAACCAAACACGAGCACACGAGTTTCTAATTTCTCCAACGCGGATTAAGGAAGATGACAAATTATCTTCTGTGGCGTGGGTGCATGCATTTATCAACGCAATTAATCACTCGTTCTTGGACTGGGACTCAATTCTGGTTGGAGCTCGAGCTTGCGGTTGTGGAAGATTATGCTCTTAGCTGTAGCAATTTGGCAATGCGTGTGCTTTGATTTAATGTACTTTAGTTCATTGCCTGTTCCACTTGAATGGTCACAGGAAAAAACATCGAGACTCGAGATGTGTTTCCTGCATGGTACAGTTAAACTGTCGAAAAACAAAAATACGACTGGACTTAATTAAAATACTGAGAAGAAGAAGAAGCAATACGGTAAGAGTGGCCATTCGCCTTGTAGACTGTCAGCGCTGCTGTCCCCTGTCGTTGTTTGCTGTTTTAATTAATGAAAGAACATGTGGGAGCATAATCTGCTTTTGCTTCTGCTTCCCAAATCCCATCGCACAGCCTGACCGTATCAGTTACAAGATCCAAGACAGGCCAAACCCTTCATCTTACAATTCAGCCAGAGTATTACATAATCAACGAAGCATGCTATTTACATTTACCTTACCAAGTTTACAACAACAACACCAGCAGCAGCAGAGCAGTGCTCTTAATCTTTCTATTCTTTCAAGCACCATTGTATGGTAATTTAATACTGCAGCACGATAGAATGGAATAAAATAGAATGCAAATGTAAACAGCAACAATGAACGAACGCGAACTCGAACTCGAGGCTTCTACGACCAAACGTAAACGTACCTGTTGCATCGTTTCATGCTTAGTGGCAACTGTGGCTGTTCACTCCGAAGCCATTGTTGCATTCTGCTCAGAGGACGTCGAGTACCTGCTGCAAGAATGGGTGTAATGATAAATGATGATGATAGAGAAAATTTGAAGGTAGGCAAGAGTTGATCGTGTACTCACATTCATCATCGTACCATTTTGAGTCGAGACGCTGTCTGGTAAATAGCCACCTTCGCTTGGACTCTGACGAACCAACAAACAGGCAACTCAGCAGTATCATCGCCAGTCTCAAAATTGATCATCTAATTCAAGTTGTGTTAACATAAACTAGAGGACCCACAGCCGGAATCGAGGCAGCTCCATTCCGAGAACAAATCGACATCATAAAGCAACATGAACCTTATAACAGATTCGTAGTTTAGGGCAAACTTGAGAGTTTACAAGTGGTGTTTCAGCAGTGTGCCGTTTTGTGCGTGTGCGTGTGAGATAAGATAACCAACTTCGACGAAACCTTGGTCGTATCGTTGTAATTAGCTTTGAGAACTAATTCCGGATTCCTGGATTTGGTCGCCTTTTGATTCTTCTCGCGAAAGGTAAGATCTGAAAAACTCTTTAAAGATGGGGTAATGCTGACGAATAGGTGAGACAAGCTGCTGGCTATTTTCACTTCATATCTCCTGTGACTCAAATTGTTAATCAGAATCTCATCTAAAATATTGCAATCAATCTCCATCTTGGTCTTCTACTTGAAGGCATCCACAAATCCGCGTCGCCGCTGTCGTTTTCGCGCTGGGATTCACACCTTTGTTCATTTTATAGGACTGATCTTATCTTATTGAAAGTTTACAACGTTTACGCTTGAGCTTTTGACGCAACCGTGGCTACGCTGTTCACGGATTTTGACCGAATTCCTTAAAAGTCCTCGCGCACAGTGTTATTGGCGTTGGCGCGTCGAGCACGGCTTTCTAAGCACATTATCGATGTAGAAAGATGAATCTCGAATCTCGCTTATCTGCAATCTACAATCTGCTCAAGCCAAAGACGGCTGGCTGGCCACGCTGACGACGCCACTTCGCTAGTAATGAAGAAGGGATTTCTTTTTTGAATTTTAGAAAATTTTACAGCGCAGATGATTATCATACGTTCACACATCGCCATCGCACATTGCACACTGAAAGCACGAAGTGTAAGTGATACGATAAGAATAAATTTGGACAAAAACTTGGACAAAGAAAAAATTTCAATTTCATTTTTACTTTTACGTCTCGCATTCGCATATCGCATTCGCATTTGTCTTTCTATTTTATGGCACGGCTCGAATCTCGCGAATTATTGTATGTATTTGTAAACTTTGTGATTGTTGCATTGGATTGGATTGCATTGCACGTTGCAGGTGCAGGCTATAATTAAGCATAATTATGGTGACCTAAAAATCGTAAAATACACCATACGAGTAATATGAAAGCAAGTTATCAGCACAGCAGGACCAAATTCGCGTTTGCGTATGTCGTGCGTCAAAAATTTATAATTTGCTATAAGAAACTTAAGAAATGTGGACGCGCGTCTGCGCTTGTTGCGTGGCGTGGACGGTTTCTGTCATTTTGTGCTGTGCCGTGCAGATTTTGACAGTTGACAGTCTTGGTGACAAGTGCGACAGAAATTGAACTCAACGCTGGTCTGGGCGCTTTACTGTACGCAAGGAGAGTCGAATTAGTCGTGGACATATGAAATGTGGACTAGTCTTTTAGTCTTAATTCGATCCACAATTCACACTCACACGTTCTCGAAAGCCCAATTTCATATTTTACAAATGTAGGCTGAACTTAATCGCATATGGTATAGCATTCATTGTTGGAGACAGAGACTTTTGTTACTTGCATTGCTTGGAGCGGTCGGAATCACGGTTCAACTCCCCACATTCACATCTACATTTTACGATTACGCGTACGCGCAGAGCCGCCGAGCTGCCGCAGTGTTACATAATTTTCTCAGGTGAACTCTTGTATTAATGATGGCAGTGGTTGTGACTGCCGTGCAATAAAATAAAGCAAGTGCAGGAATTTTTATTATTACAATTAACTTGTTTCCATTCCTTGATTTGACTGAGCCGCAATTGCAGTCGCTGAGCGCTTAAAAGTAAAGTAAAAAAAACTGAAAACTCCAAACTTTTGAGATTTGAGACTTCGCATCACAACCACTGCGAGCTGAAACAATTTATTTTACAATTTTACTGTTTTACGATTCAGATGATAAGTTTGCACGAATACGAAAGACACGAATGCAATGCCAAGAACGGCATGCCTCGCCTTATTAAGGCAATGGTGCAACGTAGCAATTTGACTGTGCTTTACTCGCTGCTCGACTAACTCGTGAATCGCGATGACCCACACCGACCGACCGACACCACGTCGGTCGGATTACGAAATTCATAATTGAGTTTAAGCTTATACGGTTCGAGTAATCAAGTAATCTTATAAATCATTACGGGAATCGTGGCCCAACATGATCTTGAAGTTTTCAGTTCTCGTCCGCCTGCCGCATGAGTACAAAATAGTTTGCACTTGAAGCCACTCTTTACTCTTGAAATTAAGATCGAATGTTTTGATAAGGCTTGCGGCTCAAGTTCAATACTCCTTCTCCTTCTAGAACAGGACAGAAAACGTCAAACGCAGAAGGCGTTGTTTGGCTTGGTACTTACGG
The DNA here is from genome assembly GCA_009869945.1 of Mesaphorura yosii. Lineage (NCBI taxonomy): Eukaryota > Metazoa > Arthropoda > Collembola > Poduromorpha > Tullbergiidae > Mesaphorura > Mesaphorura yosii. The sequence goes on from WIXG01000039.1 coordinate 324,858, forward strand.
CAGGACTCTGAGCCGAGCACGCTCGACGTGACGTAAATCATGTGCCCTGTGTCAAAACATTTAATTCAGAATGAAAAATTGAGGCACGCACACGAAACGCGGTAAACAAACAGTGCGTCGAGGCTATAATTTTTATAATCAGTTCCGAATGTCGCTTCTCCTTCGGCACGGGACGTCGCGGCACGCCATACCATGCCGCTAAAGACCAAGACTATAAGACCATCATTATTACAAGGTAAAAAGCACTTAAGTGAAATGCGTCCGTAATGAGTTTGAACCTGAACTCGAATGCGAATGCAAACGCAAAGTGCTTCGGAAAAGGAAATCATGCAAGACGGCGAAGACGGCTGCCACTTGAAGATGGGAGATTAAAGGATGTGCGTTATTGGAGGACATTGAACACAGAAAATTATTAATAATTCGTATTTTATTGTTGCGCACCAACATACTCGAATTCTTGCGATTGTTGCGTGTGCGTGGTGTGTTCACAGTAAAATGTTCGCCATGTGATGTCTTCTTCGTCTGTTGTGCCCGTACACGAGTCATTGTTATCATTACTGAATTGTTGTGTTCATTTTTCTGCCTTGCGGAGTCGGAGCAATGCTCAGAAATAGAATTATGATTGCAGACTGGGACAGACGACTACAGCGGAAATTCTGGCACTGGCAATGCGAGAGCAAGCACAAGCGGCAAGAATGGAGCTCCCACTGCTTCGGACACAGACTGCTTGCTCGCATTATTGCTGTTACGTACTGCGCTGATAATGATAATGAGATTTCAAATCTTGCATCTTGCGTCTTACAAACTGCGAACGCAACAATAGCAATGATCTTGCCGCGTACTGATCGGGCGGCCGGAGACGGAGAATGTCATTGTTGTGAACCGTTTTCATGTAAAATGAGAACATGCGCGTGAACATGAACATGGGCGCTAACTCGGCGACTGCTGTGCCGAACATTGGGCTGAGCTCTGACGGAGGAAAAGAAATTTCATGCTCATGCTTTCGTAGTTCCAAATACGGAAATCTAAAAACGAATCTGATCCTAACAACCTGCTGAGGCGGTGCGCGATGGCAATGGCAGTGCGAAATACGAAATGCGTGGTTGGTTTCTTTGTCCGCTGGCGCAGGCGCATCCAATGTGGCCGTCTCCAATTGCCTTGCATTGTTGTTCTACCCCGTGCCTTGCCGTGCTGTGTGACTGTGTTGACAGGTGTGTCTTTACCTGTCACTCACGTCCGTGCCGTGTCCGCATACAAGTACAAGTACAGCTGTTTGAATAATACACAAAATCTGCAAGTCGCCAAATGCAAAATCGTGTGGTGATTCTGGGAACAGAGAAGGTTAGATTTCAGATTACGGCTATTGGTCAGCAAGTGGGATTAATTCTCAATGAAGTGCAATTCGAGCGCGAGAGGCAAGACACAAAACTCAAGTATAAGAAACTCGCCCAAAGCGCCAGGGTCTAAATTTAGAAATAGATAATCGCCCGACCAAATTGGCATTGTGCATTGTGCATTTGTTACAGTTGAATAAGTGAATCCAATTTGTGATTGTATGCAAACAATTGTAAACAATTTGATCAGTCTTGTTGAGTCATAGGTCTGTCGTAATCCTTGTATTTGTATTTGTGAATGCGATTAATGATTAGTGACTGGGATAAAAATAAAGGCGTACTACTTTCTTATCCAATTTGGGATTCATAAATCAAGCGAAAGAGGAAAAACGAAAGACGATACGCTGCTGCATGCTTGAATAAAGAAACACAATGCCATGCAATAATCAAGTCAAAATAATTTGATTGCACAGTGCATAGGCATAAAGGCGGTTCAATCAAGCTTGAGAAGAAGTACGAATTAATTGCGAGTTGCGAATTGAGATTTGGCTTTACCTAAGCCCAAGGAGATATAAATAAACCACAGAGATAAAAAATTGAAATTCTTCAATCCAACTGCCAAGTTAAAGATTCATTCAATATTTCTTGAACCGTATGTTTTCTCTTAATTACGCTTTACGCATGCACCTCCGCTTAAAGGAACTTTTATGATCTTTTTCGCCCATAATTTAATGCAATTCTCTGAAAATTTGGCGCTAGCCGCCTGAGTATGCAGTCAAGCCAAGTCGTAAAAGTATTAATATGAATGGGTCCATAATGATTATGATTATGTTACACGTTACGTAGATTCATCCGAGACGGGGTTTGTGTATAAATATTATTACTTGTAACTGTTACACAATTTCATTAAGCGCCTGAGTTTTAGCTTCATTTCTCGTGTGTTCATGCATGTTCGCTTGTTTTGCTGGTGCTAAGAAAGACCTTGTGAATGACAATATTATGAAAATCCCGTTTTTAATTTAATCTGACGCTGATAGAACACCAATGTCAGTGCTAACGCAAGACGTTAAACTTAATTCAGCATTAATGCGTGTTCAGTGTGCATGGGTAATAAAAGATAACTGAAGATTCACATTCACACTTGGCGTGGCATTGGCATTTTAATAACATATGGCAAGCATGTGGCTATGGCTCCATTGACACCTTGCTGTGATGTGCGTCGGCGTGGCGTGGTGTTTTAATGATCGCCATCGCCGGACTAAGCAACTCTATTTTGGAATGAATATTTGTTTTTATGTGAGAAAAATATTTTCGTGTACAATAATACTGCTGCAATACGAAATTCCTCGACCAGAACCAATATCTTTATGCAGGACAACTCATGCGTCCAAAATTTGATTTCTTTTCTCATGGCTCATGACCGGCTGCTGCTGGCGCTGATGCACCTGTGCTGTGCAGCATTCTCATTGGACAGCAGTGCATTTAGAGTTTTGCAGTTAGAACCTGAAAGAAAGTCTCAAGCCGTCACTAAAAGAAATGTACGAGAGAAATAATTTAATTTTGTAATTTAGACATTTCACTAGTACGCGATTTCCTAGAATTAATGCACCTACATTGTCTTGAAACTATCGTTGTATCCTTTATAGATGTAAAAACGGCGAAATTGTAAATGGCATCAAAAACTTTGTACTTGCGATGGACAGACTTGGCGTAAACTGAGGGACCTGAGGCAGGGCGATCCGCGAGCTTGCTGGCATCAATTTACGAATGTGTATATGAACATGAAACACGCCCAACTCTTTGGTGGCTTTACTTGATAAAACAATGCCAGAGCCTTTAACCCAAGAAAATGTGTGCCAAATCGATTAACTCCCAAATATGGAGGTTTAAAGTTATTATTACATTATTACGTTGGAATTCTGCTCTCGAGATTTGCGAATACGAATTGCTGAATTGCACGCGTAATTTGCCCTTTCTCTCTGCTGCGCCTTCGAATGTTCGGGTCAGCATCATCGTGCTGCAACGTCTTACGCTTTATGACCATATTCGATGGCGATGGTGATGGATTTATTGTGTGTTAATGGGTTATTTACGGCCACGGCCTCAGCGCAGTTAATTTATGCATGAGGTTCGTGGGAGTCATCGTGCATAATCTGAATCTAAATCCTATTTTCACCACCGTGGCGTGATCTGAAACGAATTCGAATTTAATCTCTGAATAAGAGCATCAAGACGATTTCTAGGAACAATTTGGGCTGCGCGTAATTATCACAAAGACCATCCAGGAAGCAGACGACTTAAATGGTGCGATTGTGATTCAGGTTTTGGCTTGGTCTTTGTGTGCAGTTCGAACACATGTGGTTTCTTTCTCTTTCCTCTACGAAGTACACGTATTTGTCAGGAGACAAGATGCGACCACGGCGTGAGTTCCAATCTCAGTCGTTTCGCATGTACGCTCAGCAGGCGGACATAAAACAATTAAAAGTCGCGAAGGAATGAATGTAATCGTCAGCGACTGCGACTGACGACGCTATGAATTTAAAGTAGGCATTTAAAGTCGAGGGATTATTTATCTCACCTCCAGCCTCTTGCTGCGCTCGGATGGCATCTTAATAGTGCCGGTCTCAATAAATTTGGGCTCCCAGTGTGAAGGTTTGAGGCAATACATCCAAAACGTGCGGGGAGCAGGGGTTTAAGTCAAAGGAGCGGCTTAAGCCGTTGTAATGATATAGCAAGGCACAAGGCGAAGATTAGAATTTGATACAAGAATTTGGTCGGTCGTTACTGAAAATTCGAAAGTGTCATTCATCCGTCCGCCCGACCGTCGTTTTCGTTTTGTTCTTTCTTTCCTTATTATCATAATCATAATCTGTACAATCTGTAGCAATTAATGCTTTAATGGTGTGGGCGTTAAAAATGTAACTGAATCCTACTTCCTACGTAATTATGCGTGTTGTCGTTTTATAGTTGATTAGTTTTTGCCTTACGCGTAGCGTAGCATGTACCGTAGATTTTACGACTTATTTCCTGTGACTGCGACTTGATAACGATGCGACGCGAGCGAGCAAAAACGATGGAACTGCCATAAAAAAATATACTCGTTGAGTGCGACGCAATTGCCATTCATACTAGCTCAGACCCTCAGACGACGACAAAATTCTTGATAAATCGCTTCATTGTTCAAATAATGCGAATGCGCGCAGTGCAACGAGCTGAGGCTGAGGACTGACTGAATGTATGACAATATTAGGTTTCTAACGGTTCCGTAATGCGAACGCAAATGCAAACGCAGATGCAACGGTTGACAAGATATGGTGATGGGGAGGTGAAATCAATCTCAGGCTGAACACGAACACGAACGCGAATGCAGAAACTGAGCCAAAATTCAATTTAAATCATGGTTAAAAACTCAAGACATATTTCTCAGTCCTTCCCAGTGACGTGGCTTGGCCCGTGAGAAATTGGCACGGCTCTTTCTAGAAACAAAAACGAAGCATGGAGTTAACTAACGCACTTGCTGAGTACGACGTTGACCTTCTTCGCCTGCGCTCCTTTGCTTTGTGCACAAGCCATCGCCATCGCCGTCACAAGTGAACTGTGATTAAAATTGGTTTCGCAGCCGAAGTGCTGTAAATTGCTGCATGAAGCCAAGCCATTGTCTAATGTGAGATCAGATTATTTGAAGTCGCAGTGTTGTGTTGTGTGAATGCTGTGAATATTGCCTTGCGTTGACTGTTGACCTCAACGAGTAAAATTCTTGACTTTCATGGGAAAATTGATCTACGAACAGTGAACAAGTTCGCATCACGTAAGAGAAGGTACAGTACAGCAATGAAGTTCAGGCTCTCAGTCTCAGCCAAGCCAGCTTAAGACCGGAAAGACAGAAGCCAAGCCAAGCCATACTTGACTGGGCTTAAATCTCATCCGTTCGCTTGTTGATCTACCGCTTTTGTTCACGAGAGTGCAATTAACTCTTAATTGTCCATTCAATTTGTACGTAATCAATTACGACGTCCCAAATAAGGGTAAATGATAAAGCAGCAAGCGGCACAGCCACTGCCAGACAGGTTGGCGGTAGCTGGCTCGCCATTGCAATTAGAAAAGTGTAATTAAACAATTTGGCCACTACAAAGGCCCAATGCAGTGACGGACGGCTGAAGTGACAGATGCGTGATGCGATGCGTGCGATTACGAAATACAACGCGAAACGGTTGCAACAATTACGAATTATGCAAGCTCACGCAGAAGCAGATCAGACTAGACTAACAAACTACTACGGAGATAATTCATCTTACTTTGACACGTACCAATAATGAGCTAACAGCAAACAGTGCACATGTGGAATGTAAAATTGAGTTTTGTAATTACTCTTTATTCAAGTTCATTGGCTTCTTGTGCTTAGTTCTTGGGATTTGTGTGGCTGAGCTGAACTGAAGCACGTTGTTGCTTTTGTTTTAAATCACGTACTTTATGGCTGGCTTATTATGAGCTTACACGCTGCTTCTGTGCGCCTGTGCACGTACGCGACGGTTAATTCATCCGGCTCAATTCATGTTCCTTACGCAATAAAAGCTGTACAAGGCTGTAAAACAGCATCCTGATTGCCTGAAGAAAGTGATAAGTGAAGAACATTGCGACTGGTGCAGCTGAACTTCTGAAGTGGTTAATCATAAAATCAGCAGCGCCGGGACGCTTCGGCCGTGTTTGCATGGATGAAAAATGCAAGAGTATCATCACTTCCTTAATATTTCATGTTTTGATCTTAATTTTTGATCAGACAGCAGACCGACTGAGCAGGCTTGATAACTTGTGCTTTCATTCATCCTGTGCCCGTGCAGTTTGAGGCTAGAGTTCAAAACTACTGCACTGCTTGCCTTTTGAGTAGAAAACTTACTCATCACTCGTCAGCTGCCTGGCCTGGCCATCAAACTTGAAACTCGTTTCCCAGCTCAGGTTCAAAGTATTAAAGTTGTTTGCTTCTCACTTGTACTTTTTCCCAGCAATTCGCGAATACGATTTCTTCAGTTTCAGCGCGATTGAAGCTTTGACCACAACAACGCACACAATAGAATAGTAAAAGCATCACGCAGCAAAGAAATGCAATGGTAAATGGATTTATGATTCACCATCATAAATTTAATGCGGTTACACGAGTTCAAACACCAGCAACCAGAAATTAATAACGGGAAGTCGTGGCTAATACCAATAATCACAGACACAGAGACGAGCCACGACGACCAAGACCAGTTTTCTAATGTATTGAATCTTCTTTTCTAATTTACAGGCAACTGCAACTGAATGCTGGCTACCAAGCCAAATTAACTCGTGGGATCGCAATTCAACAATTCACGACCAGCATTCGGCTTTATTTGCATACAGAAATTGAAAGTCAAGTCGGGAAACCAGTCCAGCCCCAATAAATTAATTGATACCGGTTTGGTCGACGACGACAGGCTCGAAGGCCAGACGATCTAACTGTATTCTCATTGACAAGTAGACAAAATGCCGCCAGAGTGGGAAGAAGATTATTGGAATGAACTCTCAAGTGAGCCGTCGAATGGACAGGTAGGCCCATTGTTCTGTTCTTAGTTCTTGACACATTTTATTCCACGTTCGACATGCCGGTCAAGTCAGGATGACGATTCTCAAATTAACTTTCTGCATTGTTTCTTCATTGCGGCCGGACGAGAAATTTACTGTGCAATGTGCCAGTAATTTGGCGGTCTGTTCTTTGTGGGTTCACCTACTTTGTGTGAACGCGAACCCGCATGCGTGCGGAGCTGAGTGCCCTTTCTGTCGTCGTTGGCGTTGTTTTTCAATGTCACAGCAAGTAATGCAATAATGCAAGGCGCTGCGGCACAAATTCCATTCACTATAATTTCATTCAATCACAACCTGCCATTTCCATTGCCATTGTCTCATGTAATCACGAACAATGGCGAATGGCGCGTACACCAATTTAGGTTACAAAAACAGAAAAGCAGTCACCGTCATCTTCGGCTCCGACTGCCAGCGTGCCTGCCTGCCATGCATGCAGCCGTCCGAGTGCGAAATTGTGAATCATGATTCATGAAATATGAAATCGGCACTCGGCCGCCGACTCGCTAAGCCGTCATTTTTCGTGAATGAATAGATGCGACGACGCGACGTGGACAGAAATAGAATTAATGTTTTCAGAGAAGCGACGCGAGCGTGCCGGGCTATGCTATTCTAAATATTATTATTCCGGCAATATAATCCAATAAAGAAAACACGACGACTCATCACGATTGAATTTTCTTCAATAATGAAATTTTAGCATGTACTGACCTTCTAACCAAGAATTTAGCTAATTATTCTAACGTTGTTCTTTGTTTTTACAGAATAAAAGCAACGGCGGGCAGCCCTCAGTGACCCTTCGACCTCCGCTGTACAACGCAGAAGATTACACGGCAGCCCTGAAGCAGCATTTCTCGTCACACCACCATCACAAGAAGTCGGTGTTGATCGAGCACACAACATCTCCGTCTCCAGCCCACAATGGGAACGGATTCTACGAGAAAAATGTCACAATCGCTGCGCAAGCTCCGAGCACAAAGTCCTACATGGACCACCTTTTGCCGGACACACCTCCAGAGATGAGCATGAGAAAATTCTTGAATGGGAGCGAGCTCCTTTTCAAACTGGAAGCAGACCTCCGCCATGCGTACCCAACATTTGTCCAAGAATTCGTGTCTGGACAGAGCGAAGGCGTTGCGTGTCTTCTGGAGGCGCTGAAGGTCATTCAAGCGGCAATCGACGGCGTGACGGGGCTTCGAGAGCAGAGGAAGTTGTTCATGGATGAACTCAAGTGCCTGCACTGCATTCGGCTTTGTCTCAGGTAAATCAGCATCAGCGCTGGCAACAAACAGCAAGCACGAATCACGAATTACGATGAGCAATGCCAACTTGTCTTTGAAGCGTAACTTGGCTTGGTTGGCATATTCTTTCTGCCTGGTACGAATCTCTGCGGCAGTGCAATAAATGCAGGAAGAAGGAAAATGAAAGATCATTTTACTAGGAAGCATAAAATGAAGGAGACGAAATTGAATCAAATTTTAAATTATTTGTTGTTGGGCTCTGCTTTTGTGTACTTTTATTGTGTTTTTGTTCTATTTTCTGCAACGAAGTGGAACAACCAACACGAATACCACGCTGACTGCCTGCTTGGCTGACTGAATAAAAGAAAAGAAAGATTCTTTTCTTTTATTCAGCGTTGGCTGAGACTGCATTTAGAATTCATTCGTGAACGTGTACGCGAAACACGAACAGATTGCATGAGTTAAAAAATAAGCCAGCATTTTTATAACAGTTTCCTTTCTTCGCTGCATTTTATTTTGCTATGCTATGATTTGGCCACGGGTATGATTTTTTCTAAACTCACTGCAATCAGCAACGAGCAATCAGTTCAGAAGAAGAGATGTGAGCTTATCTTCCTGCATTTTGCTGTTTTGTTCTGTTCCGTTCATCAGTTCAATGCAGCAGCAGCTTGTGGTATGGTTCAATAATTCTATGTGCACTGAAGACACAATTTTCGGTTAGAATTAAATTCATGCCATGCAAGATGAAATGCATAAACTCATGCATCATGAGAAGAAAGGAGAATAGTCAGCAGAAAACAAGTGTATTAAATAAATACTACCCGCTATTGATACTACATCGAACCTGACATAACTTATGAAAGAAACCGGTACATTTATTATTTCAGGAACATCGAAGCGGTATCCAAGCTCGCTGCTTATCCAGGAGGTTTGTATCCGTTGGCCAGCGCGATGATAAGCACAGTGACTACGACTAGGATCATCGCATTGGAGGTAAACTTACACTGAGGCTCCAGAGGCTCCAGTGCCAGAAATTGTTTTTACTCATCTGTCCTGATACTTTTCCAGATTCTGACCTGTGTCTGCTCTGAAGGAGGCCCCGAAGGTAGGTAATTATCCCCTCCGGAGAGGAGTTTTTCAAAAATACAAGAAATTTTCATTTCCATATAGGTCACTTTAAAGTCTCTGAAGCAATTTCAACGCTCAGACTGCGAATGGGCGAACCCATCCGGTGCAAGCTCCTCGTCGGCGCAATTTCGTCTGCACCGCCGGGAACATTCCAGGCGAAGGGAATTAAATTCATAACTGCATGGGTCTCGTCAGCGTCAAGCCCCAAGCAGAAAGTCCACATTCAGTGCGAGCTGGAAGAGGCCGGCTTCAATCCACAATCATTGCGAAAGGTAAGGCACATTGACGCTTTGACAACTTTGATTGAGTCGTGCAAAATGCGATGCGTGTAAAATAGCGAATGCAAAAGGATTCGACACTTTCTGAATGTCACCTTGCAAACTCATTCGCATCAGGAGGCATGTGATTTAATCAATGCCAATGTTTGTCATTGTCACGGCTGAAATCGTCAATTTTCTCTTTTCCGTCCAATTAAATTTCTTAATTATCACTTTCATACTTTTGTGAAGCGTTTGAGTTGATGCTTTGACGTAAAATGAGGGACAAGGAAAATTTTATGGAATTTAGCTAAAGTTAATGCGCACAAAGGGCAAAACCTCTTCAATTAAATTTCAAGTGCAACCTCTAGCATTCATGGCTTAATTATGCTACAGGGAGCAGAATTGGGCGGTGCTCGAGAATCAAGAGAGGTTCAAGCGGAGTTGGATGCATGGAACAATGTGGCTATCGATGTTGACACGCTCACAAGACAAAATGGACAGCTGAGAAATAGCGTGGCGACTCTTCAACAGGAATTGGCGACGTTGAAGGATAAGATCAAGGTACGCTTGATTTGACGATTTCGAGAATTTCGACCAGCGCAACTGGTAGTAATGCTAAGACTAAAAGTTAGCATTTCGGATAAAGGAGGCGGCGTTCACGAAACTGATTTTAGTCCACGTCTTATTTCAGAAAATGGACGTTCCGCAAAAGATTGATGGAAAATCCGCTAAGAATCCACCGCAGTCCAGCAGGACACGTTCATCTGGCGTGACGGGGCAAAATGGTTCCACCAACAATCTCTCCGCTCCGAAACCAATTCCACGCGCCGAAGAGTTGGTGACCACTCCCGTAGACTCAGAGGAGGAAGCAGAGCAAATTCATCAGATACTCGAAGATCTGAACAATATCGTGAATTCGGAAATGAACCAGCAACCAAATGACATTGGCAAGAAATCCCAGACGTCGAAAGCTGGAGCCAAGCATGAAAAGAAAGAGCAGGAAATCGTCCCAATGAATTTAGTTAAAGCGCCTCCGAAGAAGCCGGTTTCGAGTGCGGCTGCGGTGTCAAAGGCATCCACGAAACCAGTCGTTTCACCGCCACGACCATGGCCGACTTCATCGGCCAGCGAAGACTACGACGAAGATGATGATAACGATTCAGATATCATTCAGGCGGTGAACTCAAACGGTGACTCCAAACCGTCGCAGTCGAAGAACGTCGTGCGACAAGTTATTGAGCAAATTGAGCAGCAGCAGCAGCAAAAACAGAATAGGGAGGCCCTGCTTGCGAATGGCAACAGTGGCAGTGGAAAACTGTACCGAAAGCACCAAAGCAGTTCGCCAAAACCCAACAGCACAAGCCCAGTTTTGCCAACTTCTTCCTCGACATCGTCCGCCGCAGCCGCCGAACCCAAACCGGACTACTACAACCCTCTCCCGAATTTCCACAAGCAGAACCACATGGCAAACAAATTCGTCAACTTCAAAAGTTCAAAACTGTACTCGTCGAGCCCAGACAATTCTCTCACCGGAATCATTGCCCCGAACCTCAATCTGGGCGGCAACAAATCTCTACCACCTTATCAGCTTCCTATCCGAATCTCACCAACTCTCGAAAAAGTACAAAGAAACACCGCAAAAATACTGCAAGCTCACCAACAAGCCCAACAACGAGCCGCCGCCGCAAATGGCCACGGGCATCTGCGACGCTCGGAATCGCTGCACACGAGCTTGACTTCAATCATATTCCCAAGGAATGAGAATCGCGAGTTAACGAAAGAAGAGAAGAAACTCATGAAGTGGAATAAGATGGAGGTCGAGAAGTGGAAATCTGTCGACAGCCTACACGCACAGCGCTGTGACGAAGAACGGAGTAATTTTACGCTGAAGTGGAAGTATCCTGGCCCACAAGTCGTCAGAAGCTACCCGAGTCTCGTGACGAGTCCGAGCACCAGCCCGAAGTCCGACGATAAGAAGAAAATGAAACGAAGCAGCAAGGCGTCGGATGGAAAATCGTCGCCTGGAAGCCACGGCAAGGAGTTGGTGGAGAAGAAATCTTCGTCGTCCTCATCTTCCAACAACGTGGAAAGCAACGGCATTGTGAGAGGAGTCTTTGAGCTGTACACCGATTACAGGCAAAGCAGATTCACGTCCTCCTCGGGAGCGAACAATTCGCCGAAGCAGTCTAACAAAATAATCAACGGGAACGGGGGAAGTCCGACCGGTTTCTTTTCGCGCTACTCCAAGAAATCAAACGGGCACATCGCGGGCACTTCCAGCGGAGGCAGTAACAGCAGCGGAAATTCGGAGGTACTTGGAATAATTCCCACGCACTACGAGAATAAGAAAAAGAGCAAGAAGAGCAGCAGCTCGTCCAAGAACATAAATCAAATGCACTCCATTAACATAGACACATATGGTAAAATGGACAATCACAATCACGGCAATCATAGCATTATGGGTATTAACAGTAATGGTATTGGTAATGGCAAAGACCCGCAATCGATAACAATGTTTTCGTTACCACCAATCTTCGTATCGCAAGGCATTGACCTGGCTAATCATCGAATTTGTGACCTACCTTCGGGCTTGTATTAATCAACTAATCTCGGTTTAGCTGTAAAGATCTAAAAATACATATTTTATTAATTTTACTCTTTTATACAGAATTAGATATGATGCGAGCATGTAATCTTAATATTGACTTGAGTTGTATGAACTTTTTGATATCACTTTGTAAAAATAAAACTGTTTTGAATGAAATTCCGGCTGTATGAATGGCGTGTCATCTGCTTTGGCTTTGCGGAATTGTTCCTCTATTTGATATTTGTCCACAACAATCCAAGATTAATATTGACTTCTTTATCAGCAAAATGCCAGAAAGAGAAGTAGTCACAGGTCAGAGTGAGTCGCCAGGCCGTCGGTTTGTCTCATCGGGTGTCACGATGGTCAAGACCAAGACCCTCAATCCGTGCTATTGCTGCGGGCTGTCATTTCAAGATGGAACCAAAGCCTTGGCAGTGGTCGGGATGATGCTGAGTCTTAATTAATGCTGCGCAGATAACACTCTCCCTCCTCCACACATTCGGCGAGGTTATTGATTCGAAAGGGAACGACAAGGGTACAAAAGGTGACTGACTCCAACAACGACACTAGCATTATTGGTACTAGCAGAGCTAGCCGGCCTTCGGCCGGGGTTTGTTTCTCGGGCAGGGGCCCTTGTTTTCAATGAAATCAATTATAAAATCAAGCCTGGGATACTTTCTTTTGTATGCTAATGAGCCCCACCTCCACCCGTTCTGTCATTGCAGCACTCTGCACAAACGCTGGAGAATATTCTTACTTCCAATCAACTGCGCTCTCGCTTTAGCATAGGGATTGGTGGATAGATCACTTCCACCCTTACCACTGTTTCACAACTGGATAACGTTGTATTTTTCGACAGTTTCTTCAACCCCTCCCCCCACCTACCCTGACAGCTACAGGACGCTACAAAATTTAATTTGAATGTATTCTTAGTCTCATGATGTGCCCCACCACCACCCGTCCTGTCATTGCAGAACTCTGCACATTTTGAGATGTATTGTTACTATTCGATTCGATTATTGTGGCCGCTGGTTCGCATTCTGTACCAAAATGCCATGAATGTCGAACACTTGCGGTCCGTGGGTATTAAGATGTGGAGCAGGCTCATACTCAGCTCCATTGGGCCCAAATCCAATGAAAACTATCACATCTTCCTCACCATCTGACTCCGGAAATAGGTTTCCAATTGTGACATCATCCGTTGGACAATCATCATCAATCGTAGGTTCCCATTCATCCCAGTCCATATTCATTAGGTCATCAGGCATTTGAACCTCGTGTTGTGCTTCTTCACTCGTACGCACTACCCCTCGAAGACGTTGCCGTGCTTCCACAAAGACTTCTCGGTAAACAACGTTCCTTGTGAAGACTCGGTTCGAGTTAGGAATAAGCTTGCCCTGAGTCCCGTTGGGTGTAATCTTCACCCTAATGTTCTCCTTAAACTGCCCTCTGGAGAAGGCAACATAAAGCTGACCATGGGAAAACACTTCTGAGGGTAACATTATTCCCAAGTGAGAAAACTGTTGGCCCTGCGATTTATTAATCGTCATGCAGAACGCTACAGCAAGCGGGAACTGCCTGCGCTTAAAGGGAATTGGGCAATTTCCCTCAGTAGGGATCAGATTTATTCTAGGGATAAACACAGTCTGACCTTTGGATCGCCCAGTGAGCACTTTCGCAACGATGAGATTGTTTTCCATTTTTTCAATAATGAGTCTTGTGCCGTTGCACAATCCACGTGCACAGAAGTTTCTAAGTAGCATAACAATTGCACCAATTCTGAGTTCTAAGCTGTGCAGTGGAATGCCACTTGGAGTTAGCCCATGAAGATACTCGACTGGGTATTCTTAGGCTTCGTTGGGGTTATCTAAGCTGATGCTATCAGCGCTAGTGTAAATTTTGCTTCTTCCCTCGAGTCGGCTAAGTACATCCTTGTTCATTTTGAACACGTCCTCGTTCTTGGGCGCGAGTACAGCCCTCGAGGTGAGATGCTGTGCGTCTGCCACGGATATACGTTTTCCGAAAATTGAGTCTATGAGGTTGTCTTGTTCAACCATTTCAGGTGGAATCTCAACGATTTCACCGGGCTCTCCGACATCACATGCTAGTGTGCCATTGCCCATTTGAAGTAACCAGTTACGATGAGTGCCGTCATCACTGCGAACTCTCATGTTGGTGGTTAGTTCCAAGTAGTTGAATTTTGGCCAAAGCTTAGATTGGAAAATGCTCTCTCCGACAATTTCCGGTCGGTTTCCACGTGGGACGACAACCAAACATTGTCGGAAGTCTCCACCAAGTAGCAAAACCTTTCCTCCGAATGGTTGGTCATTGCCACTGCACTCCTGGAGGACCTTATCAACCAAATCCAAAGCTTTCCATTGCGTCATTGTGCACTCATCCCATAAAATGAGTTTCGTGTCACGTAACGTCTTTCCAGCTTTGGATGTGGGCCGAATTGTTGAGACAGATTTCGTATGAATGGGGATAGGTATCTTGAAGGCAGAATGCGCTGTTCTACCAAATGGCAATAGGGTTGCTGCGATGCCCGTTGATGCAACACAGTCTACTCGCAACTGAAGGCCTGAAACTTCGTAGTACAGGGCTTCATAAAGGAATGTTTTTCCCGAGCCACCAGGTCCATCAACGAAGAAAAGCCGATCAGGGTGATTTTCATCTCTGACGGCATCCATTATTCTGTCGAATGCTAAGGCCTGCTTGGGGTTGCATCTCAGCATCTCAACACGCCTGGCCGCCTCAAGCTGGCAAGCTTGTGCATCGATTTCACTCTCTGTTGCTGTAACGTCAATGGGTTCAGGCAGGTTGAAATTATGCAGAATTTTCCATGTCCAATGAGAACTTCTTGTATGTCGTGCAGTGCACGATCATATGGGAAGTTCAAGTTACGATGGACATAACCCTCAACCATTGCGTCCTTAAACTTTTCCCAAAGTGCCAGAGGATTCGACGGCTGGTTTATGGCGCATATTAGTGCGAAGAGTTCACGAAGTTGACGGGGCATTTTTACTTCATTAGCGTCCGTCAGACACCTGTCCCACTCTGAGTCGTCCTCAAGGAGATTCAGCTGAATGCAAGCTTCCTTAAATGTAACGCAGAGCTCGCCGTCAACTGTGCGGAGATGTTCAAATGACACGGCACCCTTAACATGCAGCAGAAGCATTCTGAGGTAGTATAGCTCACCCGCATTGGGGCCTATATTATACATTCGGCCAACGGTTTTGCATGATTGGACCCGTCGTCTCCAGTAGTACCCCGAACCATCTTCCCTCCGAGCTTTAACGAATGTATAGTGTTCAGGAATTTGTGTGTACAAATAATCTCTAGCCTTCTCGTCCTCAAGATTTAATTTGAACCAGGCGGTGAGTGTTGTGTCGTGATCATCATTCCCCTCAACGGCAGCTTCAGCGTTGTGGTAGAGTTCCAATTCATCGACATTGTCTTCAAACATGATTGATTGCTGTCCTGGCAGATGCAGAATTAGCCTTTGGACGGAATGGGACTGACCATGCATTGGATACTTAAATATCCGCCAGCAGGCTTCTGCTGATCTAACATATCGTGCATCAAGATGTTGCTTGATTTGATCTCGTGGATTGAGCCCATCGCTTTGCTGCATTTGTACATGAGCTTTGTCGTGCCCTTTGTACACGTACTTGAATAGGTACTTCACCGACTTTATGCTCGAGCAGACTTCAACGTTCAGATGGCAATTGTATTTGAGTGATAAGAATGGGTTGTACGGGACAACCCATGAGTTATCAACGTTCATATCACGTAGCTTGTACGTTTTCTTGTTGTCTCGCCTTCTGTAGTCAGGGTACGAAGCTGGATCAACATTTGTAACTTCCTTGAAAGGTTTCGGGAACTTCTTTGTGCATTTGCCTTCTTTCATACAGACACTGAACGGATTTAGTTTCCCGCAAGGACCATGTATCATATTTTTCATGATTACATTGTGCAGTCTTGGATGGGTATTAGGATCCGGAATTTCAGCACAAACTACCTCATCGACTTGATCTGTCGTCCTCAGTTTGTCCTCCTCTGCCAGTATGACCAAAATGTGAGCGTGCGGAAGTCCACGCTTCTGAAACTCAATTGCGTAAATACATGCGAGACACTTCCCGAACACTTGTTTTGTGGAAATATCGTGTATGTATTCTTTTAGTTTCAGTTGAAATACCTTCGCGACCAAATCTGGTCTATCAGCTGGCGTTTGATCGGCCAGCAAGTTTTCCGTTATTTCGGCCCAATTTGGATTACAGGTCAGAGTCGTGAATATGTCTGCTTTACCATCTCCAAACCTGCTACAAATTGCCATTGCATCAAGGTAGCGTTGGCTGTAGTTCTTTGGACTTCCCTCAAAGCTGGATGGCAGGACTACTTCTCTGCCCAGTCGTCCTTTCGGCTCATTATCGAGATCGTTCTGTAAGTTTGCCAAGTTATCATGTCGAAATTTCTTCTGATTCAACTGTAGATAGTGAAGCCTACTGCCTTCTATCTTACGGTAAGCATCGACCACAAACTGTTGCATTAAACGGCCGCCATGATGGATCGGGTTAAATTGTTCACGAATTGCAAGGTAGTAATTGTAAAACTCTAGCATACTCATGTTACCACGTCTTCCAGTTCGATGACAGTATGGAAGGCCATCTGTGAATCCCTTGAAACCGAACGGGAAAAAGACGGGATAGGTCATAGCAGCGAGTTGTCCATGAATGAGGCTAATTCGCTGTTTTATTTGTAGCCCTTTTATAAACCATCAAGTCCCGAGTGGAAGGTACTGCTCCATCTTCGCTTACAAATACCATGGCTACCTCATTAGCCTGTTGGGCATTATAGCGTCTTTGGTCGTCTCTTGTGTCTCGCACAATTGCCATTGTGACTTGTGGCGTGTCCTCTACATTCAATTGCCGTTGAAGATTCTCAACTTCATACATCATGTTGAATGCTCTTGCAACGGGATTTATTTGTTGCAGCAGTTGACCTAACTCTAGCGTCAGCTGTCTTTGCAATTCGCTGTTGTTGGCCATTCTGATGTCTGTCGCTTCATTTTGATCAAGAATATACAATTGCCCAAAGGAAGGTGCGTCACCTTCGCGAGGGTGAAGTGGTCCGCTCACATGGTACATTTGACCTTGGATGCGAAAGCAGTACGGCCCATTACCCGGTGGTGGTTTCACATTAGCACCCAATGATGCATATGCCAGCCCGCTGTTATAGCGTCTGATCGATTGCTTAAAATGGTTATGATTAGGGTCCTCACGGTCACTTAGCAATGATTCGAATCTAGGATGAGATTTAATATTTGGCATGTCTATCTTCCCATTGACGCAGCAAATATTAAATTTGCCTGATTTGGGCTTTTGTCCAAAATGAAGTGCACTGCACCCATCGCATTTGAACGTCATTGCACCAAGGCTGTATTCGTCAATGTTAGACTCCTCTAACGCACAGAGCGCCATGGCTGCAGTTTTGTGAGTTGGTGGCTTCACCATGCGTCTTCGGCGATTACAGTCGCGAACTTGAGATTGTCTCTCCTGTCTCGCATCATCGGACTCATTTGCCCTCCTGGTAATCATCAATTTCTCGTCGTTGGGACAATCGGTCCAATCGGTCTTGATCTGACTCCCTGGCCCTTATTCGTGCATTAGTTTCACGTTGTTGTGACAATCTGTGAACGCGCTCCTGATCTGAC